>OX578148.1:98562575-98582575 GCA_951213105.1 Amaurobius ferox
TATATATATATATATATATATATATATATATATATATATATATATATATATATATATATATATATATATATATATATATATTATATATATATATATATTATATATATATATATATTATATATATATATATATATATATATATATATATATATATATATATATATATATATATATATATATATATATATATATATATATATATTATATATATATATATATATATATATATATATATATATATATATATATATATATATATATATATATATATATATATATATATATATATATATATATATATACTTGAGTAAATTTGAAAATGGCACTCATATACTACATGAAATGCCATACTTTCGTTATGTTGACGATGTCCTTGTTGGGCAATATAAGAATACACCCCAATTTGATTTTACTTTTTATCCAAAAGAACTGGAATTGATTGAGAATAAAAGTAAGGAGGATGATAGTGTTGATTTTCTAGATATCACACTAAAACATGACAGTAGATATGGTACTTATACCGTCTTATATGACAAGAGAAACAATTTCAATATGGAAATCAATCATATTATAGACTGGAGTTCCAATTTGACCAAAAACATCTTCAGAAATGTCGTCATAGGTCACCTCAAACGAAATCAACGCATCAATACTTTCAAGTCAGATTGCATCATGCATAATAGGAATATTATGAAGGAGGCAATAAAACGGAATTATCCAATTGGCTTCCTGACATGTTATTATAATTCCCTATTTAATACAAAAAAGGGAGAAAATGCTTACTTAAAGGATATGGCAGAGGTATAGAACGATGAAAGTAAAAATAACGTATTACGCATGCGTAAACTGCTTTTATATATAATGTACTCTGGCATTTGCTGCATTTCCATTCTTTTCCTTCCCTTGCAATCCTGGTTGATTCCTATTTGTTACTCTGCACTTTATCGAGTGTTTTTGACTTGACACATATACGGAAGTATGACTTCTGCATGGCATTGGTACCGTGAGTGTTGCCCGGGCATAAAAGCAGTCTTTTAAACGGGAAAGAGGGGTCGCCATGCCCTCTACCATTTTATGCCTTGCATTTGGTCATTTCCCTTATTTTTTCATATGAATCTTGTATGATACTTTTGGAGAGTGTGCTGCTTTGCGCCAACTTCTGGAGTATAATTGGATAACTGTGGAATTAATTTTAATTTTATATGTTTACTATGTTATATATATATATATATATATATATATATATATATATATATATATATTATATATATATATTATATATATATATATATATATTATATATATATATATATTATATATATATATTATATATATATATATATATTATATATATATATATATATTATATATATATATATATATTATATATATATATATATATATATATTTTTATTATATATATATATATATATATATATATATATATATATATTTTTATTATATATATATATATATATATATATATATATATATATATATATATTTTTATTATATATATATATATATATATATATATATATATATATTATAACCAATGTAACGCATCCGCTTCACATCAAAGCGAATCCAGTGGAACGGTAATGTATCAATAATGTTTTCTCTATCGGGTAATCTTTTTATATCCGTTTCCTCGTGCTAATCGTATCCAGTTGAAGAAAAAAATATTATCTGTTGAAACTCAGGAGAAAACTTCGAACCAAATTGAATGAGGTTACCCACAGAAGTCGTAGAAACTATTGTTTTCAAGTGAAAGATGCTGACCCCATTGCCGTATAAAAGATCGGATGAGGTGGAAATTCACTTTCGAAAATCGCATCTTAAGGCTCTTCAAGGCTGTTTTACAACAATCGATGTCAAAAATATCTTTGTTTCTCTAATTCCGTAATGACAGGTTGAAACACTGTTATATTTGGAGAGATATGTGTTTAGATTTTTTATCTCAGGAGATGAGATACCTCACGATAGAATAGATCTAAAATTGGATATTGCATGTTTATATATACTGGTAGGAATCCATTGCCAAAATTTCGCAAGTGTGAGTAAAATACATTTTAGTCAAACGACTGTATTATGTGCAACATTCAGAATTCGGTTGCTCAAAGGCGCAATTTTATGGTTTTAAATTTTCACATGATATAGAACATGTCATAGTGTAGATCAGTGATTTTCAACCTTCAAGGCATCGAGATCTATATTTGATATGCATTTAAGCTAAATATCAACTTATATTTGTAACTAGCATACTGAATTTTTACAATTCATGTATCGTAATTTATAGGATGAACTTCTAATATCACTAAGAAATATGAATGCCTGTGTGTGTGTCTGTTTGCTCTATAGATCATAATCTAAGCGTGTCACGACCATACAATTTTGTACATATGTACTTCAGGACTCAAATAGGTGAACCTTTGCTGTATTTTTTAACATTTTGAATAAGATTGTTAGTTATTTTATGTTTTAGCTCTATTTACAACGATATTGGGTAATTTTCGTACGAATTGATTCTTTAATGACATAAATCTTATCACAGAGATTCCAGATCACAGAAATCTATTTCAAACCAGCTCTGAATAGATTCCATATGACTATTACACAATTTTTCGTGAATTTAAGAAACATATATACTTTTCGTGCATTTTAAACCTCTCCGATTTTTATATTACGATATGCAGAAATTTACTTGCCATCCATCGTCCATTTTTTCATTAACTACTTAAAATATCACAGACTACTCAGGAAAAAATAATTTCAATAACCCATCAGTTAATTAATTATAACTTTTTAACCGTTAATTAATTATAACTTTTTAACCGTTAATTAATTATATATTTTGAACGAATCTCGCAGGCTATCGGACCCCATTCGAGGCCGAAACGTATGCAATAAGGAATCACTCATTTTTGTGCAGAAGAGTGGATATTTTAGGTTTCGCTGAGAGGGTGTGCATAAGGAATTCCCCGTAATCGACTTATCGTCTGTTTCATGAATGGTATGTTAAATATATTCATTTATGATTATCTTTAATTCCGTGCTTTTGCGGAGAACATGTGCGATTGGACTTGTGCAATTTTCAAAAAGAAGACATTTTAAATTGCGCCCAAATGTATTAAAACTGTTTGGGCTTATTTAATTATAGTTATATGTAATGGACGCTTATAAGAACACGAGCAATGCCGGATAATTCATCCTAGTTCTCAAATATAGGTGGCCCGATATAATAATATTTTATTCTACGTGTTAATGGAAATTGTGTTCCTTGGCAGCGTCTATTACGACTAAACAATTTGTGCGCTGATGGTCACTATCGAGAACCCGGTCTTTGAGAGCATTTTCATAACCCTCCAATTGAACAATCAATTTTTCCAATCACCCATTGACTTTAAACATTCACTGTTGCTTGAATTCAGTGTTCATATTAAAAACTGGATCATCCTTTTTAAATTTTTGCTTGAACGTGATTTCTTTTTTCTTTTTTTCAGAGAAATATTTCAAATGTTAATTATTGTTCTGTTAAACCTTTTCATATCAGAGTGATCGCATTGTCAAAAACAATAAATATGAATATTTTCTTATTTCAAATTATTTTCAATTTTTCTTCCTTAGTAATCTTAAAGTCACTTAATTTTCTTCCAAAGGCTTAGATGAAATTAAAAATAAGTTGTTTATATTAAAACGGACGCCAAGGGCATCAGGGTTATATTCCAGTTGAATTAAATTCCTATAAAGCAGGTGTCTTGGTCCTAAATGCACGTGTATATATGATTGTTATCACAGATTTGAGATATCCCGTACTTTAAGACGTAAGATTTCTTTGATTTTAACAATGTCAAATGCATGAAAGACCTGAATTATGTTCTATTTGAGTAAAATCAGTTCTTTTTAAATGCAATTCTTACTAAAATAGTGTTAAAACCTTACTATTTACTCCTCCACATTACTATAGCGAGTTAACTCTGGATTGCAGTTTTATTTCAGATTATCACCCCGCGATAACTCAGAGTTTTCTGGCGTTTCCTACCTAGTATGTTAAAATATCTAGTTATAGTATTTTTTATTCCAACATCAGGATAATAATATAGACACGTTCCTTCCTCAATCATCTGCTTAGTTATTAAAGAAATGGTGAATTATTATTAATTAGAATATCATCATTCCAAATAAATCTAAAAAATATACTTACAAGAAAGATCAATCATGCATAGAGCATTGATTATGAAACACTTTCAAACTGAAAAGCAATTTCATTTAAACATTTCTAAAATTACGATACATTCAACGGTGATATTTTTAATGTATCACAGTACTACAGTAATTTATTGTACTTGAAAACTTAAAACTTCAATGAAATAGAAATCGTCTGTTTCTCTGTGTAAAATCAATGAATATTTCATTCATATCACTTATATTCCAGACTCCAGAGTTAAATAATTTTGCCTGAAAAAAATTCAGCAATTCTTGTTACAACTCGCCTTACAATCGCTTGATTTCTTTAATTCCGCATAAGTTACAATTAAGCTTCATAATATAGATAATCAAAGTTTAGTGATCATTTAAATCAAAAATATTGTACATGCCTTTTCACAGAATTTAGATATATAGATGATACGCAAAAATAAAGCGGCTTTATGACGGATCTAACACTATATACATTTAAAAGATCCTTAAATATCACGATCTTCACACACGGGAAAAAACGGATGTCATATTTTATTTTGCAATGAGTCACGTGATCTCTTCATATATCGTGGGTGTAATTATTATTTCAATTTTTATGTCAAAAAGAATCTAACATATTTTTTCTGATTTTTTTTCTTCTATTTATGTGATAATTTGAATATTTCGAGCAATTTGTGAGGTGTGTGAATATTTCCTAACGATTTCCTAGCAATTCAAGAAATTTGTGAATTTTAACTTCGCTTAAAAAATGTTTGAAATATTACGTCCCATGGGGTTCAATGCATTTCATTTTTTTTAACCCGTGTTAAATCCTAAGACGTCCTACATTCCAAGACGTCCCACAGACCATCTCAACAACATACTAAAATCCCATTTTGTTAAAATCATTTTTACGGGAGTTATCGTGCGAATAGACAGACAGAATAACCAAAGTCATGAAAAAAGAAGAAAATAATTTAATATTAAATAAACGAAGAAAATAGGTACTTTACGTCTATGTTGCAAAATGTCTGGTATCAACCAGAAGCATTGCGCTGATTTAATTTCTAAACATATAGAAATAATTCATAAGTACTATGAATACTATCTAGAAACATTATATATATATATATATATATATATATATTAAAAATCATGTAAGCCCTGCATAGGACAGTTTTAGATCGTCGCCTCAACACTAAGATTCGTATTTATCGCTATTCAAAAAGCATTCCATTTAAAGCTAGTAAAAATATTCCTATACAATAAAAAAATCAAAACAAGAAGCCTAATAGCTTGTTTCACTTTCCCATCTTCACAGACTAGAAACAGTAGATCATGTGATAGGAAGCAAGCCAGCAAGTAGTAGGAAGTGCATTTTCACGAAATTCCCGATAAAGAACAATATAATCTGACCCGCTTTTGTGCAAAAAGCGCTTGTCTTATCAATAAAGCATGTACTTTTAGATACTTTATTGATAAGGTGAGCAATAAAGCATGTAAAAGTACTTCCACACTGAATTGATATTAGTATATTGTTTTGTTTTCTGCGGTGCGAAGTGTTTAACCTTGTCTAAAATAAACTCTAAAAAATTAACATTTTTTATGGTAATTGCCCAATACATTTTAAGCTCGTGTTATACTATTCTGATGTGTATAAATATTTAAACAGTCTGTTTAACTGGGAGAATAGAATTGTTGTTATTCATAATGTTATATTCTTATAGCAAGTTGCCGCATTGGATAAAAACTTAATCATCTCATATATTAATCCTCTAATTTTAACGGGTGTTTCAGTAATATTTTTATTGTGAAAAGTAAAATTATCAGAGCAACGAAAAAGGAATAGTAGGAAAAAGTTATTACTACTTGCAGACTTGCCACCAGAAAAAAAAAAAGTCGGAAAGAACATTTGATATATTTTAATGAATTTATATATATATTTCGAATCTCTGAGTGGCAACACATTAAGTTTTGAGTTGATACTTGATATAAGTATATTCACTAATGTACCTTATTTTGAATTTGAACCAGAAGATATGAACAAATGAAAACATGTTATATTATTTTGTGTTTTAGAGCCAAATGCTCAACTGTGCTAAAAACCCCGGTTTTCGTTAGATCACCGAAGTTAAGAAGCATCGGCCGCGGTTAGTACTTGGGTGGGTGACCACCTGGGAACACCGCGTACTGTTGGCTCATTTCAGTCGAAGTGGTGGCCGAACGGTCAAGGCGAGCGTTTCCAGCGATTGATCAGCCGCCACGTTGTGAGTTCGAGTTCCACGTAAGACATGGATGTTTGTTTTGTTGGGCGCAATGTGTCCCCACCCCCACTGGTGCGCTGGGTCAACGTCATTTGACGGCTAAGAGGTCCACGATTCTGGCCGATGTATAGGCGAAGATGAAAGAGTCAATGCCTGGCCATTGGAAAAAAAAATTGTGTTTTATGTTAGTTGAAATGAATTTATACTTTGGACTACAGAGTACTACTTTTGACTAAATTGAACTGCAGAGATATAGGGAAAACAGTGAACCTTCTCTAAGTTATACAGTTAGTCCATTACAATATATAACTGTATAACTGTGTAACGTATATAATGTGCAGCTCCGGAAGACTGAATCTTTGCACATTACGGTACAAAGCTTAAAAATGACAGATTTACAAATTACTCCACGAAAGCGAAAATAAAATGTTTTTTTGCGTGTGTTCTTTTCTTTTAATATATTTCTAAATCCTCCAAAATCCCCCGTGATGACCTAGAAGTACACTTTGTACACTTATAGTATCGACCATGGGACAGAACCTAACATAGTCAGATTTTCAATATAACACTTCCGAGGCGGAGATTATGATGTTTCTTGTTTTTCCAGACCCTCAAGCTACTCTACAAAGGTTTTACAATGTTGAACCTCTGCACACTTATGGTACTGATCACTGAGCCAAAACTAATTGAAATGGATTTTTTATTTCTCTCCCCGGGTGGACATATATATATGGAACATTTTCTGTTCAAGTTTCTCAAAACCCTCTCGATATAAAAGGCTAAACTTCTACTACGGGGCAAAACGTAACTGGGCCACTTGAGACAACTGTTTTCGACAGTAACCACCACATATTGTTAAACAAAATATAACTTATGAAAAGGAGTTGCAGCCTAATTTTTGATAATAATACTTTCCCTGCCTTTGACAGGCTTAAATATGACTGTATTTATAATAGTCGTATGAAGCAAAAAAATATGTTAATACTTCAGAGCGATTCATGTAAAGTTTAACGCAACTATGTAAATTAATCTCTGACATTTCGAGGAATTGAGTAAATTATAGAATATAGTTGAGGATATCTTACCTGTGTATTTGTCGTATAAAAAGAAAACGCAAATAAAGCCGTTATATAAAACGTGCCGATTTTTCAATAATATTATGAAATCTGAGTGTCAACACTGATAAAACGTGTTTACATTTGAATACGTTGCTATTAGTACTAATAGCCGATACTCGATTTTTAGAAATTTAGTTTTTAATAAATATCTACCACATATAAATATTCAGATAAATTAATGTACAAAATGTGACGATTTATATTACGTAGTATTGTGTTTTATGACTTGAAACCAAGGATCATGACTGATTTAATTATTTTTACTTGGAAATATAAGCAGCACACTGCACAAAATGTCACAACCAAGTCCGCATAGAAAAATATAAAAAAAACACACGCCTCAATGGAAAATGTCCCACAGTCACGCACTGTTTCGATGAATGGCGATCATTCATCCTTGCCTTAATCAATTTATCCACGTTTTATTTCATTTCTTTATGGAACGACCACGTCTTCACCTTCAGGAAATAGGGAAAATGAGATCTTGGAAATTTGACAGACGAATGATATAATTAGGATTTACTTGAATGGCCACTCATCATGGTTTTTAATTTTAATACAAAATTAAAAATTTGATGTGTCCAACACATGATTTTCTCAATTGAGTAACATATATTAATTTTGTGAGGGAAATATTGCGTATTAGAACTGCTTTATAACTAAATCTGCAAAGAACATTGCCTCCCAGTCGGGGTCGAACCATGGATTTTCGTTCCGGCCAGCCGAAGATCTCCCAATTTAGCCACTGAAATGGAATCGGAAGATTTTATCGTCGAAGTAGATTTTATATTTTCCTCCCTCTAATGTCAGTTTGACGTGCAACTTAACAACCAGACTGAGCACCTCTCGCTATTATAAACTTTGGTTGGCCTTCTGCTGCTATTTTTATTCAGACTAGTATTCCGTGCGGTCCAGGTTAGTATTCTTGCTGTTTGAAATCGGAGCCTGATATGCCTTGTATCCTCTTTTTCTTTGACCCAGGTCGTCCGATATAACTGAAAGTGTAATTAATGTATCTGTTTGGACGGCCGGTAAGTTCCACCCGATGTAAATCGGAATCCAGTGAAGCGGCATCCACAAGGCCGGTACTCTCCTACCGGTACCACCAATCTCTCGATATAGAAGTGTCCATTGCATTTGTAAGGATAACTTCCAGACCTCCCCCTTATCATTGCACTAACCTACAGGGGTAATTTATTCGAGAACCATTGTACTGGAAAGACGGAAATTGATCCTCTGATTTTCGTACTGGTCAGCCAATGTTCTCACAATTGAGCTAATAAGATGAAAATGCAAGCTCTTATCGTTGAACTGGACTCTGCAAATTTCGTTAAAATATCAATTAATCTACTGCTGTTACCGATTAAGAGAAGCATACCGAATTTAAGGTAACTCGTTTATGTATTTTGAGAGATGCCGTACTCTATGAAGAAAAGGAATTAATTTACAAATACCTGGAGAACGACTAATAATAATTTCTCTATGATGATGTCAATTCATATTGGATTAAATATATTTTCAAATCAATCACTTATCTGATAATAGTAAGTTTGTTTATTTATGTAGCATGGAATACCTCGAGAACTACGCATGTTGGCGTCTTATGAATGATGATATACTTTTAAATAAAACATCAGATATTAAATATATATTTACGTAATATTTTATAAATTACGTTTCTATAACGCTCTACTAATATTCGAAAATGAAAATGCTCATAAATTGAAAAACCTTGTTTCGGTCATTTTGAATATATATAGGTCTATGACGTTCTTCTTTTAATGAATTCTTATCACATGTTATCTGATTTTACCAACTTGATCAAAATATATTGTAATCACAGAATAATAGATATTTAAAGAATGGTTGATTCGGGTATACTCAAAACTTGTTGATTTGTCTAATCCGGGAGACATATTTTGGGCCCCTTCACGAGGCTTATCCTTTTCATTTCCATGTATTGTTGAGAAAAACAAAAATTCTGATGAAAATAATTCGTGAATTTATTTACAGATTAATTTTAATATCATGAAAATCAATAATATAAAATATTTCAAAGCAATAGATATCGCTGAGAATTAATAGTTTTTTTGGCGTTATCGCTAAAAATTTCATTAATATAAATGTAATCATTCAATAGAATTGTTTGTTCTGTTTGTAGAGAAAATTCGTCAAATGTCTCACATCAATACGAAAAGAGAAGATTAAGGCACTCATAGCTCCAACAATATAGTGTTACAATATATCCGCTGGAACCATGGGTGTACCCTCACGATACAAGAATGAGGCTATAAATCTGGATATAAAAAAAAACAATTTATTTAAAAGCATTAATAAGCGCAAACAGGAACAATATCCAGCGAATTGCTTGATAAAATCCTTACAAGATCATTAAACAACCGTCAGATACAATAAAACCGCAATTATATGCTCAAATAATTCACAAAATAACTGATATTATTCTCAAAACACTAACGTATATCATAATTCACTTTAGCTTCTATCACATAAGCCACTCTCCAGCTGAGCGATGACTTCCTTATATAATATCCCACTAAATTTCAGGAAAGGACTTGTATCTCAAAGACTGTTCGATATTTCGAAAAAGTTTAAGTATAGTCTAAAGGTCGCCAAGTTGGCGAAAATTGCCAAATCTGGCACGCCTGTTCTTCAAAGTCTGGCAACCCTAATTTCATGTAATACGGATTACTGTCTGTAAAGGTTGTTTGTCCTTGGAGATAGGCAAAACACAGTGAAATATTTTACATATTACATGAAATATTACATAACAAGAAATATTACATGAAATATTTTACATAACAAGAGTTAATCAGCTTTGCAAGGAATATAGGCACTTCACATAAAAATGAACCCCAATATTTTTTTAATATATTCAAGAGAATCATGGTCTCTGTAATGAAATGTCGCCAAAGTATCGCGCTGATTAAAACATATCGTATCTTCTATAATATTTTCAGGTGTGTTTTGCGCTGAGGGTAGATTTTTTAGTTACACGTGGACCTGAAGATGTTTAGAATCTAATCAGGAGAATCATGTTCTCTGTAAAGAAAATTCACCAAATGGCTCACGCTCATGAAAAAATGGCAGAAAAAGGGAACTCTTAGCTTGATAATATATGAAGGATAACAATAACGCATAAGTGCTTCAGGTACACATGGACCTGAAGATATCTTGGAATATATTCAAGAAAATTGTGCTCGTGCAGAGAAGTCGCCAAATGTCTCACGCTGATATAAAATGGTAAAAAAGGCACTCGTAACTTCTACAATATAGTCAGGATAAGGATAAATTTGCGCGGGACATTGATATTTTAGGGAAACCGACGCATATGTTTTTCAATTTACTCATGAACCTGAAGATGTTTTTGAATCTATCTTCAAGAATCATGTCGCCAGTAAAAGCAGTTACTAATCCGTCCAAATTTTATTTTTAACCGACGACAGAAATGGAGACTCAGATAGGGCATATTTATGTCGCAAAGTTTATTTATATCATTCAGCATGGCATTTTGAGTGTGAATCATGCAACCTGTTTCCTTAATCTCTGAATTTAGATTAGTCAAAAAGATAGATGCTGACAAAATGTAGACGCCACCCAAATAATAGAACGGGTTTTATCATTCGTGACTTTTTGTGTCTTCCACTTTTTATTCAAGGGAAACATGTTCGGTCGATATACATGTTTGCGGAAAGTACAGTATTTTATTTTTATCCCAGCATGTGTGCTACAATAATAAGGTGTGTTATATTTAAAAGATGGGTTAGCCGTGACATTATGATGTGCACAATACACTGAAAAGGAAATAACATCCGTGGTTTTCAGTAATCATGTTACTGAAAACCACAGACGTCAATGCTACCTTGGAGTATACGTTTTCTAAGATTGCATTGCAACATCATACAGGTATAACAGGCTACTATCCAACGTGGAGCAAATATTCAGGGCAAATATTTGAGACAGATGTTCCCTTGTTCAAATTTTAAATATTTTAGGAAACATCGGCAAATATTTGAGACAGATGTTCCCTTGTTCAAATTTTAAATATTTTAGGAAACATCGGCAAATATTTGAGACAGATGTTCCCTTGTTCGAATTTTAAATATTTTAGGAAACATCGGCAAATATTTGAGACAGATGTTCCCTTGTTCAAATTTTAAATATTTTAGGAAACATCAGAAAAATATTTTACTTTATAATTCTCAGTTTTACGATGCAGTAAAACAAATGTGCTTTGTTGTAAACATGTTTCTCCTATGCAATGGTTCTCAAGATTTTTAAATGCGCAATCCCCATTTCAACATAATCTCGGATGTTGCTTATTACCTACAGAGCTGTCATGGGTCCGGACCTATGTGTCCCAGCATTTTAGGCCCCGTGAGAAATTTGAATACATAGAAAACATACAAACTGTGTCGTGTATAATTATAGAACATTTTCCAATGTGGAACTTGACTTTCTGTTTACCTTAGCATTAGAGTGTCAGCTGCTAATTAGTAAAAAAAAGGTTCCAAAAATCAAACAATTTAAAATGAGCAAAAAAATCATCCCAAAAATTGTGTTCGGAATGGTATTGTTGTATACTTGCAATTATTTCTAGATATTCCCTTTGTAATTCAGTTTTTTTTAACCAGTAACAATTGGCTTTACCACATATATTACGTGATATGGTATTTAAACATTTAAAAATCCCTTTAATTAACTGGAAACTAGTATATTCAACGCTATGTCCTCTGCATATGGGAGAGTTCTTTTATGAATATCTCAACAATCGTAGTTCTAAAAACTCTCAACATGGACGGAGTTATCAGCAGTGACATAAAGACTGATCATGTTAAATTTCAAAATGAAATCCATCAAAAACTATGGATTAATATACACATAACACATTAGCAGACAAACAGACTCTTAATTCATATATGTCTCGGATTTTTAGAATCTTCGGCATTTAAATAATTCGAACAGTTAAAAAATATTTTTATCGAAGATATCCGGAGATGCGAGAAAGCCGAATCAATCTTCATTTATGGAGTTCATGGCATTTTTTCTGTAGACTTCAGACATTTAATGTATTTATAGTAACATAATATAGTTATATAAAGTCATATAAAAAAGCTGTAAAATAAAATAAAAAGATAGCAAAGTATTAGCCCAAAATATAATTATATTTACACTACTGGCATTATTCATTTTACCAAAACACCTGTAATTTTTTTCTGGCGAACAGCAAAAATCCGGGATGGAGCTGCTATTCCTGCCAGTACATTATAAGCAGGACCTAACTAATTGTGCACTGAGGCCTTGCTGTGATACTCCATATATTGTTATTTCCAGCTCCACATGTTGTTCTCCAGAGTTATTTCCAGATGGGCTAACCTTCTGTATAAGGCATCACTGCCTTTGGATCATCAATCTCACTTTCATCAGATTTTCATTGATTTTCGCATTGCAATGTCACTGTGAACAGTTTCGTCAATGACCGTGGACAGTTTCTCCAGAAGTTACCCATTCTGGTCTGGTAGGTCGAAAAATACTTTTCTGTAGAGAATTGTTATACTCTACAAAACTCCTATTGTCAATAGGTTTATATAAGGGGGTTACATACGGAGGCAGCAAAACTGTTCTGGTGTTACGGCTACTAAGCTCGGATTCAAGAAGAGGCGATGCAGCATTGTCAATAACCAATAAGGTATCTTCAGCTTGCCCAGTAAATTCTAACTAGCAGTTATTTGGAAGTAGACCATTTTAAATCTGAGTAACTGGTTAACTTTTGAGTGAATGGAAAAATAAAGGCGTCGCTGTTTTCTAAACTGAATTATACCATTTTGGTCACATGATCAGATGATTTATAAAGCTAATTTTTGATGAAAATGGTTCAGTAATGGCATGAGAAATGTGGAGGAAGACTTAAGGCCGTGAAGAACAAATGTCCAGTATGGTTTTTATTTCGAAAAATCTCAACATCCCATTGATTTCTGATAACTCGATAAACCGAACACATTCCGATCCCAATTAGTTCGGAATTACCATTAAGACGCATAAACCTGTTGGTCCCAATTGCTAAATTTTGTGTACCCTGAACAACGATGCATCCTAAAATGTGTAGTTCCTGAAAATTCAAAATTATGAATCTGGCAATAGTCACATTTCTTAAAAGAATGGTTTCAATTTTAATTATTTAATATACCTAATATTTACAATTTATGCAGCCATTATTTCTTCCGTGTTTCCATATTGTCTTTAACCATCATGTGAAATACTTGTTTTATGTATGTATCACGATCATCAAAAATCTTTGTTGAAATAAAGTTTAGCAAACATTGCGCCCGCATTGTAAACAGCAGAATCCTTGGATAGTTTATTATGATTTTTGTGTGTTCCTCAGCATGAAAGAGGCTACTCCTACAATAACAGACAAAACCTTGATATATGCCACAATAATTTTTTCTCTGTGAAACCAATATTTTTAAATTAATCGAAATTTATAGATTTTCCTATACCCCTCTGTAGTCAAGCTAGCTTTGCCGGAAAGTATAAAACGTTTCCCTACAGTTAAGTTATCTTTGCAGCAAGTGCAGACAGTCTCTCTACAATCAAGCTGTCTATGTCGCAAGTGTAGACAGTCTTTCTACAGTTATCAACTTTGACTTTGACGAAAGTATAGAAAGTCACTATACAGTCAAGTTAGCTTTGTCGCAAGTATAGACAGTTTCTCTGTAGTGAAGTTAGCTTCACCGCACGTATAGTTAGTCCTTCTACAGTCCAGTTGGATTTGCGCGAAAATATAGACAGTCTTTCTACAGTCACGCTAGCTTTGGCTTAAGCATAAAAAATCTCAATGCAGCCAAATTAGATTTGCTGCAATTATAGAAAGTATCTCTTCAAGTTAGCCTTACCCCGAGTATAGACAATTTATCTACAATCAAGTTACCTCTGACGCAAGCTTAAAAATATTAATATAGTCGATCTTGCTTTGTTGCAAGTATAGAAAGTCTCTTTTCAGGTATTTATTGCACTAACAATCAACGTATACAAATTACGACTACAATAAATGATGTTACTTACCACTTCATCTATTTATGAAAAATTAAATTAAATTGACAATTGCATGATAAGGGTATATATATGTATATGTGAATCAGATATTTATATCGAAGGAAAAATACGCTTAAGCTGAAAAATTCAGATAAATTGAATATTTTAAGATAAGATAAATTTCATATTTTCAAAATATGTTAGTATAGTTTTATTACATGTTAAAAAAATTAACTTTAATGTGATTTTTTCGTAATTATTACCCACAAATATCTGTCAAATATTATGGATTATTTTTTCAGACACATATCTCTTATTCTTTCAGACACCATTCTGTCATTCTATCAGACACAAATACGTTATTCTTTTAGACATAAAAAAGCAATATATTCCCTTGCTTGATGCAACCTATTGTTTTTTAAATATCCCCCCTACGCAATATTTATTGAATAACGGCTATCAGAGTAAAGTTTTAGAACTATGTCAAGCAATGCTATATTTTGTATATAGTGTTTTGGGAAAATCTCTTTCCTTAATTACTACGTTTCATAAAGTGATATGAAATTTCTTAAAAAATATAGATGCTATAAAATTCTTGATATTGATATCCATCAAGTATTTTGAAGAAATATATTGTAGTAATATTTACATATTTAAATTGTACAGTGAACTGTTTTAAAGTAGAATAACTGAATAATAGTTTTCAATTTTAAGCATCGCTAGAACACTATGTAATATTTATTAAGCATGCTTATTTTTAATGATCTGTAAAAAATATAAATAATTATTTAAATGTTCATGAAGTATAAACGTAACATTTTAACTTCAATTTTGCAGCAATAAGATCCACACAGAAATGTATGCTGATTACCCTGAACAAGTAATTTTAAATTAAAAAGAAAATTTCATTAATAGGATAACATTTATCTTTTATGAAATTTCATTACAACGACAGTAATATCACTAAAAATTTAGTAAATAATTTATATTATATATATATATATATATATATATGTATATAAATCATGAACTATGTACTTGTCTTGTAAATCATTTAACGATCGAGTTCATCTTGCTTCATATAGTGATCAATATGCATTCCTAGAATATTTCAATCCATGTTCAGAGACTAAATTTTAAATAAGATCCATTAACGTTTGAGACTCCTGTTTGGGCACTGGTAGCGCAGTTGATAGAGCACTTTTGTCAAGATTTAGAGATCGCTAATTTCAATTTCTTCATGAATATTACTCCATACTGATGCCGCAGCAATGATGTGAATCCAGCTATAGGAACTAAAGGACATTTGACGTGTGAATCTCCACTAGATTTTCTTAGGTATCTATACATTGTTTAGTTCTACTTGTATTACAATCAGTTTGACAGTGTAATACATATTGCGTATTTTTCAGATTTTTTACCGAAATTATTCTTTTGAAATAGTTTGCAAAAACGTTCTAGCAGTTATTTTTTTCAAGTTGGCAATAGTTTAGTGATGCCTATAGATGCATTTAACCTGTCTGAGTCAATACAATGACATTAATATCCATAAAGCAGTTCTAATTATCGATCTTCACATATACTATATACTGCCGTCACCGTTTCTGGATTCGATATTGTTTTACAAAAGAAACAATTCTCCCAAAATCTTAACTTTCTAATATATCGCGTCCTAATTGGGATAATTATTAAAAATATTATCTAGTTTTAGTGGTCAATATAATGTAACTTCACGTAAAATGTGATAACCGTCGGATAATTCGTTCTTGAGTTGTGTACAAACATCTCTCTCTCTCTCTCTCTCTCTCACACACACACACACACACACACACGCGCGCACAAACACACACAGACGGATATCGTCGCAAGAAACATTTGATTTGGAGAATAAAAGGATGAAAGAGAGAAAGGATAGCTTCAGGGAGGAAAGCAGGAATGCAAGATAGAAAGCGTTTATGACCCCGATACTCAGCGAAACTTCTTGTTATCAAGTATCTATATTATATATATATATATATATATATATATATATATATATATATATATATATATATATATATATATATAAAAGTACATCATCAAATAGTACAAAAGTACATCATCAAAAGTACATCATCAATACATCATCAAATTGAAAAAGGGGGGGAGGTACAAAGGAAAGGGGGAAAAGAAAGGAGAGTGTTTACAGGAACGACAGAAAAAAGGCCGGGGGGGATAGTGACCCCCCGTTCCCGGTTAAAGCACTTTTACTCTAGAAACACTCCCGGTGCCTCTGTCTTCCTGAAGCACTCCTCCGTCCGATGAAATCTATTAAACATCCCGAAGTATATAGACCATGAAGCAAAAAAAGGGGGCTTAAGATTGGAATAAACCTAACCTAATTACTCAACAGAATACTTGAAGTCCACAAGCCATGCCGCACAACCTTATCTCACCGACCTGCTTTCATCAAATGAAATTGTTTGTCTTTCTGTCAAATATCAAGTCTACATAGTGCCTTAGATAACGATGTGGGTAATTGCTTTTTGCTGCTTCCCTGAGTAATTTATTGACGCTGTGTTGCTGTTCTTCTTTTTCAGTGTTGAGACGTCTATATCGATTTAGATGATTTATTATAACATTCCTGAAAATACCACTGCTCAAATTAGATTTCCAATCTATAATGTAATTAATGCTGAAATCAAAATTATCCCTCTTGTCATAAACTTTAAAACATATTTTGTTTTTCTCATTGTAGTAAATGCTGATATCCAGAAAATCAACAGTTCCTGGATTTGTATATTTAGTTTCCAAAAGTTCCAGGCATTTAGGGTAAAACCCAAACTCAAAATGATCTTGTTGATTTTTATATCCAATAATCACATCGTCAACAAAGCGGTAGTATGGCATTTCATTGACTAAATATGTGCCTTGTTCATACTTGTTCAGGTAAATATCTGCGAGTACCGAAGAGCAACCCCCCCCCCCCCATTGGGATGCCTTGCACCTGACGATAAAAACCTATACCGTTGTGCAGTATGTTTTCAAACAAAACAATATTTATCAGCATTTTATATTGGTATATATATGTATGTATATATATATATATATATATATATATATATATATATATATATATGTGTGTATATATACGCGCACTATTCCGTTCCTTGTGGTTCTGTTGCAAAATGTTTTTGCAAGAGTAGTATATTAAAAAATTACCATTTTAGCTTTCTTTTATTATAAAATATAGCTTTAAATATTAGAATAATGTTCGTAGAAGAAGTTAGCGTATATATTCTTGCCTCAAACAACTGTATTTGCATAATATATATTTTATGAAAACATAATATATTGCATTAAGTTAAGGATATTTATTATGCTAGATGCAATTCGCTACATTTGCTAATTTCTTGAATTCAATTTGTCCTTTTCTAAATCGCACTGGGGGGGGGGGCACTCATATATTGTGGGTTTTTTTAGGTTTGAAACCAAACTTCTAATTTCTCGTAGGCACATTATATTTTTTTACACGCATTCTTCGGGAAAGTATCTATCGTATCAAGATTAAAATAAAATTTTATTTTGTTTTTTAATTTTATTTTAGTTTTTAAATTTATTTAATATTTAATTTTCGTATTTATGGATTTCTAGTACAGCAAATGTTGTCAAACAAAATATTATTATTATTCATAATCTATAACAGTTACTTTTAAACACGCAATATAGTTAATATTAAGAAGCCGAAAAACACCAGCCAGTGGCATTTTGAGCTCGAAAAAAGCATTTTACCAACTGCATTTTGCGAATTATTAATGACATTTAGACAAGTATTATACTTCAGTAAAGCAGAACCAAAAAAAGTTCGAAAGCCTTTGAATAAGAAATGCTTAATAAAATAGTGTTACATTAAACTACCTTAATAATTTCCATTCAAAGTTCATAAATTATAGATATAAAAATGTGTCCAAAATGTGTGAAAATAACTTACCTGCTTTTTCTTGTTTTCTTCAGTAAGGTTAGTGGCATAGTTCCAATGGGCATCTACAAGTTTGAAGCATTGTTCGGAGCTTGCTTTATCATGATAATGTAAAAATTGCACAGCAGCAACCATGTCTTTGTTGTCACCACTTACGTAACGATCTTTATCGATTAAGAGATAGTCTGAAGGATTTTCTTCAGAAGAAGGATCATTCTGAACTTCAGGTTCATTATCAGAAATATCAGTAACTTTATCTTCTAAATCTTCTGCTACAGTTTCGGAAACAGTTGTAGCTGCTATAGTCGTCGGATTCGTCTCTGTAGAGGAAATGTCTGCATTTGTAGATAAAGATGTAATAGTGTCGTCAATGTTTTCGGAAGATGTTTCTAAATCATCCATTTCAGGCTCCAGTTCGGCATTTTTAACCGATTGTTCATCAGATAACTCTTCTGGCTGACTGTCCGTAACAGTTGTTTCTGGTAAATATGCATCGGTGCTTGCCTCTTTTGCAGGAACGCTATCTAGTCCACTGTTAGCAGATTGCACTTTGAGCATATCAGCTGGATCATTGGCTAAAACTACGCCGGAATCGGACTGTGGATCTGGAATTTCTATTTTATCAACTGATAATGGCGAAGACGTAGTTTGAAATTCTTCCGATTGAGAAGACGGGTCTTCTGTCACTAGGTTTTCATGTAGAGTGGACGGTTCTTCTTTCACTGTTACTGACTCGTGTGATTCCGATGAACTTTCTTTTTCAGTTACTGGGTCTTCAGATGATGAGGAAAACAAAATTTCCGCAATAGTCGTTAATATATTTGAGGTTGTAAATTCTGTATCATCACTGGATTGTGTACTAGAAGCAACTTCATCTATCTCGTGAATAACCGCAGGTTCACGTTCTACATATGCAACTTTTGAGGAATTCGGTGGCAACTTTACGGCTCTAAATTCAAGTTCGTCATCGAGCGTTATATTTTTCTTTTCACTCTCCGAAGTTGTTCCTGTACTGCTTTCAAAGGTGGTTTCAGGCACTACAGTGGTGCTGGTTGTGAAAACTGTATCTTTAATTTCCGTTGTTGAATTGACGTCTTTGTGTTTAAGACTCGTATCTGCTTCAGTGGTAGATATAGTTTTGTATGTGGTTGTTTCACTTTCCAGAACGGTTGTTTCTACTTTTAATTCCTCAAGATTTTTCAATAAATTTTCGGAATTTGCCAATTCTTCAACTTTAATAGCTTCTTCGGTTGTACTGAAAACTTCTGCTGTCGCTTCACTTTCTATCTCGGATTCTTTTTCTCTTTTAGTTGTAGCATCATCCGTATTTAAATCTGTTTCAGAATTTTTAATGAGTGATAATCCCTCATCTTCGTTTACCGACTTTTCGGAAGAGTCTATAGTCCCTTTTGTAACTAAGATCCAAGT
>OX578148.1:98587575-98677575 GCA_951213105.1 Amaurobius ferox
ATTTCAACTCCGATAGTCATTTATCTGCAAGACGAATAACTTATTTCTCCGTCTATAACGCTTGGCGAGATTTTGGCGACGAATTTGATGGAATGTCGCCAACTTGGCGACTTTGTTAAATGTTGCCAAATTAACGAAAATCTCGCCAAATGGATAAAAATGACGCTAAATCAATGAAAATGATGACTAATTGTCGAAAATTCGATATCTTGGAAAGATTATAAGTATCTACTTTAAGAAAAATCTATTTTTTTTTACTGTAAAAGTAGTAAATTCATTGCATTATATAAGGAAAGTTCTGTGTTATCCACAGATTTTTTTAAAGTAGCTTTAGAGTCTGAACCCTAATAATGTTTTTGTGATCTAGGGGCTCGAAGTTTTTTAAATTCATTCCTAAAATTCATCAACATTTTGAAATATCAGTGAATATTAATGAATGCGAGTATTAATAAACATGAGTATTGATTAATGATAACTCAGCAAATTATAATTTATATGAATATCAGTTTTTATGCTTGATTATTACGCATATTTTTGCTGTCAATTTTGATTTTGGCATAACCTAAAACATATATTATTGAAAGTGATTGATAGTAAAGGAACTTGAAGGCTAAGACCTAAAAGTACTTTTGTAGCTATGGGGCATGGAGTGATTTGTATGCACTCATTAAACATATTGAATATTTTTTCAATAATATTAATATGTACCTCAGCGTTATATTTCATATTCATTAAAACTGTAGTTTGAAAAGAGGATTTTGTCTAATTTATCTCTTAGTAAGTTGACGTCAATCAGTATTTTGACATTTTACGGTTTCTACCGTAGATAATAATCTAAATAAGTAAAATTGAAAATCTGTCTGTCTGTCTGTCTGTTTGTCCCATTATCACGGGAAAACAGCTGAACCGAATATGATGGAATTTTGTGGGTAGCTTTAAAATATATCCACTTAAAAATCGAATTTAATGAAATTTTGTATGTAGCCTTAAAAAAAATCCCACTTTAATTTCCTCCAAGTTTGGAGTTTCTAAGACCAAAGGTTGTTAAGATATTAACTTTTTCCAAACTTTTTCCTAGGAGTCCTACTCTCTAACTCCCTAGTTCCTCCAAACCACAAAGTAGGAAATCGTTGTTTAAAACATGAAAGTGAATTAAAACTTTATCTCTGGGTTTGGTGGGGGATTTTTGCGTTTATTAGTTACTTTCTGAAAACAAGAATTGTTTGAAAACAAGAATGTTTGAAACATGAATTTAAATGTAAAATCTATCACCATAGTTTATTTTTCGCAAGATTTTACTCAACAATGAAATGTATTAAGAAATCAAAATGGTTATTTAATTATTAGCATTTTATGAGGAATATTCTATCTCATGTTGCTTGGCAACGCAATTAAACTAAATGCGTTTGCTTATGTTTATTATTATTTTTTCGATTTGAATAAAAAATAACATGGATATAAAAATATATCATATAAATAAACGGTTTGATTTTTCCTTTAATTATATAAATTGCAGACTGCGTACATCACTTTCATTTATTTTTACAAAGAGTTTTCAAGCTTACATATTGTGTTTTGCCAATAAACAAAATTAGACGATTGTCGAAACAGGAAAAGAGTAGAAGAGGGTTAATCTTTTAATACAATTTTAATGTTTTCATTTAGTACATACAAACGGGGTCAGAATATTTTATTCAGATCTGCAAATTCAGAGCTACGAATTTGGCTGGATATCTCCAACTTGACAACTATTCTTAAACGCTGACATATTGACGGAAATGTCGCCAAACTGATAAAAACGACGCAAATCAATGACATGTATTTTGTTTTATTAGAAGAGAGTACTGAAATGACGTTTCGTTAGTATTTGTCTGTCAGTCCATCCGTCCTGCTTAGTAACACAAATTAGCAATTTTTTAAAATGTCACCAGATTGATAAAAATATTTGTAAATCCATAAACATATTTTGAAATTGATAAAATTCTGCTAAATAAATGAAATTAATTGTGTTTTGTTAGGGGATAGTATTGTAATAATGTTTTGTCAATTTGTCGCCTAGTGGGTCACCAAGTGGAGTCGCCAAATGGCGATAAATTTGGCGATTTTTTCAAATGTCGCTAAATTGACGAAAATGTCGCCAAACCTTGCATAGCGATAGCATTATTCAGACGATATTTTGTCCACCAATTTATTTGAAGCAAATGATATCATGTCGCTGAGCAACGGACATAAATCCAATGTGCTTATGCTATAAACGATTTTTATTAATTGATTTGAATAATGAAGATTTGTATATAAAGTAAATTTCATTGACATTGCATTTTTGACTGTATAATATCAATCACGGTCTTTAGGTTGAAACATTATTATTATTGATATTTTTGGGGATTATTGATTTAGAAATTATTGATATTTTCAAGTTTTTATGGCATTGTTTTATTGCGGCAAAAATTATTGAAGCACATACATTGTACATTGTACGAGTAATCTTCTGCAAATGCACGGGTATATATTCTAATCTACGAGAATATAAGTAGTACAGGTATATTGGCATATATGTTGATTGTTGATATGTATTGGAATATATTGGAATCAATTACGAGCTTCTGGTGTAAAGATTACAGGGAGTATTGGTATTTTCAGTTGTTTACAACATCTGTTTTATTTTGTTAGAGTTTTGAGATTCATATTGTAATACGAGTAATCTTCTACTAACAATCGGACATATCTTCTAATCTACGACTTTATAAGTAGTACGGGTATATATATATCTTCCCATATAATTTTAGCACTTTCATTTTGGCATATATTGGAATCAATTACTGACTTCAGGTTTAAAGATTACGAGTTTATTGATATTTTCAATTTATACATGTAATCTGCTAATACAGGTTATATTTTCTAATATTTGCGTATATAAGTAGTATGGGTCCCATTCAATTTTAATGCTTTTATTTTGCATATACTGATTCAATTCCATAGTTTTTTAATTTGTTTACAAAAGGGGCCAGGATGTTTTATTCTTTAGATCTGCCCATGCAGATAATTTTGTATAGCGAGAAAGAGATTCTTAAACTTCTTTTTAGGAGCAATATGGAAATAACCGTACGGAAATTCGACAGACGGAAATAACTCCAAAAATAGTCAAAACTTGTTGTAGAGAGACAGACGGACATAACTCCAAAAATAGTCGAAACATGTTCAGGAGGTCTTAAAACATATATTGGCATCCAATTCTCGAAATCGAAAATTTTCGTGAAAATAATATTTCCCCAATGCTACGTATTAGAAAGTAGTAAATATTAGGCACCTGTGAATACTTATGCTGTCTCTATTTAATGATCTTTTTTCATTTAGTTGCAACTACATTTGCGTCACCTTAACAGACACGTTCAAAACGATATTTCAATAATCATATAGAATAGTATATATTTAATTGCATATACTTATGAAGATCACCAATTTATAATCTCTGCTTTGATAGTTTCAAGCCTGCCATTTGTGGATAATTCTGTTTTTGGCATTAGCTTGTGTCCGTCGCAGTTAAATACAATACCCGCCACTAAAAATGCAACGCGATGAAATACCGAATAGTGTGATGATAAAGGACATACAGATGAAGATGGCATTTATAAATAAGTGATGTTAATTCCAGAATGATAATGCAATACAGTAATGGCACAGACAGGGTGATTAGCAGTCCGTAGAGCCACCTCTTGCGGCAATACAAGCAGCAACCCTTTTAAGAACTGATGCAGTGAGTCTGCGGATATTTTCCTTAGGAATGGATGACCATTTGCCTTCAAATATCCTCTACAGGCCGTCTTCTGTTTGAGTCGATGACGGGACAGCCAAACGACGGCGTATCACATCCCATACATGATCAATGGGTGAGAGATCTAGTGACAGGAGACAAAGGAAACACCTGGATACTTTACAAGGCGTGTTTGCTGATGGTTGCCATTTGCGGTCGCGCTTTACCTTGTTGGAAAAGAACATTTTGCAATCTCTGACTGTAGGGCAGTTCAACCGGCCGCAGCATCTCACCCACACATTGTAATACCGTCATTGTGCCTCTGATACAAATCAGAGGTGATCGGTAATCAAAGCCAATGACTGCCCAAATAATGATGCTGAGTTGTCAAGCAGTATGGAGCTCAACAGTCGCAGCAGGATTGGATCTGTTTCCACGTCACCTACACACTTTCATACGGCGACTCATTCTACAATCATAACCAATGCTGAACACTATCCTGCCCCATTCAACCGTCCAAGATGCTCATGAGCTACACCATTGCAATATCTCACGTCGGTGTTTTGTCGTTAATGGCAGTCAATGGTTTGAGTGCAAGCAGCTTTCGATCAATCCTAAAGAAACTGTTTTAACTGATATTTTCTGCAGAGTTCTGCAGAAAAGTTCTGAAGACTGCAGACAAGTTCTGCAGAATGTCGGCAGTCTTCGTTTATGAGGTGGCTACCGCATGCCTTCGAAATTTTCGATCAACGCGTGCTAGCGAACGTCTGGATGGACCTGTACCACTGCGATGATTCACATACCTTTCTTCAATCTATCGTCTCCACATTATTTGAACAGTGCATGCATCTCCCGTATTTTAGCGCTGATAAACCAGTACGACTACCCATTCGTACGTGTAGACCTGAAATGAATCCTCTCGCACGGTCGTCAAAATGCTGAAACGGACTTCGGCGTCGTTGGCCAGTTATCTCTTCAACAACGTTTGTCTTATAAAACGAAAAACAGTAAGGCAGACAGTAGCAACTGTTGGCTCATTTGCCTTTTCCATCCATTTTATCCCGCTCTCTAATCATGTAACCTACTTGTATTTCAGATAACTTGCATACATCATCCAGCTGCGTTTGCCTCACAATTTGTATAACTATACAGCCAAAACTTCATGGAGCTACGTTTTCTGGGTTGGGTAGTGTATCAAAAGCGCAAATATGCTTAGTTTACATAATAGGAACCATGATTTCTATGGATGCATTAGCTTGCAGTCAATATAAAATACAGAAGAAATGTCCCGCATTGCTTCTCTGCATGTTCGGACATGTTTTTGATTTCGTAAACAGCAGGGTTAAAAATCTGATGTGGGCAGCACCTGACTTTCATTACAGACATAAGTTCATTTTCTTTTCCTTTTATTCATAATTCATTAAATTGAGTTTAATTGCACAAAATAACATGGATAATTATTTGAAATTGCGCTGAATTTAAGGCTTTAATTCAATTTTTTTTTCATTGATTTCCAAAGTGGTAAAAATGCGAAAAAACTAAACTATTTCAAAAACGGTTCTTCCTACAGCTATTTTGTAAGTCTTATTATTTTCGTCGTCAAAAAATACGGTTAAAATATACATTTAGTTAGCACATTTTAGTACACGTAGTCTTTTATTTTAGATTTTGTTTATTTTTGTGGGCCATTTCGCAAAAATGCAGGTTTTATTTGTTTTTTCGAATCGAACCCAAATTTAAACCACACCACGGTGACCCACAAGTGACTTATCTACCAACTTTGGAAATTAGTCAATTTTTCAGCCAGAGTGGATATACATACGATTTTTGAGGGTCCATTTGCAAAAAAAATGGCAGGTCTGTTTATCACGAATCGTACCAAAATCTATTGCAGCAACAAGTGGCTTACCTATCAAATTTTATGTAATTCGATTAATCAGTTTTTGAGTTGCACAGATATTGCACAGGCATACAGACACACAGACGCACAAACATATACACTGAGGGCACGTTAACAATGGTTTTTTCATGTTCTAGAGGGTTCGAAACGTTTAGATCCGTAAAAAAATTAAATTTTTTAAAGCGATTTTTGACACGATTCCAATATTTTCCATATACTACAGTACTATGTGTTGTAGGGAAAGTAAAATGTTGCAGATTCATTTTTAAGACTATTAATTTCTCTATCCCTAAATACTATTCTAATATTAATTGTGTTCCTAATTACGTTGCACCAAACATTTAATTAAAATTGTAATATTAATATGTTTATATATATATATCAGTTATACATTGGGACTGATAACGCGGTTACTTATCGCGGCTCGTAATACGGTTATATTACCGTCTTACTACTTAGTTAATGATGGTAAAAAGTAAAATGCGTACCGCCTTTGATATCTATACTTTATATTAAAAAAATCTGATGTGGGCAACACATGACTTTCCTTATATAATGTAATGAATTTACTACTTTTACAGTAAAAAAATAGGTTTTTCTTATAGTAGATACTAATATTCTTTCCAAGATAATGAATTTTCAACACATAGTCGTCATTTTCATTGATTTAGCGTCATTTTTATCCATTTGGCGAGATTTTCGTTAATTTGGCAACATTTCAAAAAGTCGCCAAGTTGCCATTCCGCCAAATTCGTCGCCAAAATCTCGCCAAGCGTTATGCATTAAGAAATAAGTTATACTTACAGCAGATAAATGACTATTGGCGTTCAAATACAAATGTATTACTCAAAGTATCTTTTTTCATGAATGGAACGAGCTAGATCCACGATAATGATGTCACCCAATTTATCGCATGGTATTACATATGAAAAGTGAACATGTTTCTCAATAGGAAATATTTTTTTTTTAATTTTATATGACTTTTTGATAACTTTTTTGAAAAATGTACAATATCTTGAGAACGGTTCATGTTAGCGTTCTAAAATTCATGCCAATCGTTTTGTAATAAAAAAATACATCAGAAATGTCTATTTGAGTAACTTTATTAGCGGTTTTGATTTTTTGACGATTTTTTCAAAATTTCAGTTGAAAATTTAGGGGGGTTCTGAACATTCGATTGCGTATAAAAACAATAGGCTTCTAGTGTTTACGGATAGTGATTTTTGTACCAAATTTGGTTCGAATCGGTTCATTCGTTCGTCAGTTATCGTCTCCACAGACTCACTGACACACACACACACACACTTTCACACACACACACACACACACACACACACACACACACATACACACACACAGACATCACTTCAAAAATGTTTGATTCGTGATCAGGGATGCTTGAAACGTAATCTCCCGTCGAAAACTCGAATTCGAATTTTCGACCCCGTCACAATACTTTCCTTATACATTATGTATATAAGGAAAGTAATAACAAAAGTACTTTGAAAAACGTGTCTGTTAATTATTTGAAATGTATACTGAACCACTATAAAACTCTCGACTCAGTAATATTCTGGTACTATGTATATAAGGACAGCAGTATATTTTAATGAAGTCTGCGGAAAGGGATGAACTCAGAACAATAAAAATTCTTAAGATGCTCATCAATTAGATTGTCTATGCGGCCTTTTCTCGTTACAATTTATATCTTTATAAGCTAGTTTTACTTTTTCTACAGTACATGGTAATACATAGGGAAAATAGTAGATTCGTATCGAAAATTCCATCTTGATTTTCGACGGATCTACATGTTTCCACTATAGAATCTGAAAACACTATTTTTAGATAGAATATTTTGAAATTCGATTAACATGGTATCGCATAAAAGGGTTATTTATGGATCCCGAACTTCATCAGTTTAGATCATTATATGGTGAAAAATAGCCCCGATATAGTTTTTGTGTTCTTGACATTCTATATTAACCCTCTTCGCAAAATGTTACCTCTACTCGATAGGGGTATATTGTCAAACTTTTTATCAATCGAAAAATTCTTTCAAGCCCTGAGACATTTGAGTTGAGTGATACACTTTAACATTTCCTGATATAATTATTTTGTACATAATGCTGCAGTACTCAACAAAATAAATGTGTGGGTAATTTAAACATACGAAACACGTTTTTAAATTAATGTGCAAACGCGCTGCTTTACAGTTTTCTGCAGTTAAATTAGCGAAATTATATTCTGCACCAATTGTTCACGCTTACAATACAGAACTTAAACAACACAATCTCTTCCACAATATTATTCTTCATTCATAAACATCAGCGTGATCCAATCACTGTCATCAACATGCTTATCACCAATCACTCTCTCCGCATGCTAATGAAGGCCCACAGCTGGGCAGAATCACAACGACGCCTAATAGACAGGACAAGTACCCACAGTCCTCACGACTAGAACTTCATTCTTCCGTTTTACTTTTGACTGAGGGTAAAAATGCTACAAGTTTTTGTCGGGGCTACTGACCTTCCGCCAATTTCACTATTCAAGTTCATTCTGGTCTCATAGTTCAGATGTCTGAACCTCCTTCATTTCTATACGTTTCCTGGTTGTAGAACAAAAACCAGAAAACTGATTTGAATTTCACGATAGGAATACATATTTACGACTGCTGATGCGCACTTCAAACATGACAGAGAGGGATCGTACGTCTTATAATTATGGTTAACTGTCTTCCGGCTAATAGACGGATGATTGAAAGGCTCGGGTTAAGGCTTAAGGGTGAGTTTGCTGGAAAACCCGGGTTGTTTACCCTTTTTCAGGTTGAAAATGTTCTTTTCGTTCCTAAAGGTATTCTTTGAGGTCTGAAGTGATTAATTTTTCGGGTATTTTCGTGCATTCTGAAGGTAACTAGGGATTAGACAATGTTTGAAGTTTGACAGTAAATGCGTTGGATTTTATTTTAGACTGTGAGTGTAAAATATGCAAATCGAATGTACGGACGTGGCATGCAGATTTGAGTTGGGTTTGTTTTAAATGGAACAATGGGTTGTCATGATAATATTTTCTTCATTTTTACAATAATTTATTTTCAAATTGGAATATTTTGACGGAATTCCAGCCATTAATAATTTTTTCAAGTACTGTCATGTAAATAAATTGCATTAGTTGAATGTGAATAAGAATTGTTCATTTATAAAATAGATTAAGTCGATGCAATATTAATACAGAAATAAAGCATTTTCAGTACAGAAAATGCAATTATTGATTTCTGAAGACAATACGTTAGTTTCTCAACGCATTGGACTCCCGGTTCTCGTTAGATCACCGAAGTCAGGCAGCATTGGGCGCGGTTAGTACTTGGATGGGTGATCACCTGGGAACACCGCGTGCTGTTGGCACATTTCGGGCGCGGTACCCCGGTGGTTTGGGCGCTGGATTTGCACGCTGCCACAACTGCCGTCGTGTTCATGCTAAGTACGATCACGTTAAACATGTGGGTCCGTAAGTCCTTCCGAGAGGTTGGTAGTAGGGGAAGGAGGGTACGGTCCCTGTGGATGCCTCACCCATTGGATTCCGGTCTAAATTGGGTGGCACTTCCCGGCCGTTCAAACAGTTACCTTACACCTTTCTGGTAGGTCGGACGGTCTTGGTCTCAACAGCAACGCATTGAACGCATCCAGCCGTCCAATTTGTTGCTCATGTCCTCAGGATGAGTCGGACGGTCTGGGTCTTCAACGCATTGGACGCATAATGACATTATAAAATTGACAAAACACCCCAACTTCAATTCAATGAATATTGTGTAAATACGCTATATATGATTAATTCAATGCTCTTTGCTATTGTCATCTGCAAATGAAAATGTTGAAGAGCTGCAAGAGGTGTTTCTAGAAAATATTGTTCAAACGAAATAAAATAATAAATAGCTTACCAAAAAGTCATTATACATAGTTAGCTAATTTTACAAGATATGTACTGATTGGTTTGAAAAGCTTATTTTATCACAGAAAATTATAAAAGAAATATGATGAAATGCCTCAAATCAATGCAATATATTTTTTTATATTTTGAAGTACATTCAATAACGCATGGATTTTTAAATCACACTAAGTTGATGGTAAAAATCAAATTTTAAGGCAGTCACTCCGAATATATAAATTATCTGTGGAGTGCAGAAAAAATAGAAGTGAAATTAAAATAATAATTTAATCGTACTAAATCTTGTGAACTGTAATATTCCAGGGATGGATACTTGGATTCTGAACTGGACTTCAACATGAAATCTTATTTAAAAAGGAAACATTGTCTTTAGAAATATTGCATAAATCAAATAAGTAACGGTTTTGGAGACTATTTCTTCAGGATATAAGGACAGAGCAACCACTTGAACCAAGATAAGCAGATTTTTGTCACAAAATGATTGCAGCACGGGACCTAGTAAAGAATTCATTATTAAATAAAATTTGATAAGTTGAAAAGCAAATCCTAGGAGGAAGGAAAACAATAGCAGAAGGATTGAAAACAAATTTTCAGTGAAAAAGACAACGAATTATGTGCCTAATGATAAAATGAATATACAAACAACCGACTGATTTCTGTGGCTACGTGATCAATATCATCAACTAACTACAAAAATATGCGTACGGATTATTATAAAAATACGTTAGACGCTAGAACGAAGAAATAAGTTATTCTTACAGCAGATAAATGACTATTGGCGTTCAAATACAAAAGTATTACTCAAAGTATCTGTTTTCATGAATGGAACGAGCTAGATCCACAAGATTTAAAAAACCAAATTTATCGCATGGTATTACGTATGAAAAGTGAACATGTTTCTCATTAGAAAATATTTTATTTTTATTTTATATAACTTTTTGATAATTTTTTTGAAAAATGTGCAATATCTCGAGAACGGTTCGTGTTAGCGTTCTAAAATTTATTCCAATCGTTTTCTAATGAAAAATTACATAAGAAATGTCTATTTGCGTAACCTTATTAGCGGTTTTGATTTTTTGATTTTTTCAAAATTTCACTCGAAAATTTATGGGAGGTTCTGAACATTCGATTACGTTTAAAAACAATAGGCTTCCAGTGTTTACGGATTGTGATTTTTGTACTAAATTTCGTTCGAATCGATCCATTCGTTCGTCAGTTATCGTCCCCACAGGCTCACTAACACACACACACACTCACACACACACACACACACACACACACACACACACACACAGACATCACTTCAAAAATGTTTGATTCGTGATCAGGGATGCTTGAAACGTGCTCTCCCGTCGAAAACTCGAATTCGAATTTTCGACCCCGTCACAATACTTTCCTTATACATTATATATATAAGGAAAGTAATAAACATTAATTGCATTTCTTTTTCACTATTTAATTTCTCCTCATCCTTGAAAATATATTTATGTTATACGTGCAGCATAGAAAATAAATCAAACAAAAACAGGATGGTAACTGTGACAACTTAAGAAATTCCCCAAATAAATCATAAATATCCCTGTGTGTTGCTGAGAAACAGGTCTTTGAAAGATTATATATACGCAACATATCAGATAAATAGAATATTAAGAAAGCAACTCTTGCCAAAATACTTCTGAAGCATTTATCACTCGTCCTGCTGTCAAAATGTTTACGCAAGTGTAAAGATTGATGCCTCATATTCCCTCTAATACTACATATTTAACAAGTAGCTTTGTAACTTACACCATTGTTTAGAGTCCATTAATCTTTTTCACCCTGAGAGTTCCTTCATTGAATTTTTCATGCAAAACGCTAACTACTGAATTTAATTTCATTATCCTTTAGCTAACTGCATCTAAAAGTCAACGATGTGTGCAAAATTGCTCTGTCGGTAACATACCACGCGTAGTTGATTTACGAGAGAATTTACGACGATTTCCTAAATGCAATGGTGTTAGGTGCAAAGAGTGGTTTTTAGAGCAAGATTAAAAATTCAGAAAAGCTTAAGGTGTGAAATTGATTTCATTTATTATGAAGTTTATGGTGGATATTTGTTTGTGCAATTGTATTTAGTGTGAAAGTAAAGCTTGATGCAGGGCATGCATATTTTCGATAATTAAAAACTCCATACCTTTATCTGAACTATTGTTATCTCACTTTTATCTTTTACCTTGTTGGAAACTTAATTACTTTTATCTTAAAAATTAAAAGTGCTAACTACAAACAATAAGAACAGTTTTTAGTTCTTGGAAAACCCTTTAAGTGTATATAATTGGATTTCTGATAAAGCTCTAAGTTATTGAATTTTAGTGATTATAATTTCGATATTCTAGCATTTTAACCTGGGTTTTCCAGTTATTGGAAATGCTGTAATATTTAAAATGTCACAATTGTTGCAGCTCAGCCTGTTTGCTGGTGACATATCGGTATACAAGCACGACTTATGTAGTTTTATTTAAAAAATATAGGAAGTTAATTGAACTTGGGGATTATAAAGATGTGAAATGATTGGTCAGGTTTTAACAGAATAAATGGAAGTATGCGCTTTCAAGTCAGTATTCACGTATGCATATATGCGTCAAGTCATAGATTGACTTGAATGTAAAACAGCGTCATATATAAGTTAAATTTATATACCGCAAAGCAAACTAGTAATATAATTGGATATTTTGAGGTGAAGTCTATGGTATATGGAGTCTATGGTATATGGAGTCTATGGTCTATGGAGTTTCCAGATGAAATAGTGACCTGTAAATGAAATAAACGAGTATGAAAAAGTCGAATAAATTTATCGAACTTTATTGGAGTTTTACTTTACAAAATGTTATTCGCGCAAAACCATTTCGGTTCCGGACTTAATCCCAAACCCATTTCCTTTCTGTGTAATAGTGGGGAAAAGTAAAGGTTACAAATTGTGCAATCAATGTAAACGGGCGGTATGTTGCTCAAGTAGTATAAAGATAAATGTTACTTTATTGAGTTGTGGGTTGTTTTTAGCTAATGGCAAAAATCTGAAACATATAAAATCACATTCTCTTCATTGAGCTGAGACTTCTATTCTGTATTTGAAGTAAACCATGTATTCATTTTTTTAACACTTTCCAACATAGTTGAAAAGTGTTTATGACTTTGTTCATTCTGTTTGTCTGTCTGTCTGTTTGTTCGCACGATAACTGCCGTAAACATGACTTAGTCAAAATTAAATTTTAGTATGTTGTTGAGACATATGGGAATGTCTCAGACTGTGGGACATATGGGAATGTAAATGAATAATATCACCCAAATAGTTTTGGATCGAAACCGGGTTGAAAAAATGTAATACATTGAACCCTATGGGATCAAAATTTTCAGACATTTTTTAAGTGATCTTAAAATTCGCAAATTGCTTCGAAAATTTTAGAAAATATTCAAATTATCCCATAAAATATATAAAAAAAATTCTGCAAAATATGTTCGGTAGTTTAAATACGATTTAAATAATAATTGCCCTCATATTATATGAAGCGATCACATGACTCACTTAAAATAAAATAAGGCATCCATCTTGTGTCAAAATCGTGATTTTTAAAGTTCTTTTTAATTTATATTTAGTGTTGCATCCATCCTAAAACCGCTTTATTTTTTATTTTTTTCTGTGCATCTATATACTGCGCTAACGCAATTATAATATTTTTGAGTTTAAATGATCATCAAACTTTGATTATTTCTACAACGAAGTCTAATTTTCACGTATGAAGAATGTAAACACATCAAGCTGTGAGATGAGTTGTATAAGAATTGAGGAATTTGTTTAACACAACATTATTTAGCTTTGGAGTCTGCAATATAGCTGATATGAATGAAACATTTATTGATTTTGCATAGGGAAGCAGACGATTCTGTAGTATTGCATTTCGGTGAAGTTTTAAGCATATAATTAGAAAGTATGTGTACGTCCATGATTTTAAGTTTTTAAGTAAAATAAATTATTGTAGTATTGTGATAACTGTAAAAGTATCGCCGCTGAATGAAAGGAATGGAAAAAAGTTTATGAATAAAATATTCACTGCTTTTATATAGCGAGCCAGGTATTTTTATTTCGATAACGTTATTTGCATAAAGTTCATTTGTTTTCGATGATGTTTTCAAATATAATATATTATTGTAGTATTGTGATCATTTCAAAAATATCACTGCTGAATGTGTCGCATTTTAGAGATGTTTTAAAAAAATGGCATTCCAGTTGGAAAGTGTTTCACAATCAATGATTTATGCATGATTGATATTTCTTGTTAATACTTCAGATCGAAGCACAACTCTTGATTAGAAAGTCAACTCTTGATTAGAAAGTTCTTCTGTTTCTGAAACAGTATTGCAAGCCGTTCGTCGTAACTCTCTGCAAATTGAAACCACTGCCCCAATTCTTAGATTTCTGTTAAATTCCGATTTCGATATTATTTAAACAACATTCTTACCTTGAATCTTAACGTCATGATTATAGTATACGGACACTATCATAAAGTACGTATGCTTCCAGCAAAGAACTATACGTGACCGATACCAATTTACACGTGACAGCCTCCTTACATTCTTAAACATTTTTTTTGCAACCCAGCACTTGAAGGTGTTAATAGTTCGTAGCCTAACTTCAGTTCAGCATTGCACCCTTGCGTTTGAGAGAACTACGATTTCTATTCTCAGTGGTGTAATGCTGCACGAAAATTAGTAGATAGTACAGCTAATAACATATTTTAGCACACGGTTGCAGTAAAATTTCAACAGTGTATGTTTTGTTTAAATCTTCCTCTTTATTTATCTATTCAAAATGGGATAGAAACCTGTTCCACTAATATCAAACCCGCTGTCATTAATCATAATAGCATGGATATAATTTTGCGATAACGATATAAGTGAAATTATCTTTACTTTTCTACATTTGAAGTGTCCAATCCAAATTACCACTAGCATCTCGACCTGTTTGCTACATCACCTGCTACTTTACCACATATGTCTACTCTCTGACTGGCTACCTTAACTAACCACCAATTATGTCTGCTCTTTACTTACTTGCATCACCACCATTTTGCGACTCTGCCTGCTGCATCACCACAAGAGCTTGAATCGACCAGAACATTCAAAACTCCTTAAACATTAAATCCTCAAGAGTATCCTTATAAACATGCATATATAAATAAAAGTGAAGGAAAAGGTTCAGATTTTGAAGTGTGCTTATGCATTAAAAAATCTGATGTGGGCAGCACATGACTTTCCTTATATAATGCAATGAATTTACTACTTTCACAGTTAAAAAAACGTTATTCTTAAAATAGATACTTATATTCTTTCCAGGATATTGAATGTTCTTTAATGAGTCGTCATTTTCATTGATTCAGCGTCATTTTTACCCATTTGGCGAGGTTTTCATTAATTTGGCAACATTTAAAAATGTCGCAAAGTTGGCGACATTCCGCTAAATTCGTCGTCAAAATCTCGCCAAGCGTTATGGACGGAGAAATAAATTAGTTTTACAGCGGATAAATGACTATTGGCGTTTAAATACAAAAGTATTTCTGAAAGTATCTTCTGTCGTAAATGAAACGAGTTAGATCGACAAGAATGATGTCACCAAATGTATCGCATGATATTACATATGAAATGTGAACGTGTTTCTTAACAGTTAACAATTTTTTTAATTTATGGAATTATTTGATAAATTTATTTGAAAAATGTGCAATATCTCGAGAACGGCTCATGCTAGCGCTCTAAAGTTTATGTCAATCGATTTCTAATGAAAAATTATATAAGAAATGTTCATTTGCGTATTACCGGTTTTGGATTTTTTGACGATTTTTTCAAAACTTCACTCGAAAATTTAGGGGGGTTCAGAATATTCGATTTCGTACAAAAACAATACGCTTCCTGTGTTTTGTACCATTGTGATTTTTGTACCAAATTTCGTTCGAATCGGTCCATTCGTACTTCCTTTAACGTCTCCAGAGAGTCACTGACACACACACAGACATCACTTCAAAAATGTTCGATTCGTGATCATGGTTGCTTGAAACGTGCTCTCCCGTCGAAAACTCGAATTCGAATTCTCGACCCCGTCACAGTACTTTCCTTATACACTATGTATATAAGGGAAGTAATATCAAATTCTAAATTTTCGGGAAACTTACACTTTTCTTTACGTGAATGAATCGATCAAAACATTCAAAACTCCATAATCATTACGTCCTTAAGCATCCTTATAACAAGCTTAAGCATCCTTATTACGTCTTTATAACATTATCATCGTTTTGGTTTACCACTTTAATTATACTTGACATCTTTATGACATCTTCTTGACATCTTATACTTGACATCTTTTAGGTACAACTAAGTGCTACATTTTTAACAGTGTATATTCTATTTTAATTCTCCCTTTCATTTGCCTGCTTTGAAAAACATAGCAATCCGATCCACTAATATCGAACCCGCTACCAATAATTGCAATATCCTGGACACAATTTAGATTTAGGTATTATTCAGAACTCAATCATCCAATGTATCTGAGCTGTAACGATAACTTATTGGGCGCTATTTTAAATATAACAGGGCGCAAGAAATATAACCTCCCATCTCCTATCAGTTAGACGACATTTTATCCATCGCAATATTTGATACACAGTGTATGTTCTGTATCAGAGAGTAAAAACTACCTTTTTAGATGCTTTTATTTGCAAGTTGATCTTTAAAAATTTCTACATTTTGTAAATTGTTATACATTGGAAACAATTTAGTTAAGTTTATGCATTGGATGCACTCATTTGATGTATCTTAATGCATACAATTTTAAAAATTTGTGCATGCATAACCAATTTCAAACTGTCTTTTATATTGCCTATATTTCTATCATTATTTTCGAAATTAACGTGAGTGTCTGTAGATAACAACGCTTTGCAATCCTAAATTTCAAAATTTACGTGTTCATAATCATGATAATTACAAAAAAATGTTGCCTTGTTCTAATGTTTTACCTAAAGTGTTCTTATTTTAAAATTTACATGGATGCAAGTATGACTTAAATACATACATGCGCACAAACAACTTTAAGAAGCACAAAAAAATACCCTCAAAATAGGAAAATGAAAATTAATATATCATTAAATACAGATTGATTAAATATATGCATCAAGGACAATATTTAACTTGTATCCATTAAGTGATGAAATTAAAACTTTCAAGATAAGATGACGCAGCACTTAGCGAGTTTTTTTATTCAATCTCTAGGAAATTGATTGAAATATATTCAGAAATTCGTAGAATACGCTTCAGACAGGGTTTTTCAGGAAAATGCTATTTTTTCTACGCAATCGTAGATTCGATAAGAAGCAGCTTGAAGATTGTGCCTTTGACCTGTAAACGAAAAAGTTAATGATCTAAATTATGATAGGATCTGCAAACAACGGTGTACTTCGCAGAAATACCGATGTTTAACAACACCAGGGTCGGTTAGCAGATTTTTTGCGAATATTTTGCAACCACCATGAAATATTGATAAGGTTAATGCCTGATCTGGCCTAGCGATTGATACCGTTTTTCAAAATTGAAGACGAACTTGTGTATTCTGGATTCGGCCACTGATTCTTTTGAAATGTCTTGTGTTAGTCGCCTGAGCTTATTTTTGAATTTTCGAACGTGTAACACAATATATGGATTAACTACATGAAGAAATTCCTCTACAAAGGCATCCTCTTAGATAGTTGTTTTGCAATTGTCAAGGAAGACAAGATAGACAGTGTCTACATAATTTATTTAAGACCAGGTAACTTTTATTTTAATAGTATATTATTTGAAATAAATGTATAAAATGCTTTCTTGTAAATATCCATGATGTGATTTCGTTTTAATTCCCTTCAATTATTTCGTTTCTGAAAACATTATACTGCTATCTAAAAACTGTAGAGAGTAATTAAGTAATTTTAAAAACTTATTGAAATTTTATTTATAGAGTAGCTAAATTATAGGGCTTTTGATATTTTAAATATGAAAATTTCTATATGAATCATAAACTTTGATTAGTGAAAATGTAAAGTTTGTATAGTGGTATATTTATTTTATTTCTTGCTTTTCTCGATTGTTACATACTATTTACAATAGAATTTCCCCCTGTATTTTATGTTCCCACATATAACACTTTCAAATCGGTTTCATGGAGAAACGCAAAACCGTCGTTCTACAGTAATAACAAAATATCTAACTGGCATTGTAATTCAGTTATTATACTGTATTTTCTTCGTAAACTTGCTAAAATATACAGCGTGGAATATTTATTTTCTAATTTCAGTCCATGGGTTCTATCTCTTCCTAAATTATTTTATTCGCCGCTGAATAGGAATACACTTGTGAAGCATCAGACCAAGGCAAACTTAAGGCAAGCTGTAAAGCATCAGACTTAAGGCAAAAGAAATCCATGTCATTCATGGGCGAACTGTGTTATAAATTGCCCATTTATCAGAAATGATTGGCTTTCAAGATTTTTGCTTATCCAAATTTGAGTGATTCGTTTTCCTGAAAATCAATTCCAGAAATAACCTCGCATTGTAAACATAAACCTGTCGTTTGTTCCGTAAAATTATTCTACAATTATTCTTAAGCGCTTGGCAAGTTCACTTTGCATGGATATCCATTGTTACATGTTTACATAAAATCCATTTTTTCCTAATGAAACCTCATATAATGGCAATGAAGAAACTAAAATCATATATTAACACAAAAAGAGACCTTTAAAGGCATATAAATCCCATTTTAGCAATAGAACACAACAACGTAAAAAAAAATACACATGTTTTCTTTCTGATCATAAATCATCGAACAGTTTCCGGTTACAAGTTGGCTACCGGTGTCCCATTCTTCGATGGACACTGCAAAAGTATCTGTCCTGCTTTTTCCGCATTAACATAGATCTGGCCAATAATCTATCAAGAAACGGTTCCTTAAATTTTGGGGCCACGGACAGCGGACAAAAGCAGCCTACATGTGTATGGTTGTTGCGTACTTTTCGGAAGATACGGATGAGTTGAAGGAGTGCTTGTTTTGTTGGTGTTTTGCTTGGAGAGTTGATTGGAAGGGTGGTGGAGATTGGGGAGATTGTTAAATAGTTTAGTGGGTGTAGTTTGATTTTTTTTTCGAGTAATTATTTTTTTCAAAATCAGCGGTTGGAGCAGCGGTTACCATCCTTTTTCTCCACGGTGCATCTTTTAATTTAATTAAATATGAGAGGGAAACATGGGCAATTTTTAAAAAAAGCATAATAACTGAAAATAACTGGTTAATTTTAAATTTATACAATTACTTTTTCGAAAAAAAAAACATGAATCAATTGAGAATTAATAAACAAAAAAGATGAAAATAAAATGTTGATATGATAAATATTCAAATTAATTTTTTTTTTTGTCTTACAAAACTTGAATTTTCAGAAAGGAAATATGTTTTTAAAGAGTTTTATTTTAATGGAAATTACGTTAGTTTAATCAAGAAAATGAATTAATTTTTCTTGATTAAACTATATATATAGATTATATATATAATATATATATATATATATATATGTGTGTGTGTGTGTAATGCAAATACATATTACGATAAAAGTAATAAATTATTATACATACTCGTCGGTGATTATACATACTCGTCAGTTCGTAGTGGCAAATATGATAAATCTTACTTAATTTATCACATTTACCGGACATTATGCTAAATCACCAGTTTAGAATAGTAAATTTGATAAATAAGAGTTTTTTTCAAAAATCAAACGGAGAAAACATCCGTACAGGTAACCTTTCCTATGACGTGAATCTAGGGAAAGTTCGATGATGGTTTCCAGATTTGACGATTTATAGCTAATTTTCTGATATTTGGCGACTTTTAGGAGGTTTGGGAAAAACAATTGAAATAACAAATATTCAACGAGATATGAGATATTTCTAGAAGTTTCTGTAAAAGGTCTATAAAAAGTGTTATCACTCAGTTGGAGCAAAGTTGATGTGATAAAAACTGCATTAAACTGAGACATACGTCAGGGTTTTGAGAATATTATTGACTATTTTGTGAAATTAGTGAAGCATTTAATTGCTGTTTTACTGTATCTAACTGCTGTTAAGTGATCTTATGAGAAAGTTATCGAGCTGTTTTACTGTATACGACTCTTGTTCACGCTGTGCTTGTGAATAAACGTGTTAATTATCCAGAAATTTGAACTCATTTTTGTATCTTGAGCGGATACCCACGGTTACAGAGGATAATTCGTAACAAATTGGTGTCAGACGTGGGGTTTCTGGAAACTTAGTGGCGTGTATAGTAGTGACTAGAAAAGCATTGGAGGAACATAATTTGTTACAACATATCTTCTGGATTAGTGGGTGGACGCTTAGGATACAAGAATGAGTCCACATTCCTGAATGACTTACATGTATATTCACAAACACGGCGGACACACAAGCAAGATCAAAAGCACAAAATGGATCAGTATAAAGTATAGCAGCTCAATAACTATCTTACAAGATCACTAAACAACTGCCATGTACATTAAAACAACAATTAAATGGTCCACTAATTTCACAAAGTAGCCGATAATATTCTCCTGAAGAATGCCACAGTGCAATGTAGCTCGTATCACGTCAAATTTGTTCCAACTAAATGATGACTCCTTTTATAGACGCTCTGTAGAAACTTCTAGAAATCTTTCATATCTCGCGGGATATGCGGGATATTCGTTATTCTGAGGTGTTTCTGGAACCTTCGAAAAATAGCCAAATATTGCCAAATTGGCAATAAATTGCCAAATCTGGCAATCTGAATTTCAGCACATCATAACCCTAGATGCACGACATAGGAGAAGTTGCCTGTATGGATGTTTTGTCAGTCTGATTTTTAAAAGAGACTATATTGAGGAGGTTATTTTACACGTTCTTAACAATATTCTTCTATATTTATCAAACTTGCCAAATTCATTTGGGAATTTTACATAATCGCCGCTAAAAGTGAAAAATTCTGGAATATTTTTCAAAGTTACCAACTTCGTTTGGAAATTATGCAAAATCGTCTGTAAAAGTGAGAAATTCAGTGCAATATATCAAACTTACTAAGATGATTGGTGATTATGCATAATCTCCGATAAATCACTTTTACTATAATATATATATATATATATATATATATATATATACATACACACACACACATATATATATATATATATATATACACACACACACATATATATATATATATATATATTGCAAAATTTTAAGACTTTGGATGTTTCTCATTAATTATAGGCTAAGTCCCACATGTAAGCAAAGCATGAAGATTTTTACCTTCAGCACTTTTGACTGTGTGATTCATACTTTACCCTACCTTCGGTTTTAATCAGCTGTTTTGCATAGAAAAAATGGAAACTCTGCGATTTATAATTTTTTTTAACAAATTTCCATGGTTTACGAATTTGCTTATTTTTCATAGGCTAAGCCCCACATGTACGCAAAGTATCAAGTATTGAACATAGAGTTCAGCAGTTTGACTGTGTTCAGCAGTTTGACTTTGTAGCCAGCCTTCAGTTTCACTCGGTTGTTTTACTCAGAAATAAAACACAAGAAACGTTTTATACATATTTTAAACAAAATTCCAAAATTTAAGATATTTCTTATGTTTCCCACATGTATGCAAGATTTCAAGTTTCTATACCTTCAGTCGTTTGGGTTGTGTATATTAGACCTTAGTCAGTTAGTCTTATTCATCTATATGTATATATGATTATTATTTGATGGAATCGAGTGGAATATGCCACTTAATTACTAAATATCATACAAGTTGATATAAATAATACAGAATATGAATGTGTAAGAAATCCCACATCAAACATTTTAATATTGAGAGATGCGATGATACATGAACTTGTTTAGCAAGTGAATATATAAACAGTTCAATATACAAATACATGTTAAAGATACCAAAATAAATATATTTAGCTGTATGAATCATATTATTTAATGTCTATGTTTAACTCATTGAATATATTGATTTTATTTATTTATTTTTGACCATTAAAAAAGAAACACTATTTTGTATTTATACTAAAGTAAAACGGTACCAAAATATAAATTTCATAAAAATCCAATTATATGAGCTTTGTCATTGTAGATATAAACGCACACACTCTTACACAGTAAAGGGACGGTGACACGTTGAAACATTTCTTACTTATTTATTGACTTAGAAGCATGAAAATTAGTATAAATATTCTTAAAATTACTATATAAAAAACCATTCAATTTTTTTAAATTTTGTTGTAATTTTGTATTTTTTTTTAAATTTAATTTTTTTAACGAAAATTTGAAAAAGCTCCTTGCGTGCCATTTGTTCACATTTTTGATTCATTTTACATTAGGATCACTCAAAAACACATTATGAAAAAATTTGGGTATTCATTTTTAAAGCCCTTAGAAAGTTAATTTTTTTTAAATATTTTTCTGCATTAAAACTTAATTTTCATCATTTAATTGGGTTATTATTCACTTTTAATTACCTTAATAAAGTTCAATTATAAAATACATATCCAATTTCATTAAAAAGTATAGAAGGTGTCTTCTTACCGAATTTCATGCATCTCAAACAAAAATTAAGACGCATGGAGCATTTTAAAAATGTAAAATCTTTGAAAATTCCGTTTCGAAAAAAAATGCATTTAACCTCTTGCTTACGGTTGGGACAGCGTCCATACCAAGCAAAGAACCTCTCCCAAAGACAGGTATTCGACATACCCTATTCCGAACAGTTCGATACCCCTTTGCAGACATTGGCGTCCATGGAAATCGCCGGCAGAAACATTGCACCTGCTGCAGCAGGTCTGCAAATGGGGTCGAACTGTTTGGGATACGGTATGTCAAATATCTGCCTTTTTGGGAGGTTCTTCGTTTGGTATGGACGGTGTCCCACCCGTAAGAAAAAGGTTAAATGTGTAAAACAATGTTAAAAAAGGGACTTTTTTAGTCGATTTTTGTTCATTTCAACGTCCACTGTCCCCGTAAAGCAAGAGGTAGTGTTTGACTCATACCGCAGAAAGAATTATGTGTGTTAGCATCCTAACAATGCAATTAATCTTGGCATACTTAATAACCATCGCGAGAATGACAAAAAATGTAAGGAAACAAGAAAAACACGATTTCATTGCGGATATGGATTTTTTATCTTTGAATTAAATGTAGGATAATGTATTTTCTGTCCTATGCTTTATCTATAACAATCGATTTCAAAGTTTGAATTGCAAGTGACTGGTTTTCAGATTCGAACTTTTCGTACTTCTCATGTGTTATCACAGTTTTCCAATTTCTAATCACAAAGCCTTTTGCTTGGTCTTTTAGCTTTGCTTCGCTGTACCTATCGGCTAGGACAAGCACATCGAAGACGCTCTCCACAGTCAAAGTGCTCTGCATAAATTTGACACACTCTTGTTTGAGGTCGCTCAGATTATACATGTCCGCTATAGAGTACAATTCGTACACGTTTTCCGATGATAATGTCTCTACTCTCCCACTGTACATGTACAGAAGAACGTTTCGAAAGGCATCAGGTTCCGCGTCCTCAATTTTTACTTCACCAGTTCGATTCTCGGTCAAGTCGTGTTCGAACATCGCAGCAAAGACCGTAGACCTTGCCTTGAGAATCAGCCGATGAGCTTGAAACTCCTGATCCTTAACTTTAATAATGACATCACAATCTTTTTGGTTTTGAAACAAATCTGTCAAGTTTTTATTGAGGGTTTCCCATAATATTTTTGGCTCTGCAAAGATGACATCACCTAAAGTGTATTAAAAATAGTATAAATTAAAAATAATGTTTTGTGCAAAGGATAATTTAATTTTGGTAGCTTAAATTATTTAGATATAAGAGCCACCGGTATAATACACAATATGAATAACATATTCAAATTGATGATATATGTTGAAAATAAAAAAAAAAGTAAATGCCTTTAATTCCTGTGACTTTGTAGAGATTGCTAATTGAATGATTTAATCGAAATATCTTGTTTTATTGTTTGCTGAGTACAAATTATTTTTTTTCTGTAACAAATTTATGAACTCTTTTATGACGGAATTAATATCTTGTTCTAGAAACTACACACCAAAATATTTATATTAATAATTTTAAGTTGCCCAAGAAATAATTGAATTCTGATTTTTCTAGCATTAAAAGAGTTACAGAGATCTTTATATTTGTACTTTTAAATGTCCTTTTAACTTTAATTTTTATTTTCTAAAACGATATATTAGTGCAATTACCTTTTGTACAAACCGCTAAATTTGTATTTTGTAGATTGACATAAAATTTGCTACTTATCTTTTGAATAAACATTGTTTATATAATACCACAACTATTGATTACTGAAATGACGTATTTTGTTTATTAATTAATATATTCAAAATTGCATTATATAATAAAAAATCTGATGTGGGCAAAACATGACTTTCCTTATATAATGTAATGAATTTACTATTTTTACAGTAAAAAAATAGGTTTTTCTTATAGTAGATAATAATATTCCTTCCAAGATATTGAATTTTCGATAATTAGTCGCCATTTTCATTGATTTAGCCTCATTTTTATCCATTTGGCGAGATTTCATTAATTTGGCAACATTTCAAAAAAGTCGCCAAGTTGGCGACATTCCGCCAAATTCGTCGCCAAAATCTCGCCAAGCGTTATGCACTATGAAAAAAGTTATTCTTACAGCAGATAAATGACTATTGGCGTTCAAATACAAAAGTATTATTCAAAGTATATTTTTTAATGAATGGAACGAGCTAGATCCACGAAAATGATGTCACTTAACTTATCGCATGGTATTACATATGAAAAGTGAACATGTTTCTCAATGGGAATTTTTTTTTATGTGACTTTTTCATAATTTATATGAAAAATGTACAATATCTCGAGAACGGTTCATGTTAGCGTTCTAAAATTTATGCCAATCGTTTTCTAATGAAAAATTACATAAGAAATGTCTATTTGCGTAACTTTATTAGCGGTTTTGATTTTTTGACGATTTTTTCAAAATTTCATTCGAAAATTTAGGGGGGTTCTGAACATTCGATTACGTATAAAAACAATAGGCTTCCAGTGTTTATGGATTGTGATTTTTGTATGGCCCTTTGGGTAAAAGCAGCGACAATTTCATTCATACACTTTTATTTCAGACTCCAGAGTTAAATAATTTTGCGTAAAAAAATTCAACAGTCCTTATACAACTTATCTTACAATGACTTGTTTAGATTCTGCACCCATTAAAACTAGGATTCGTTGTAGAAATAATTAAAGTTTGATGATCATTTAAACTCAAAAATATTGTAATGGCGTTGGTGCAGAATATAGATGCACAGAAAGCGGTCTTAGGACGGATGCAACACTAAATATAAATGTAAAAGAACTTTAAAAATCACGATTGTTACTCTGGCAAAAAAAGATGGATGACATATTTTATTTAAAGTGGGTCATGTGACCTCTTCATATTATATGGGTGTAATTTTTATTTAAATTTTTATTTAAAAAACTGCCGGACACATTTTGTTTGAAAAATGTTTGAAAAATTAAGTCACATTAGAGTTCAATGTATTTTCATTTCTTCAACACAGGTTCAATCCAAAACTATTTGTGTGATATTATTCATTTACATTCCCATATGTCCCACAGACAGCCTCAAAAACATACTAAAAAATCTGATTTGGGCAGCACATGACTTTCCTTATATAATGCAATGAATTTACTACTTTTACAGTAAAGAAAATAGGTTATTCTTATAGTAGATACTTATATTCTTTCCAAGATATTGAATTTTCGTCAATTAGTCGTCATTTTCATTGATTTAGCATCATTTTTATCCATTTGACGAGATTTTCGTTAATTTGGTAACATTTAAAAAAGTCGTCAAGTTGGCGACATTCAGTCAAATTCGTCGCCAAAATCTCGTCAAGCATTATAGACGAGAAATAAGTTATTCGTATAGTAGATAAATGACTATTGGCGTTCAAATACAAAAGTATTACTCAAAGTATCTTTTCTCATGAATGGAGCGAGCTAGATCCACGACAGTGATGTCACCAAATTTATCGCATGATGTTACATATTAAAATTGAACATGTTTCTCAACAGTTAATATTTTTTTTTAATTTATGGAATTTTTTTATAAATATAAAAAATGTGTTCTAAAGTTTATGTCAATCGTTTTCTAAGGACAAATTACATAATACATGTCTATTTGCGTAACTTTATTAAAGGTTTGATTTTTTGAAGATTTTTTCAAAATTTCACTCGAAAATTTAGGCGGGGGGGGCGGTTCTGAACATTCGATTGTGTTTAAAAACAATAAGCTTCCAGTATTTACGGATTGTAATTTTTGTACCAAATTTCATTCGAATCGCTGCATTCGTTCGTGAGATATCATCTCCAGAGTCTCACTGACACACACACACACACACACACACACACACAAACACATCACCCCAAAATAGTTCGATTCGTGATCAGGGATGCTTGAAACGTGCTCTCCCGTCGAAAACTCGGATTCGAATTTTCGTCTCCGTCACAATATTTTCCTTACACTTTATACTATGTATATAAGGAAAGTAAAAATGTTATTCTTATAGTAGATACTTATATTCTTTCTAAGATATTGAATTTTCTTCAATTAGTCGACATTTTCATTGATTTAGTGTCAGTTTTATCCATTTGGCGAGATTTTCGTTAATTTGGCAACATTTAAAAATGTCGCCAAGTTGGCGACGTTCCACCAAATTCGTCGCCAAAATCTCGCCAAGCATTATGGACGAAGAAATAAGTTACTCTTACAGCGGATAAATGACTATTGGCGTTAAAACACAAATGTATTTCTCAAAGTATATTTTCTCGTGAATGGAACGAGTTAGATCCATGATAATGATGTCACCCAATTTATCGCGTGATTATTACATATGGAAAGTAAACATGTTTCTCAACAGTTAATATTTTTTTTAATTTATGGGATTTGTTTAATAAATTTATTTCCAAAATGTGCAGTACCTCGACAACGATTCCCGCTAGCGTTCTAAAGTTTATGTCAATCGTTTTCTAAGGACAAATTACATAATAAATGTCTGTTTTCTTAATTTTATTAAAGGTTTTGATCTTTTGATGATTTTTTCAAAATTTCACTCTAAAATTTAGGGGGTTCTAAACATTCGATTGTGTTTTAAAACAATAGGCTTCAAGTATTCATTGATTGTGATTTTAGTACCAAATTTCATTCGGATCGCTCCATTCGTTCGTGAGATATCGTCTCCACAGTCTCACTCACAAATGCACACACACACACACTGACATCACCTCAAACATGTTCTATTCGTGATCAGGGATGCTTAAAACGTGTTCTCCCGTCGAAAACTCGAATTCGAATTTTCGCCCCGTCACAATACTTTCCTTATACATTATGTATGTGAGGAAAGTAAAAACTGAAGAAGGAAGTGTTAGACGATTTATTTTCAATTTACATATTTATTTCCAGTATTATTTCTATTTAATACAACTAATTTTTTTTAACATTATACCAAAATATAGAAGAATCATTCAGTGAATCGTCATCATGTTTAGTTCTGCATTGACGAATTAAGAACACATAACTGGTTGTGCATTATGGTATTTTTAACAAATAACGAGCTTTTCGATTTAACAATGATTTATGCTCTGCGTAATAAAAATACTGCTCTGGGTTTTGGACGGAGCTATCAATACTCCCAACGATCATTATTGGGATAATACGAAACCATTTTTTGTCCGTGAAATACATCTCCATACAAAGTTTCTGTGTCTGTATGGTGCGGAATTTGGAATGGAAAACTGATTGGTCCTGTGTTTTATGAAGGGACTCTTACAGCTGATAAATACGAAAAAATACATGCAGCTTATATTAAACGGTACTGTAACGGATTTTATGGAGACGGCTACATTATCGCTTCTAAAAAAACATGTAGTATCAACACGATGGCGCGCCTGCACACTAGGTTATAATTGTGACAACTGTCTCAGCGAAAACTTTCATAAACAGTGGAATGGTTTGAAAGGAACCCCCAAATGACCCCCCAGATCCCCTACTTAAACTTTTCTATTTTTAAATGTGGGGTTGTCTTCGAACACTAGTTTATAATACTCACACATTAAACACAATTGACCTTAAACAAAAGATAATTCATTCTCGCAACAATATTAGTGGTGAAGAATTCCAAAATATTTACAGAAGCATTATTAGAAGAGCTCAGTTATGTATTGGAGTTAAAGAAAAACATTTTGAGAATGCTTTTTGAATTGCGTTTTGTGAATTGTGTTTCTCGTATTTGAAACGAAATTTGTCCCTCTATATCGGTGGTCTTCTATCAATGTATGCATATTTTATTTATGTGCCCCAACCGCGTAGTGAGTACCACTGCTTTATATTATCTCTTCCTGTGTAATGCTTTATTTAGCAGATTTATTCTAAAAATGTTGACACACATTAACGTATTTTTGATCTAAACAATTTCCATCGTCAATATGTTTATGATCCCTATTTTCACTGATGAATCAGTCTTCCGCATGCTACGGAAAAGTGGAATAACTCAGATTTTTTCCCTTATCATAATTCAGTTAATTTTAAAGATACAGATATGCGAGTTCTTTAATGATCTTGCTGCATTAAAAATAATAATTTTCTGACTGACCAAATTTGTCTAAAGAGGTCGTATAAATATTTAAAAAGTGTAACTTTTTGAAAAGTAATGGCAGGAATATTTCATTAACGTAGTCTTATTTCCTACCTTACTTTCAACATTTTTGCAATTTGTACTGTCCACTTATCTCCAACAGTAAAAGAAATAAAGCTCATTTCAATCTTGTTGAGATACCCTATATATATATATATATATATATATATATGAACTTACTTTCTGGTGCTGGTATCGGCTGTTCTATTTCCGATGTACAAAAGTTCCAAACAGCAGTGAAGGCGACTGTCAGAATTCCCTCAGGCGCCAACTTGCTCCTTTGCTCCAGCAGACTCGATCGCATGATGTACTTGTGCCATCCCCAATTATCTTCATTTCTGAACACATATCTAGCAGCATCTTGGTGCATGAAATCTCTTCCATCTTTATCTTTTATGCTCAGCGTGTACATAACTGCTTGTGTAGTACAACCCGACTTTCTCTTGTACAAATAGAATGACATCCAACCGGAAGAATTGTGCTTGTTTTGACCATTTGGATACAACCTGAGGAACCAATTTGCCTTCGCAAACTCAAAGTCTGGACTATCAAAATACACATCTGCCGTATCTGGCAGATTGTAAAAATCATGGATTGTCCATACGAAGGAAGTTGTGAACATTTCTGTAATATCGCCAATTTTAACCATTTCTTAGAATTGCTGTTGAAACGACACTAGACGACTACATTTAACACACAGTAAGTCTGATACTTGTGATACTAAAGGCGTTTACTACTAAACTGTTCATAATTCTTGAAAAATAAGTAGAGAAACAAGGATAGTCCACAATTTGCCAATATTTCAATATATATTCCGAGTCTTGAATCTGAAATATACCAAAAATATTAATGATAAAATCCGATTACAAATTGATAACAAATAGCAATATGATGAATTTGGAAAATATCGTATGTTTCCACTTATCTACACTCTATAACAAAAAAAAAATCGGCGCACCAAGAAGGAGTTGTCCGATTGTGATAAAAATTGGTGGATGTGAAGAACATACATAGTAAAAGAAACGATTAAAATTTCAGAATAATTTAATGATTTGGAGTTTGACCGTATTCAAAGGGAGGAAGTTAATAAGGCATTGGTCCACCTCTGGCCGGGATGCAAGATGTCACTCGGCGTGGCATAGACTGATAAAGTTCATGGTTGGTGTCCTGCTGAAGGCTTTGCCAAACTGTCTCCAACTGCCGGTCTAAATTGTCAACATTTCGGGATAGTTGCAATCGCCTTCCCATAACGTCCCAAATATGCTCTATGGGAGAGAGATCAGGAGACCTAGCTGGCCAAGGAATTGTTGGGTAAGCTTGAAGACAATTCATAGCAACACGTGCCGTGTGCGGCCGGGCATTATCTTGTTCCGTGATCCAAGCCGTGCCCCTTGCCAGCTAGGGCTTAAAGTGTGAAGCTACACGGCCGAGAAAAGAGTGATCCCCAACACAAACTTGGACAACTGGCCACCTCTTCCCACCGGACGGAGAAAACCGTTGACTCCATCGGGGCATTATCTTGTCGAAAAATAAGTCAGGGTGTCGCAACAGGAACGGTAACACAATCGGTCGTAGTTACCGTGCTGAGACACCTGTTCTAGTTAGATCACCGAAGCCAAGCAGCATCGGGCGCGGTTAGTATTTGGGTGGGTGACCACCGGGGAGCACCGCGTTCTGATGGCACATTCCGGACGAGGTAGCCCGGTGGTTTGCGCGCTGGATTTGCACGCTGCCACAATTGCCGCCGGGTTTCATGCGGAGTACGATCACGTTAAACATGTGGATCCGTAAGTCGTTTTGAGAGGTTGGTGGTAGAGGAAGAAGGGTACGGTCCCTCTGGATGCCTCCCCCACTGGGTTCCGGTCTAAATTGGGTACACTTCCCGGTCGTCCAAACGGTTACCTTGCACCTTTCTGGTAGGTCGGACGGTCTGGGTCTCAACAACAACAACAACAATCGGTCATAGAATGTTGTCTACGTACCACTGTGCTATGAGTGTGCCAGAAATGACTACCAAAGGGGTCCGGCTATCAAAGGGGACGGCACCTCAGACCATACCTACCTGCAGATATACACCTGCCCAGATATACACCTGCTGAATGCGCAGTTCCGATGCTCTGGAGCTCCCACTATTTATTCATGGGACACCAAATTTCATTCATTCGCATGCTCGCTCAAAATGTATTTGCACACATACGAAATTTCATTACACTCAGACAACTCCTTCTTGGTGCGTCGAATTTTTTGTTATTGAGTATATATCACCATTCTAAGTACACAGAATGTTATTTGAAATAAATTAACGTTACGAAAATCGACATTTGGGACTTATAAAAAATTGTTTGGCTACAATTAGAAAAAAATACTCATCTATATCGCTGAGTAAAACCCAAATTAAAATGCTATGAGATAGATCTATCCACAAGATGTATTGTAAACACGTTGCAAGTATGCAGTTGTAAATATTTCCACGTGTTTTGTCAAAGATGTTTTGATCAACTAGTTCTGCTGATTTAAAATTTGAATCTATATAAAATGCCCTTAAGTGCCTGAACATTATCGAACACTTCCACTATATTTAAAATATATGTCTTTGTTTCATTCGCTTTGCCTGAGCCTCCAGTTCAGCGACAAATTCTAATATTTTGAATATTTGAATTAGGGATGACGATGTAAGGGAATAATTAAAAGATAAAAAAAACACTTTTCAAAATGATTGAGTTATTTTACTTGAACCAGAATCTCAGCTTTAGTGTCATTCAATCCTTCTCAGCTTCGATATCAACGAAAACATCGAACAATTTGAAAATTCCGATAAGAGGTGTTGTTTGTTGTTGTTGCTTCTTATCCCACTTGACCGACAGCAACATCAGATCAAGTCCATGAACCCGTGAGTCTTCAAAAGATGAAGAACTACACAGGACTGGAGTACAGCTGACTCCTCTAGCATCTAATGCATGTCAAAGCATGGGCAGGAGAGGCCTGGGCCAAATTGCACTTCGGGCAAAGGGGATAAACCTTAGAACCCAACACATGTCGAAGAGCACGAATATGGTCGCTGCAGAGTCAGGTCAGAGGCATCTTTTCCTCCATACTGCCTGCCCCAATCAAAGCAGAACCATTCTTAAACCAACGAGTCATGATAAAGGGTAGAAAATGCATTCAGAAGGTCGGAAGACCTCGAGGCACCAAAAGATGAAGTCTGACTTTGCCTCTGCCTGTAGTGTTTTAGTTAAGCATAATGTAATGGCCTTCACGCCTTGGGTGACCCCTACCAAGAGTATACATTTCCGACGTACTTCGCCAACTCCGCCAAGGAACACTCCCCCGCCACGATGAGGCAGCAGAGCAGGACTTTGGGGGAGTACAAGAGGTGATAGTATAGAGGGATTTTAAAAAATTTACACCACTTTGCTACTAAAAGTTGTGCACCATTCTATATTTGCTTTCTCATAATACTGAATGGAGTATAGAGGAAACATTGTTTTCACGAAAATTTTCAAGATTGTGATTCTAATATAGGTTTTTGGATTTCCTAAGCACGTTTTGAATATTTTTAGAATGAGGTTCGTCTGTCGGTATGTCTGCGGTCGATTTCTTGTATACACGATAATTGATACAGATAGTAATGGATTCTCGCGAAACTTTATAGCTGGCTTTATTATAAAGTATTTAGAACTGACATAATTATCAATAAAAGGGATTATTAATGACTCAATGATCACAAATCATTGCAGTGAAAAATAGCATTGATACCAGTTTGTGCTTGTGACATCATTAGATCCCTTCGGGAGGGGAAGTTACCCACTCGGAGGTACATGATATTAATCAAAGATTTTTTCATGCCCGTTAATGTGAAGGGTAACATGTTATAATTTTTATCATTTGATCTAATGATAGAGTTTTCAATTTTTTTCCTACAAAATTAGTAAAATTTGCAAAAAAAAAAAATTACAATTTGCTTGAAAAGGGATTTTGGTGTGCAGAAATCGAGTTGCACAACACTACAGTTAATTACGCGGGGGAAGAAGTGGGAAATGCGAGTAAAATAACTAGTATTTTAATATTTTGTTAATAGTGTGATAAATAAAGTTTGGTCAGATAGTTTCGCCCGAAATGGGCATTATCCCAAAGACCGGTACGGTCTTGAATTTGGCTACTTTTCTGGCCCCCGATGTTGAGACAGTTGCCATTGTATCCAACCAATTCGCAATTTTACCATGGTTATGAAGAGTTACCAAGGTCGCAACGTAGCTCTCCGCTTATTGCCGATTTGGCGCAATAAAAAAAAAACGACCGTACCGGTTTCTGGGATTTAGCCCAAAAGGTAATCAACATACGGTGTTAAATTTTGCTCTCTTGTTATCAATGGCTATCAATGGCTATCAATAACCAAAAAAGGGACAAGCGGTTTCAAAACTATATTAGATTTATCATGCTGAAATGATGGTAATTGTTTCTTACAGTTATGTGAGCATTATTCTGTAGAAGAGTATTACCTTACCTTTATTGGAGTGGCTAACCTATCTTAATAATCCAAACGCAGAAAGTTCTTCTCTCCCTCCAAAAAGGATTGATCAAATTCATTAATAGTCTTATGTTGCCATTAAGATAGCATTTGGTTTTTCAGTTTATTTGAATTTGAAAGTTTTATATTTTATAGCCATTAAAATATTTTTAGAATCAATAAATAATTTAATCAATTCTTTTGCACGCGAAACAAGTAAAATATAACGTAGACTTCATATCGCATTATGTGCATTTGTGTACTTTCATTTATATAAATAAATTTGAAAATATGGTTATTTGCGTATAGGTGTGTGCATTTTTTTCATCATCATGTTAGAACGGCTTTGATGAACTTTCGTGGATAGACGTAAAATGGCCCCACTTAACATTTAGTCCATGTTTCGAGTTTTTAAAACCAGTGATTGACGAGATATTAATGAAATAAGAACCTATCATAGGAATTATCTTCTCCGATTCCACGGTTCCTTCAAACGGAAAGATTGGAAAGTAAATAAAAACTCCATGTTTGGGAGTTTATTGTTCTTACCAGTCGCTTATAGAAAGTGCAGATTTAAAACATGAATTTAAATAGAAAATCTATCACCATGGTTTACATTTCACTGCCTCTTGCGTAATAATGTAACGTATTAAGAAATCAAAATATTTTTTTAGTTCCCAGCATTTTATGAAGATTCTTTCTTATTTCAACAATTTCTTTTAATCAATCTTATATTATTTCTTATATCGCGAACATGCTCGAGATTATTAATAATAACAAACTGTTATACTACTATTTCCCAATTTGATATAAATAATATTTTTACCCCTAAAGTTTATAAAACGTTTCTCCATAATCAGTTGCTATAACCTCAACATCTTACTTTTTAACACTTTACAGCATAGTTGAAAAGTGTTTATGACTTTATTCATTCATTCTGTCTGTCTGTCTGTTTGTCCGTTAGCACGATAACTGCCGTGAAAATGACTTCATCAAAATGAAATTTTAGTATGTTGTTCAGACGGTCTGTGGGACCTATGGGAATATAAATGAATAATATTACCCAATTAGTTTTGGATTGAACCCGGGTTGAAAAAATGAAATACATTGAACGCTATGGGACCTAATTTTTCAAACATTTTTAAGCAAATTTAAAATTCACAATTTGCTTTGAAAGTTTTAGGAAATATGCAAATTATTCCATAAAATATATAAAAAAATTCAACAAAATAGACTCAGTTTTTTAAATAAAAATTAAAATAATAATTACACCCTTTATATAAAGAGATCACGTGACCCACTTCAAAATAAAATATGGCATCCATCTTGTCTCAAAATTTTTGAGACAAGACGGATTTTGCAGTTCTTTTTAATTCATATTTAGTGTTGTATCTATTCTAAAACCGCTTTATTTTTGCTCAAATTCTGTGCATCTACATACTGAAAAAACGTAATTGTAATATATTTGAGTTTAAATGATTATTCAACGTTGATTATTTCTAAGCCTAATTTTCACTTATGGAAAATGTAAATACCAAAAGATGTAGAATGAGTTGTATAAGAATTGCTACATTTCTTCAGCGCAAAATTATTTAGCTCATGGAGTTTGCAATATAGCTGATATGAATGAAATATTTATTGATTTTACAGAGAACCAGAGATGATTTTTTAGATGAAGTTTTAAGCTTAGAGTTAAATTACTTGTACCTCCATGGCTTTAAGTTTTTAAATAAAATAAATTATTATAGTGTTGTGATGAATGAAAGGATTGGAAAAATGTTTATGAATGAAATGCTGCTTTTATATAGAGACAATTTATATTTCGATGACGTCATTTGAATAAAGTTCATTTGTTTTCGATGAAGTTTTCAAATATAATAAATTATTGTAGTATTATGATAATTTTAAAAACATTACCGAGGAATGTATCGCATGTTAGAGATGTGTAAACCAGGCAATTCATATTTCAGCGCCGTCAATTGAATGAAGTTCATTTTTTTCGATGAAATATAATATAATAAATTAATGAAATATTGTGATAATTTTAAAAATATTACCGTGGAATGTATTGCATTTGAGAGATGTTTAAATAAAATTGCATTGCAGTTGGAAAGTGTTTCATAATCAATGCTTTATGCGTGATTGATCTTTCTTGTTTACTATTTGGTCGTTTCTACTTATCATGATTTTATTTGTAATTTCGATTCCGTCCAGACATTATTTTCGGGATATATAGTCCACATTTTCTTTGCTTGAAATGACGCATTCTTTGGTTGTCTTGAATTTTTATAATCTACAGTTAATTATATATACTAAATGTATGTTAGTTATATGTTGGAAATCAAAATTTATGAAACATTACTTCTTATTTGGCGTCATTTTTATCAATTGGACTGCATTTCTGTGACATTGGCAACAATGATCGAACGGAGAAATGGGTTATTCTTATTCGAAAATTTTGCATTTCGTCATATGACGTAGTAGTCTATATTTTGCTGAAAGAAGCTTGAAATATTTGACTTATTGGCAATATGAGCGTGACACTCCTAGTTGCGTGGAATTACAAATAAAAGTTTATAAAATGATAAAAAATAAAATAACATCAAGGTTTCACTTTCAGTATCTGATGCCATATGCAACGTAAAGCTCTATGTTTACATAATTATTTCGCTATTAAAGAAATAGAGTCGTTGCTTTATGTAGCTAATAGGACTGCCCACATCGTAGCCTCACTTTCAGTATCTAATGCCATACGCTACTTAGGCAACAATAACTTGTTGGCAATGTGAGCGTGACCCTTCTAGTTGCGTGGTATTTCAAATAAAAGTTAAATGATAAGAACAGTCAATAAAAGTAAAATGATAAGAAACAACAAATATCAATCATGCATAAGCATTGATTATGAAACACTTTCCAACTGAAATGCAATTTCATTTAAAAATTTCTGAAATGTGATACATTCAGTGGTGGTATCTTTTACATTATCACAGTACTACAGTAATTGATTATACTTAAATATTTACAACTGTATCGAAATATAAATCATCTGATTCTCTATGCAAAATCAATGAATATTTCATTCATATAACTTTTATTCCAGACCCCAGAGCTAAATAATTTTGTGTGAAAAAAATTCAGCAATTCTTATGTAACTCACGTTACAATTGCTAGAGATATTTGCATTCTGCATAAGTTAAAATTAGGCTTCGTTGAAGAAATAATAAAAGTTTAGGGATCATTTAAAATCACAACTATTGTAATTGCATAGGCACGGAATTTAGATACACAGATAATACACAGATACACAGAGAATATATATATATGTGTGTGTGTGTGTGTATGTATTCAAAGTATTGCAATCATGCCGAAGATCGGAACTCGAATTTTCGAAGGATCTACACGTTTTGGGACTTCTAGAACACGAAAAAACTATTTTTAGGAAGACGTCTGTGTGTGTAAGGGTGTATCTGTGTATGTTTCTGTGTGTCTGTGAGGATAACACATCCACTGTTTTGAAAAACTAGTAGACCGAATTTAATAAAATTTCGTAGGTATGTTTTTTGTGGGAAATCCTGATGTTCATTAGATTATAGTACGATTCGTAAAAGAGGAATCGGCCTTCTTTGCGAAATGGCCGGCAGAAATTGCCGTTATCCACTCTAGCTAAAAACTAATGGAACAAAATTAACAAAATTTGGTGTATAATATTTCAATAGCCTATAAGTGATTTATATACCAAATTTAACAAAATTTGGTATATAAATCATTTGTAGGTTATTTTAGTACGATTCGGGAAAAAGGAACAGGCTATTTTTGCGAAATGTCCCGCAAAAATCGTTAAATATAAAAATAAAAGACTACGTATGCTCAATTATATCAATTGCATTCCTATTTTATACGTGATTTTTGACAACAAAAAGAATAAGGCTAACCCCATTACTCTAGGACTAGCCGTTCTTGAGATATTCTAGTTTTTTTGCGTTTTTGCTACGCCACCTTTGGCAATAAGTCCAGCTATCAAATGAGAACCAAATTTAAGTTTAACGTGCAAATTCAATGTCATTTAAAATACTTATGGCTGTTATTTTGTGCAGATAAACTCAATTTATTATTGAAGAAATAAAGAGAACGTGAATATGAGTCTGCAGGGAAATACATGTGCTGCCCACATCAGAATTTTTAACAATATTACAACAATGATTTATAGAAGTGAACGGGGATTATTTACAGGTCATTTCGAAAAGAATGTATGGTCTATATTTAAAGATCCACCAAATTTTTGTAAAATAAAATGTTCAATAAATTTAAGCTGTGTACCAAATTTTAACTCTCTAGGACGTAGGAAAGTGCATTAAAAATGCCATCAAATAAGTATATCATGAAGAGTTATATAAAATTAAAAAAAAATTTGAAAAATTGTTATCTACCAAATTTATTTTAAAATGTGTAGCCTCTCTCATATATAAAATGATTAAACTCTTGGAAATATATTTATTATATAATATATCTCTTTTTCCTTTCTGGAGGATATCCCAAAAGTCAGAATTTAATTGAATTTGATTTTCCCTATATTAAATAGTTTTAATTAAAACACTACTTAATATATTTTACTGAAATTTTTTTATATATTTTATGGGATAATATAAATATTTTCTAAACATTTCGAAGCAATTTGTGAATTTTAAACTTGCCTGAAAAATGTTTGAAAAATTAGGTCCCGCAGGGTTCAACGTATTTCATTTTTTCATCCCGGGTGCAATAAAAAACTAATTGGGTGATGTTATTAATTTATATTCCCATAGGTCCCACAGATCGTCTGAAAAACATACTAAAATTTCATTTTGATAAAGTAATTTTTACGGCAGTTATCGTGCTAACGGACAGACAGACAGACAGACAGAATGAACAAAGTCATGAACACTTTTCAACTATGTTGTAAAGTGTTAATAAAATAACATCAAGGTTTCACTTTCAGTATCTGATGTCATACGCTACGTAAAGCTCTATGTTTGCATAATAATTTCGATGTGAAAGAAATATAGTCGTTGCTTTATGTAGCTAACATGGTTGCCCACATCGTAGCTTCACTTTCAGTATCTAATGTCATACGCTACTTAGGCAACATTGACTTGTTGGCAATATGAGCATGACTCTTCTAGTTTCGTGGTATTTCAAATAAAAGTTTAAAAAATGATAAGAAATAAAATAACATCAAGGTTTCACTTTCAGTATTTGATGCCATACGCTATGGAAAGCTGCATCGTTGCAACATAATTTCTCTGGGTCTGGGTTAGTATCTAAACTGAAATATTTATTCGTGATTGCAACACGTTGGCAGCATTTTATAGCAGCGTTACCCAGAGATAGATAGAGAGAGATAGACAGACCCAGAGATAGACAGGCAGATTAATCAAGGTGTTTGTATTATTAATACTTTGTAATTTAACCATATCTTATTGGTTTAGGATTTTCCGACAATGCATATGCAAACCTTGTTACACGATTGCAAACTGTATATAAGAACTCATGTTCGTCACATCTTAAAGAATTTACATTGCTACTGTTGAATGACTTAGTGACGTCTGAAAGCGCTCTGGATGTTTTGTAATTTAATGTACGTCATTGATGATGTTGATATTAAAAACATTTTTACCAAATAACTTGGTTGTCTTTGAAATATATTTTTTAAATGTTTAATAAATTGGCGTGTTTCCCATCTTATTGATTTTATAGGAGAATAAAATTAAATATTTTAATAAAATGTTTTAAAAAACAAAGTAATTTATAATACTATAGGAGTTTGCACATAATTGGGAATTATAATTTTCTTTATATTACATTTTCCGTACGAAGATCGGGTATACTGCTAATCTATAAAAAAGAAAGATATGTGTATTTTTTGTCCAATGCATAACGGAAAATCTGAGCTGTCCACAACTATGAAATTTGGTCCAGTGATAATTCAGTTCAGGCCCGAAAATAGTTTGAAGTGATTGATTTTAATGCCAAATTACGTATTCAGTTGCTAAAACTCCATTTTGATCAAATGTCACACAAATCGGTTCATAAGTGATGGAAAATATTATCGCAAGTTCTTCATCCTGACATAACATGAAAGATCGAAGAACGACACCATTCCAATTTTTGGGCATAAATATTGTGTGATATATCCGCATTCTAATAAAAGAACTGTTATTTTCTCATACTTTGTAATATAGTATAGAAAAAGTATTATTTTCGATAAAATTTTGGAAATTGAAATTTTGATGCCAATATATATTTTACGCCCGGCTGATGACGTTTTGGCTATTTTTGTGATGTTCGTCTGCCTGTCAGTCTGTTTGTACGTGCGGTCGATTTTTGTGCACATGATAACGGCCACAAATATTAATTCATTTTTACAAAAATTTATATTCGGCTTTATCAAAAATCTATAAATAGATCTATTTTTTTTAAATTCGAGCGAAATGTTCAAAATTTTTTCGAAACTTCATATTTCCTTAGCATGGCAACATAGGACAAAGTTTGACATAATTATGCATAAAAAGTTTTATTTATGGTTTAATGATCACGGGATTTCACAATTTTAATCATTGTTTTGGAAAATAGCCGTTATAAATATTTTTGTTAGTGATATCATTCGCCCTCTCGGGGGCAAGTTACCCCCCTGCGGCATATTATCAAGTATGGTTCAATCGACCCATTTTTCAAGATCTTTGAAGTGAGGGGTAACACGTTATACTTGTAATCATTTAGACCCATGATACCGATATTTCAAAAATGTTCTTGTAAATTTTGAAATAAAAAGCTGTACTATGACTGGGTTATGGCATGTGAGAATCGAGTTGGGTCACACTCCATATAATATTTAATTTTTTTAATAATATTTAATTATTAATGTTTTTTTCTTTTTTGTAAATTCAAGTATTTACATTTATTGATGTTTCTTATAATCAATACAAAAGTCTAACTTATTGAATGCCGACTTGCTGGCTTCGCGAATTTATATGATATAGCATATAAACCATATAAAATATTTTCGTGTCATTCTGTAATCGACCGACGAACAAGATGTGTATGCGCATACTTGGCGAATTGCAGCGCGGTTCATTTTAAGGAGTACCAAAGGAGTTTATTTAGAACTATTACGTCCGCTTTGTACAATTGGCTTGTTTGCATAAATAAAACAAAGAGCGGGAATAATTTCAGAATTTAGAATTTGAGTGGTGTTATCTGTATCTGTATCATTCAATTAGTGTGCGCTTATTTCTAACCCATGCAACGCCTGGAAATTAGTTCTAGTATTCACTAATAGCTGCTTAGTTCCCTCTTTTTACAGACCATATCCGTGCAAAGGATTTCCTCTCATGTGTTCTTACCAATTTATAAAGAACAGTTTTGTTTGTGATATATTAGACGAAACATTATTAATGGACAGCTCTCTTGGCGCATAATTATTTTGATGCTAATAACATCTTCGGTTGCGATATCTGTAGCTGAAATCGGAACTTTACGAAAAATACAATTACTATATCTCTGAACCTAACGGGTAAAAATATATACCCTTTTATTACTTGTTATGGCCGAAATATGATTCTATTTATGAACATATAAAAGTAATTTTAACATTTACATATTTTGAATTTCTTTTTCAAAATGTCTAAAATGTCTTTGTCCTAGCAATGTTTTTGCCCCACTCTACATACTTTCACTCGAAATATTTTCAAAACTATAAAATTTAAATATAAACAGTAAGCGATTAAAATATTCAGTAGGACGTTTAATTTCTAGGTTAATTGTTTTACATAATGCTATTATAGTTTTCAAAAAATCGCCTTATTAAATTAAAGGAGATTAACAATTTTCCGTTTTCCAAGATTGTAATGCTGAAATCTCAAAAACTGAAATTGAATTATAAGCAGTAATTTGTAGCGCTTAGTTCTAAAGTCTTGAAGAGTTATATAATTGGATTTTGGACCAGGTTTATAGTTTTGTAAATACAGTGGTATAGATTTCGAAATATAGTGGTTTGGATTTCGATATTTTTATATTTTGAACTATTTTGAGAATATGGTTCTAGTTTCGATATTACAACATTTTAAATTATTTTGAACATCCCTACATCCCCTATTCGAAATGAGACACTGCCGATATTTACATTCTCATACTATACAGGGTGTCCCAAAAAGATTGAAATGCTCTTTAATTCTTTACCTGTTGGAGATAAGTGAGCAATGTAAAATGCAAAAATGTTGAAAGTAAGGTAGGAAATAAGACTACGTTAATGAAATAGTCTTCCCATTAATTTTGATAAAGTTGTACTTTTTAAATTTTTGTACTTTTTAAATTTTTATATTTTACCCCTTAAACAAATTTGGTCAATCAGAAAATTTTTATTATTAATGCAACACGATCATTGAAAACAGCACATCTGTATCTTTAAAATTGAGCGAGTTATATTTAATTGAAAATTGAACATTGTGAATGGGAACCATATATCAAATTAGAAATGTAAATTTGCGACATATCACAAAAAGATAAAACTGGATGATAATACATAGGATACCCAACCGCGTAGTGAGTAACACTACTTTATATGATTTCTGTGTAATGCTTTATTTAGATGCATTTGTGATAAAAAAAAAGTGACACATATTAACGTATTTTTGATCTAAACTATTTCCAACGTCAATTTGTTTATGATACCTATTTTCACTGATGAAACAACCTTTCACATGGTACGGAAATGTGGCATAAGTCAGATATTTCCCTTTATCATAATTCAGTTGATTTTAAAGATATATATATGCGGATTTTGTTTAATGATCTTGTTGCATTAAAAATACAATTTTTTTATGATTGGCCAAATTTGTATAAGGAGGTCGTATAAAAATTTGAAAAGTGTAAATTATCGAATTCGAGATTTTGACGTCAATATATATTTTAAGAACTCCTGAATTCATTTTGACTAGTTTTAGAGTGATATAAAGCTAGCTGTGTATCTATATGTCTGTGGTCGATATCTTGTGAACACGATAGTAGCCACAAATATTCATGGATTTTTATGAAACTTTATATCCGGCTTTATTATCAATAAATCTAGAACTAGACAGAATTGATTTTACATTCGTACGGAAACTTTGCAATTTGTTGATAAATTTATATTTCCTTAATATGGCATCATAAGAAAAATTTTTACATCAACATGAATTAAACGGTTTATTTATGGATTAATGATCAAGAGACTTAAAAGTTTCAATCGCTGTTGAGAAAAATAGCTGCGATACAATTTATTTTGTTTGTGACGTCATTATCTCCCTCTGAGGACAAGTTACACCTCCCCCACCCCGGGAGTACATTATCAAGTATGGTGTAATTTGAGAGGTGTTTTCAAGCCCATTATAGTAAAGACAACATGATATAATTGTCATCATTTGATCCATGATAACGATTTTTCTTAATTTCTTTTTTTAAATTTGAGAAGGAGGTGCTAAAATTAAATTCTGGTATGAGATAGACGATTTGACCCATACTCCAGGTATTTTTACGTACGATTATGCTTTTATCCTCAAAAACTCCTCTGTATTCAATCAGCAAAATCAGGAAAATAATTTGTTTCTTACCTTCTGGAAAATGTGCATCCAAATCCAAACATTAACGAAATTTTCTAGCAAGAAACTGAGCAATGTTGGTGAAAATATTTAGAAACATACCACCGTGATTACCAGATACTAAATGATGATTCAAAGGTACGTGTTTTTTTTTTTTTTCACTTTGCACACTTCAAGTGAATTGATAACTTTATCGCATCTGATTAGTTGAATAAAAATGACACGAGATAGGATCGAAGTGCAGGACAAATTAATTTGGAAAGGATTTGACGCGAATGTTATTGAGTAAAAATAAATCTGATGTAGGTAGTTTGTAACTTTCCTTATATGAGTATAATGAAATGAATTTACTTATTTCACGGTGAAAAAATGAGGTAAAGTCGAACCTCGATATGTCGAATTTGAAGGATGGAGAAAAAAAATTCGAGATATCAAAAATTCGAGATATCGAAAATTTGAAAAATTTTAAGGAATTCATAAAAGAGTATATAAGTACTAGTCCTATACCTTACACATTTAAAAAAATCACTTACTTTATCTTAATGACAGAGAATTGAGTATTACCCAAGAAATGATTGGATACACATTTAATGTAATACTATGTACGTAGATACATTATTAAAATTTAACCTTGAATTTCTTTACTTTGCAAAATAATCACCTATGACAGTTTGGTTACAGGTACTGAATCACATTTTCCAAATGAGCTAGGCGGATCCAAATGAGCTTAATTTTATGGGCGTTAGTTTACTTTAAATCTCTGAATAATATCTTGGTACAAAGACTGTAACTTAGAAGTTGTGTTTGGTGGCATGAAATGAACTTTTACGGATTTTAATTTCGGCAAGCTACTATTACGCTGTACAGTAGTCCAAGAAGAGAACAATATCGCGATTTTCACGGGACATTTTTCTGTCTAATTCCTTCAACCAACTAGTGAAAATTTCGGCAGTCATCCAAGTCTTATTGTTCGCAAAATAAGTCCTTGGACAAGATTTCATTCCTGAAAATCATCGAGATTTAGCCGATTTACCTATCATGAGCCTTTCTGAACCATCCATATTAGTGCAAAATAGCACAGCCAATCTTTCTTTGCTCCTTTTCCCGCCATGACATGCTTCACCTTTAATGGCCATAGTTTTATCACGCATACACTTAAAAAATTGTCCTGTTTCATCTGTATTAAACACATTTTTGGATCGTATTTTTCCAAATGAAAAGATGAAAATGGTAAAATGATCCAAATGGTGAGATGAAAAAAATCGAGATATCGAGAGTTTGATTAGAAAAATTTCGAGTTAAAGAGTTTGTTTTACATTAATTTTATACCGTGTGTGAAGGGAGATGAAAATATTTCGAGATACCGAGGTTTGACATATCGAGGTTCACCTGTATAAGATATACGGCATAATAGTTTTTAATGCTGAATTGTACATTTGGCGCTTTCCCGGGATGATAACATATGAAACAATTTTAAAGTGCCCAGTTAACTTATACTTTTCGCAACTCAAATTGACAATTGTCAATATTGATAGCATCCCCAATAAGCAATATGGTTCGTTTTTTCAATATTTTAAGAATTTACAATCCAGCAGTGATATTTCTTAAAACATTACTTTTGAGCACATCTGCTTTGATCAACAACCAATAGTCCGCATTAACAAGGAATTCAATAAATTTCCCCATCAATTCCCCCAGTTTTCAATGTCGGATAAAGGATAATCGCAGTTTGAAATAAAACCTACTGAGTATTTTAGCAATTTTATGACTCAATTCTGGATGGAAAAGAAGACGATCAATGTTGTTGAATGGCTTAACTGCACATTTTATGCTCTCTGGCTTAGTTTGGAGAATGCATGATTCACAAATTGCGGCAAAAATTCTCCATCTAAGACAACAACTTTTGAATAAGCCAGCTTAAGTTGTAACAAGACCGAAAAAAAGCATGATTTAATATCTTAAATTACACTATTGTGCATCTCCACTCAATTTTCTCTGTATTCATATTTTACAATATTTATTTTTGTTTGTATCAAAATATGTGTCATAATGAAAATAAGAAATACCTTTTCCAAATTTCGTACCTAGATATTCTTTAAAAGTAATTTTTAAAAAATATTTAAATTATGTTTTCCAAGTTGGCAATATCCGATGAATTGAATACATTTGCCATATCTGTTCGTTAATATGAAATACTAGCAGAAATTTTCCCGGCGTTGCTCGAGATTTACGATGCAAAACTCTGATAAAATTTGCACCGGAACATATAGAGCCGTGAATCTTATACATTATTACTTTCCTTATATACATAATGTATAAGGAAAGTATTGTGACGGGGTCGAAAATTCGAATTCGAGTTTTCGACGGGAGAGCACGTTTCAAGCATCCCTGATCACGATTCAAACATTTTTGAAGTGATGTCTGTGTGTGTGTGTGAAAGTATGTGTGTGTGTGTGTGTGTGTGTCAGTGGGCCTGTGGAGACGATAATTGACGAACGAATGGACCGATTTGAACCAAATTTGGTACAAAAATCACAATTCGTAAACACTGGAAGCCTATAGTTTTTATACGCAATCGAATGTTCAGAACACCCCTAAATTTTCGAATCAAAAAATCAAAACCACTAATAAAGTTACGCAAATAGACATCTCTTATGTAATTTTTCATTAGAAAACGATTGACATAAATTTTAGAACGCTATTACGAGCCGTTTTTGTGATATTGTACATTTTTCAAAAAAAATATCAAAAAGTCATATAAAATAAAAAAAAAAATCCTATTGATGAACATGTTCAATTTTCATATGTAATACCATGCGATAAATTGGGTGACATCATTCTCGTGGATGTAGCTCGTTCCATTCATGAAAAAAGATACTCTGAGTAACACTTTTATATTTGGACGCCAATAGTCATTTATCGGCTGTAAGAATAACTTATTTCTTAGTGCATAACGCTTCGCGAGATTTTGGCGACGAATTTGGCGGAATGTCGCCAACTTGGCGACTTTTTGAAATGTTGCCAAATTACCAAAAATCACGCCAAATGGATAAAAATGACGCTAAATCAATGAAAATGACGACTAATTGTCGAAAATACAATGTCTTGGAAAGAATATTCGTATCTACTATAAGAAAAACCTATTTTTTTACTGTAAAAGTAGTAAATTCATTACATTATATAAGGAAAGTCATGTGTTGCCCACATCAGATTTTTTTTTCCCTGTGAAAGAAGTAATTATGTAAGAAAAAAAAGCATTGCATTACATAAGTCATAGCTGCTTACGTCGTGTTTATGTCACACCCTTCGCATCTGGGCGGATGGCCCTGGCGGACAGCGTCTCGGAATGTGATTATTAGGTGTCCACAATTGATGTACAGATATTGTATACAGTTTGCAAGGAAAACTAAAATTACTCTTAAACGCTAGACATCAATGCAAATGTTAACAAATTAAATGATAGTATCCTAATCTGTTAGGTTTTATCGCAATGATTGCTCTTAAACCACATTTTTTTATTTCCCTCCCAGAGCTAAAACATACAAATTATTTGAAGTTCCTACTCTTGGGCATGCCACATACAATTGGCCATGAGAGAAGCAAGGACTTTCCAAATTCACGATTGCAAACTTAAGGGTTTGTCCTTGAGCTTTGTTGATGGTCATGGCAAATGCCAGGCTAACTGCGAACTGGACTCGTTTGAAGCTGAATGGTAGGTCGGTTTGTGTCAATGGTAAGCGAAGTATGGGCACGTCCTCTCCTTTTGCCTTTCCAGTTATTACCGTAGCTTCGATGACATTTGGTAAAATATTTTTGACACAGGACCGTGTTCCATTGCATAGTTTTGGCGGATCCAGATTCCGCAGAAGCATTATTGGTGATCCTTTCTTTAACTTCAAAATATGAGAAAGCATTCCAGTTGACTCAAGGTAGTTCAGAAATACCAGTGGGTAATTAACGGCATCACCGGCGTCCACTGCAGAGACAAATGACTTGTCATGATATAAGCAATAATCTTCCTCACATAATACTGATAATTAAATAACTATTTTGATTTCTTAATACTTTTCGTTGTTGAGTAAGCTTGTGAAAAATAAACCACGGTGATAGAGTTTCCATTTAAATTCATATTTCAAACCTGCGATTTTCAAAAGTGACTAATACGTTTAATAAATTCCCACAAAACTCAGAGATATAATTGACTTTCACATTTTAAACCAACGATTTCCAACCTTTTTCGTTGGGAATCATGGAATTAGAGAGTAGAACTCCGAGGAAAAAGTTTCGTTTTCCATTAATAGCTCAACAACCCCTGATCTTAGAAACTCGAAACTTGGTCTAAATTTATGGGATGCTATTTTAAAGCTACCCGCAAAATTTCATAAAATTCGGTGAAGCTGTGCTCTCGTGATGATGAGACAAACGAAAGTTTTGTTTTTCATTAATTTTGCGACAATCCCTGATGTTAAAAACTCAAAACATGGACTAAATTTTACGAGGGGCTATTTCAAGATTACCCATTAAATTTCATCAAATTCGGTTCAGTCGTTTTCCCGTGATGTTGGATCATACATACATACATACTTTTCTTCTTTATATATATAAAGATTTTGAAACTGTTAGTCAAATTATCAATTTCCTCAAATGCTATATATACTATAGTCATTGTCCCTGAAATTATTTATCAGTGTTGTCAATGGAAAATAATGATATAAAAATCTTAAAATTCAAATAATTCCAGTTTGAATTTAGATAATTACAAAAAATTCAACATATTTCTGGTATTTCATATATTGTGGGTAGCATGTGACTTTCCCTGTGACTTTTCCTATATAATGAAATGAATTTCCTTATTTCAAGGTGAAAAAACGAGGTATAAGATATACGGTATAATGTTTAATGTTGAATTGTACATTTGGCGCTTTTCCGGATGACAACATATGAAACAATTTCGAAGTTTCCAATTAACTTATACTATCACAACTCAAATTTACAATTGTCAATATTGATAGCATCCCCAATAAGCAATATGGGACATTTTTTTAAATATTTCAACAATCAGCTATCCAGCAGTGAAGTTTCTTAAAACGGTACTTTGGAGCACATTTGATTTGATCAATAACCGATTGGAATTTGATTCGAATTTGACAAGGAATTTGATAAATTTCCCGATCAATGAAGTTTTCAATATGAGCTAATGAAGAATCACACTTTGAAATAAAACCTATTGAGAATTTTAGCAATTTTATGACTCAATTCTTGTTGGAAAAGAAGACGAACAATGTTGTTGAATGTCTTAACTGTTCATTTTATGCTCTCTGGTTTTGTTTGCAGAATGCATGATCAACAAATATCGGCAAAAATTCCCTGTCTAAGACGACAACTTTTCAATAAACCATCTCAAACTGTAACAAGTCCAAAGTAAAGCCTCATTTAATATTTTAAATTACATGACTGTTCATCTCCTCAATTTCCTCGTGTATTCATATTTTAAAATATGTATTTCCAATTGTATCAAAATATGTGTCATAACGAAAATAAGAAGTACATTTTCCGGATTTCGTACCTAGATATTCTTTTACAGTAATTTTTTAAAATTATTTAAAATACGTTTTCCAAGTTGGCAGTATCCGATGAATTGAATACATTTGTCATACCTGTGCTTTAATATGAAATATTTTGAAACTGTTAATCAAATTATCAATTTTCTCAAATGTTATATCTACTATTGTCATTATCTCTGAAATTATTTATCATTGTTTTTTTCCCCAATGGCCAGACACTAAACTCTAGAACTAGACTCTACGTCGACTTATATCGTTATCCCTATGTACAGCCGAAATCGTGAACCATTTTGCCGTTGTAGGACGTTGCCCCAGGAGCACCAGAGGGGGGCGGAACACACTGCGTCCACAACACACAACATCCATGTCTTACGTGGGACTCGAATCCACAACGTGGCGGCCGATCGATCGCTGGAAACGCTCGCCTTGACCGTTCGGACATCACGTCGACTTAAATGAGCCAACAGCACACGGTGTTCCCAGGTGGTCACCCACCCAAGTACTATCTGCGCCCGATGCTGCTTAACTTCGGTGATCTAACGGGAACCGGTGTTTTCAGCACGGTAGAGCCGTTGGCTATTTATCATTGTTGTCAATAGAAAATAATGATATAAAAATCTTAAAATTCAAATAATTCCAGTTTGAATTTAGATAGATTCAAAATGGAATTATTTGAATTTAGATAATTACAAAAAATTCTATATATGTCTAGTATTTCATATATTGTATCCACTTATAAAATTGTGTAACTGTACAAATCATCGTTCTTAATTTATCCTGTCCAGATATCTTGCATGCTTATATTGAGCGAGTGAGACAGAAAGAGACAGAGAGAGAAGGAGACGGATGTACCTTTTTAAAAAAAAACTTTCGAAATGTGTCCAAGGGGCCTTTAAATGAGACTATGTATCAAATCTCCAATTTGGGACTTTTCGTATACAACAAGCCGTATACAAATCGAAAAAAAAAAGTGAAAATAGCAGAAAATAAACTATAATGAATTTGGACGTGCAATCCTAATATACGAGTAGAATACATACATATATAATACACAACACATGCCTTCAAATCTGTGTGAGTGACCTTGCAATACATTTCCAGCCCATCGAAATACCAGACAATTCATAACTGGTATTACGTATACTTTTTGGCTTACCTTTCACCCATCAGTGGTAAAGTTGAACAACCGCTTCGAGATGTTTAGCCGTACGATTACAGTGTTTAAGTAAAACTTTGGATTGCCCTTTCATTTGATGTTTCACTAACTCGAGAACTCATTAGCATTTTTACCATTCAGGCCTCGAAGATTTAGACGTTTTTGTTTCTTTTAAAAAAAGGTTTGGGCTGTCATTCACATTCCATGGAATATTCCTTTAGTTATTTTAGTGTTTTTTCTTGTCTGTTAGTGTTTTGTTTCTTGTCGATTTGAGAAAATTGAGTTGATACTCAAACGTTCTTGAAGAATATATATATATATATATATATATAGCAAATTCAAATGAAAAATAAAAGAAAAGGAGGTTATTGCAAACAGGTTGTACATGAAAGTGCAGCTTTGCGCCTTATGTGACGAATAAGCTGTTAGATATAATTTGTTTGGATTAAGAACTGGATATGTAATTGGGCTTCTTGCAATATATATATATATATATATATTACTATTTTCGAAAATCTCCTTACATATTATGTATCGTTCAAATCTATTCATTCCGGTGCCCACTCGCATTGATGAAGTGAGGTGAAATGCTCAGTCGCTTGTTCAACCTACACGTGGTAGCAATGCTTGTGAGTTAGTATTTCTGTTCGAGGAAGTATTATTTTTCTGATTTGTAATTCAATTGATTTATTTTTCTCCTTCCACTAGCCAGTAGACAGCTCCAATGGTGTCTATAGTTAAATACTATAGCCATTGTCAGAAACTGGCTATTCTATCGGTTTTAATTCGAATTGTATGGCTGTCCTGATGAGAATGCAATTTCAAACTAACCGCCATTTTTTGTGTAGTTTCAATTGATTGTTCTCTATGTCTTAATCTTTTATCTTGAGCTAATTATTATTGCTTTTTCTCATTTTTGCCGTGTTTTTTTTTTCATTTTTATTTATATTTATATATTCTTTATTATTGTGATTTTTGTATCCTAATATTCTTCTCATCCCCCTTTCCATTGTAGTGATATGTTACCTTCTATTTTCATCCTTAGTCTTGGTCCATAGTTACTCATTTGTAACAGATATGCTAGAGATGGGTTTTTTTGTACATACAGTAGTTTATGCATAGTTTTCGATTAAAATATTTCCTTTTATATATATATATATATATATATATGTGTGTGTGTGTGTGTGTGTTGATCTAAACCAATTTTTCCTGATTAAAGCTTAAATATATTAAAAGTCATATAATTTATTTGAGGTAGCACAACTATTTTACAATAAAAATATTATGGGTAGATTATGGGTAGATTTAAGAAAATATGAAAATACAACTTACATTATATAAAGATTAGTCATCTATACGAAATCTATAAAACTAGAAATACCTTAATATTCAAATTTAGCGATCACGAGCTATCTAAGCTTATATAAATTATCACGAGCTATCTAAGCTTATAGAAATTAATTAACGTTTTCAGTTCTTAGTTGTGCATTAAATTTTGTAGATTTAGTTCAATTATCTTCACGAATATAGGTAATTGGTAACCAAAATTATTTCCTCCACTTTCTTTCAAAGCGATTATCCGGCTATAAGCATACATTGAAATATATTATGAGCATGATGATGCAAATATTTTCGTACATTGTGAAGTATGCGAACACAAAAATTATTATAAAATAATTGTATATTTAAATTTAAAACTAAGAAATGTCAGTCTCTTGCTTTTTTATTTCCACAAGTCTTCGACAATCTTCCTTATTCAGATATAAAATGTACAAAATAAAAGCGTCATAAACATGTGCTTGAAACCCAAGCGCTTACCCCAAGCGCCTTGTGTTCGCATACTTCACTCACTTGACTACTGGGAAACATAAGTGGGAAAAATCAATTGTCCAAACTTATTTTTGAAAAGTATTGATTCCATACGACAAAATTCCATCCATGATTGATCTTATCTCAATTGATCTTCTTTTCTATTATAGATACCTATATCTCATTCAGGATAATCATTTTTTTCGGATTTGCATTTTTTAAATATTTGACTCCTATACTCGGATAGGAATTCTGATTTTCGAAGGTGAAATTAACGTTTTCTTTTATTTTGCATCACTATTGTAAAACATGTATTCATCTGCTACAGATATCATTATATGCAATCGATAAGATCAACGAAATATCCTCAGACACGCAATGAAGATCCTATAAATCGGTATATATAATTATTCATCAACAGAAATTTCTTCACATTCCTTTGCCAGTCATCAAGAAGTTGAACAACCGCTGTAGATGCACATCTCTGTCATTGTCAATACTAATTATAGTATTTCATGTTCTATAAGGTTCTTCGCAGTTGACGAACCATTCTATAATTTTCTTGCTGTTGGTTACTTAGCACGAATTTAGAAAAATAATTTGCATTTTCGACATTCACCTTCATCTGAAATGAAATCGATGTAATTGACGTTCTTCACAGTTTTCTTTTCCAGCCTAATAGAGTTTTGATAACACCTTGTTGATAAAAAAGGATGAGATAAAAATGTGTTTTGAAAGGTGTATGAAGATCCCTGTTTTGTTGTCTGGAAGCATTAGTTTGTTTTCGAATATATTCTGACGTCAATGAGACGTTGTCTTATTGCTTCTTGTCACTTTCCTGCCATTGAACTTTTATGTTGTTTAGTTGAACTTAATTCGATAAAAACATCGTTCGTTTCTAATTCCCCCGTGGTGAAGGGGCGCCTACGCACAACGTCCACAAGACCCCCTTGGGTATCCCATGGCGAAGGGGATGAGATTTGCAGTTCCACTTTTTATAGAGGTTCCCCGAAGGGCGGAAGTCTGACTTGGCCTTGACATGACAGCATCCATGCCCGCTTACGTTAAACAAGTGGGTCCGTAAGTTCTTCCGAGAGGTTGGTGGTAGGGGAAGGAGGGTACGGTTCCTGTGGATGCCTCTCCCACTGAGTTCCGCTCTAAATTGGGTGGCACTTCCCGGCCGTCCAAACTGTTACCTTACACATTTCTGGTAGGTCGGACGGTCTGGGTCTCAACAAAAACAACATCCATACCCACTGGCGGGATTCGAACCCGCAACCCGGCAATCCAGCGATCAGATGGAAACGCATGCCCCTGACCGCTCGACCACCGTATCGGTCGATAAAAACATATTGGCAGTATGTAAAAAACTGCCAAAATTTTGGTTTTAGCTTTAAATATTTTTTGTTTAACCTTTTTAACTAAATATTTAGTCTGTGGAGTCTGGTGGGGATGGTTATTATTATTCTGGCCCTATATATACAGGGTGTATCTGAATTCATCATCAATATTTGGTGGGGAAGTAGGGAATAGGATAAGAAGACTATTTCGCGTAGGAAAACATAGGAGCAAACTATATCACATTTCTTCAGGCTGTGTTACCGGATCTTATGCATGAGGTTCCTGCTGATATTCTCGGGCGAATGTGGTTCCAGCATGACGGCGCTCCAGTACATTTCGCAAATGATGTGCGTGGTTACCTGACCAGAAAATATGGAGCTCAATGGATTGGTCGCGGTGGACCGGTTTGTTGGCCACCACGGTCACCGCATTTATCTCCAATCGACTTCCTTGTATGGGGTGCGATGAAAAACATGGTGTATGAGACCACTGTTGCCAGTACTATGGACTTTGTAGCACGCATATTGGTTGACACCGCAAACTTTCCGGGAAATACCGGGCATATTCCAGAAAGTCCAGTTGTCTATGCAACGTCGTTGTGAGGCATGCATTCTAGCAAATGGTCGGCATTTCGAGTACCTCTTGTATGCGCAAATAAATGTTTATTTCCTTAAAACTTTCTTGTTATGTTTTCTTTCTATCATTTAACCGGGCTCATGTTGCCCTACTGCATGACGTCTGCTCCCATGCTTTCCTATGTGAAATAGTCTTCTTTTCCTATTCCCTACCTCCCCACCAAATATTGTTGGTGAATTCAAATACACCCTGTATATAGGTGCATATACTTTTAATTGGACAAAAGATAATATGTTTAGCTCGTTTTAACCCCAAAGCAGACACCATGTAAACCATGTGAAGAATCCCTATTTTGGTGAAGCATTTTGTCTCATTTCCATATTTTTTTATTTATTATTTTTTTTTATTTTATATTTTTTTTTCATAATTTTTTATTATTTTTTTATTTTACTTATTTTATTTTTTAATTATTTATTTATTTTTTATTTTTATGTGAGTATTTCAGTTCAAAATTTTTTTCGTAACACAATTCGAGTATCACACTACCATTCTTCCATGTTAGATTGTGTGAGTAATTGACTAAAGCTGCTCCCATCGCTCTTGATATTGAGTATCTCTATACAGGGTGATTGAAAAAAGATGGACCAAACTTTACGAGGTAGTAGTATACGCCAAACCAAGCATTTTTTTCGCATAGTTAACCGGGTCGGAAATGAAAGGTAAATGCACCAGTGCACACTTAATGGTGAAACCGATGAGGTGAGGCGGAAACACAAGAACGGCTTAGAAGTTATAAAATGACATTTAATAAACAATAATTACAGTAGTGGCCCAGAAGAGCGACCGCCAACCTGAATACACGTCTCACAGCGGCGAGAAAAAGATTGTCGAACTCTCTGGAATATGCCTGGCATGTCGCGCACTTCGGCATCAGCGGCTTAAATTCTGGCGACAAGTTCCTCTTCAGAGTCAAGGTGAGTGTCATAGGTGAGACTCTTGAGATATCCCTACGAAAAGAAGTCAAGACACTACAGATCGGACGATCGGCCTTTCAAAAGTTGGAGATGCGAATAACTGATGCAAACTGATACGGTCGTACATTCGGTGTTACGGAAATTTGCAGAAGGGTTTTTCTCTTCCCCCAGATGGAATTTGCATACATGGTTTTCTTCTTCAACCAGAAAATAACAACCAGAATAACTCTCATAAGTTTGCGGAGCGACCCTTCCTATCGAGTAAGCGCCCTGTAACGCCTTTACATTTCATGTCCGACCCGGTAAACTGTGTCGAATGGTTGGTTTGGTGTGTACTAACACCCTCACAGCAAAGATCGTCACATGTGTGACAGTGACGTTGTAGTCACGTGACACTTGGGTCACAATGCGACATCATATTTGGGACTTCTAAGCGACGCTACGTATTAGTAACTTTGTAACTTTATTGTGACTATATTCTGTGGCGTTTCCACAGTTTAATTAACATGTGACAATGTGACGACATTACAGTGGCAATTACAATATGACGTCACAAACAAGTTAATTTGCGACGCCACAAACGACCATGAAAATGACCAAAATGACTTAGCTGTGACCTTAATATGACATTGCCGAGACGTACTGCGACGTCTTGTGATGTCCCAAAGTCACAGTGTGACGTAAATCTTACGTCACTGGGAAAAAATGCTGTTAGGGTACCTGGTAATGTCTGGTCCATATTTTTTTTAATCGCCCTTATATGACTGTGCAACTAATAAAATCCAAAAAATAACAACATACATGCGATTAATATATAATTTCACCAAACCTTTTTTTTTTATCACTTTCTGTAATTCCAAAGTGCACTTACATTTTCTTTTTATTTCGTCTCTGACAGTCGTGTTTTGAACCATTGAAATGGTAAGAAACTCTGTGACAGCCAAATGAGATACGTTGCAGTTGTAGACATTGATTAACCAGTGTATATATATCATATAGGAGGCATGCAATTTTTGTGGGGAGGGGGGAGGACCAATAGGGGTTTTGACAAATGCTAAACCATTTAAGGTTGAACCTAAATTACACCCAGCTACATCACTCTCATATTCCGCAACTTTCATTTCACTAGCAATATATTTTGCATAACCCAAAATGCAAATGCATTGATACCTGAAGTGCAATGTAAGTACATGCGAACGTAAAGTAATAACTGTTGAAAAGTTCGTATATAACAAAACGCTCTCCATGTTGTTGTTGTTGTTGAGACCCAGACCGTCCGACCTACCAGAAAGATGTAAGGTAACGCTCTCCATGTGTCATTTTAACTTTAAATACAACTTATATAAGTTTAAAGTTGACGCTTAAAAGAAAATCGTGTTTCTTTTTGCTCCAATCTTCCAGAATCATAGAGGGAAATCTGATTTACGCCATTATGATGGAGATAACATAACTTAGAACATCTTAGGTCAAAAACTGATGGAATGCTACATCCAAAATCTTTTTGATATTGAATTTTAGATAGCGAGATTACATTATCACTTTCACTAAAAGACAAGCATTCGAAGGATTTTACAGTCCATATAAGTTCAATAACACTCGCAATGAAAACTAGATTACGATTCCACAGGTTCGCCACACATACCTACAGTTGAAAAGGTCACCTTGAAAAACTAATCCTGGCTAACCACTGCGTTTTGCACCAAATTGAAATTCTAAGCATATTATAAAGGTTTATTTTTAAGAAAGTTGTCTCATAATAAGGATTCTCAGATAAGATATGGTCCATGTTATTTCCTAAGCGTAATCTTGTAATGGAAAGTTTTAAAACACGAATTGAATATGAATGAGTAAACTTTTCGTCATGTATGTATGGACAAAACTGAAGAGGGCGAAAAATTTTTTTTCTCTTTAGATAGTAAACAGTGTGAGTAGAATATCAGCAAAATGCGTAGGCTAAGAGTTAGATTAGTGGTACAATGTTAAATAAAGTATTGTGATTTCTTTATCGTAAAAAAATAAGTTTTTAATATTTTCTTTAACAAAAAGAAATATACAACGATACTTCCAAAGATTTTTTTGTAAGTATCGTATATTGAAAACACAGTATATTCATAGGATATATTTTGGGAGTTATAAAATCCGTGTGGCATAACGGTTCATTTTTTGGTTTCAGGTTCATACAGGGCTGTCCCGAAAGGGTACGCACTGTATGCGCCGTGTACTCTCAAGAAATTTTGAAAAATAAAGAATACGCGCCGCGTACTGTCAAGATCTCAAGAAAGTTTTTGTATTTGCTGGTTTTGGGGAAACTTTCAACAAAGTTCAGCCTTTTTTTTTGCTAGTCATTTACAAACTTGAATGGAAACAAATGGGAAAATAAGACAAACCGCCTGAACCCCCTAAACCTCAAAATAAAATTCTGCGTACGACTAGGAGAGGAATGAAAATGTGATGAAAGTGGCAACCGCCACCTTGAACTTGGATAGACGATAGATGACCAGTCAAATTCCAGTCAGCGCGGCGCTGTGACGTCACCAAGTCCAGTAACCCCGTTTTTCGGGACTTAATATAGTTTTTCGGGACTTTTTAATATTAGTGGGTATTAGGAAGGAATGAGAATTATGTATATAGGTAATATTAAAATAAGTAAGTGAAAAGTTACAAGAAAACAAAAATTAAGGCTGGAAAAAAATAGAAAGCGTTCCAAGTTACAAAATGATCTATATCTGTTAATCTATTAATATATATATATATATATATATATATATATATATATATATATATATATTAATATATGTCTTGTTAAGCATTAAGCTATTAATATTGTGAAGTAAGTGATTTATGGGCTTAAAAATGGCAATTATATGCCCTAAATGATTTAAAAAAATTTCAAGGGGGCAGCGCCCTCTCTCGCATACTACTGTACAATTGTACGTACAAATAAAACAAAGAAACAGAAGAACAACGCCTGGTTAATAATGCTAGTGAGCACAAAAAGGACAGCAGAGCACCAAAAGAGTCGAAATAAGTCCACTTCGAGAGCTATAGACGTAGATCAAAGAAATTTTCGATAGAGAAAGCTTATGCTTCAGAATATATTAAGGTCGTCTGATATTAAATGTACATGCAGCGCTTATAGAAATATGGGCGCACGAGTTTGGTGTCAGTTTTGTGAGTACATCGTTCTGAAGAGGAGTAGAATTCCAGCATTCGTCGTTGTTATCTGGTAATTTGTCTGCAGCTGGTGAGCGAACATAATATATTGTAATATTAAAGTAAGCGCCCACTTAGAAGTACGTCATCAGTACGTACGTACGCCATCATATGTTTGGAAAGGGAATGTGTTTTTCACAAAGCGATATTCAACGCAGGCTAAAGACTATGTGGAGGAATGTCCACAAAACGTTTTTCTTCGAAAAAGGGTGCAGAAAATTTCAAAATAGAGAAACGGAAATGAACAATGATTCTAAGAAAAACAGTGGCAAACCAAATACGGTGCAATTACGATTGCGTTTTCGTCGAAGGTTTGATAAGGGAAGATTGAAGAATGCAGATCTAGTTAAATTGACGAATAAACAAGGGTAAATGTTTTGAGAACGAAGTTACACTGTTGACTGCAGTTCTACAATGATCTTGGACGAGTAAGCTAACGTGAAGAAATATTTAAACTGGTCGATAGCTGTGATACATGTTTTATTATGTATGTTGACTAAAAGTGACTAAAAATATAACAATTTCTATGTAATTCTGTTGATATTGATTTCTGATGTGGTGACATAAATAAGTGCTGTAATTGTAACCTGTGCCTTATTTATCGGACGACTATCGTATGTTTCCCATGCCTAGTGGCGAATTTGGTGATACATTTGGCACAATATTGCCAACATCACGCCTTTGAAAACATTTTGCAAAGTTCGCGATAAATAATTTCCTCGGAAAATTAAACTTAATACCCATGATAATTCCTGTCATTTGTGAATACAATTTAACGTTCTTGATACAAAATATAAGGTGTGTCACTGCTCGTAGAGTATAAAGTTTTGTTTCTAATCGTATTGAATTTGTGTTATATTCGGGGGAAATCTAGCTTCTGTAAAATATTATTTTTTTATATAATGGATTTTCATGAAACTGTATATCCGGCTTTGCTGTCAAGAATCTAGAACTAGATATAATTTTTTTTTTAATTCTAGCGAAAAGTTTGAATTTTATTCTAAATTTTATATATTTTTATAACGGCAAAATACGGCGAAATTTGATATAATCTTGCATAAAAATGTTTATTTATGGCTCTATGGTCACGATACTTAATAGTTTCAATAATTATTGTGAAAAATAGTCGCGATACATTTTTTGTGTGGCGTCATTATCCCCAATTAAAAGGCAAGTTATACCCCGAGTTCTCATACTACGTAATATATTATAGAGAATGCATTGTTTCATGAAAATTTTCGAATTCGTTATTTTGATGCAAATGTATGTTTTAAGACCTACTGCACACCTTTCAACAATCTATGTATCTCTGTCTGATGTCTGCGGTCAATTTTTTATGTTCACGATAGCAGCCACAATTTTTAATGGACTTTCACGAAATTTTATATCCGGCTTTGTTATCCAAAAATCTAGAACTAGATAGCATTTTTTTTTAAATTTGAGCCAAAAGTTCGAAATTAATTGGAAATTATATATTTTTTATCATGGCAGCATAGGACAAAATTTGACATAATCATGCATACAAGTGTTTATTTATAGCTCAATGATCACAAGACTTAAGAGTTCCAATCATGTTTGTGAAAAATAGCCAGGATATAATTTTTTTCGTTAGCCTCACTTGAAAGACAACTTTCCCGCGGTGGGTGCATTATCAAGAATGGTATCAATCGAAATATATTTTGTTTTCAAACCTTTTATAGTGAAGGGTAGCACAATATATTTGTAATCTTTTAGATCCAAGAAGTCGATTTTTCAAATTTTTCTTGTAAAATTTGAAAAAAAAAAATGGATTCTGATATGAGAAAGTCGAGTTAAGTATTAACAAGAAAGTTCAATTATGCATAAAGCATTGATTATGAAACACTTTCCAACTTCAATGCAATTTTATACAAACATCTCTAAAATGCGACACATTCCTCGGTAATATTTTTAAAATTATCACAATACTACATTAATTTATTGTATTTAAAAACTTCATCGAAAAAAATGAACTTCATTCAAATGACGGCATTGAAATATAAATTGCCTGGTTTAAACATCTCTAAAATGCGATACATTTCTCGGTAATGTTTTAAAAATTATCATAGCTCTACAATAATTTATTATATATGACAACTTCATCTAAAACAAATGAGTTTTATTCAAATGACGTCATCGAAATATAAATCGCCTCTATATAAAAGCAGCATTTCATTCATCACAATACTATAATAATTTATTTTATTTAAAAATTTGAAAAATTGTTATATACCGTATTTATTTTTAAATGTGAAACCTTTCTCATATATATATATATATATAAAATAATTAAACTCTGGGAAAAATATTTATTATATAATATATCTCGTTTTTCTTTCTGGTGGATATAACGAGAGTCAGAATTTAAATGAATTTGTTTTTCTCCCTATATTAAATAATTTTTATTTTAAAAACTACCTAACATATTTTACTGAAATTTTTTTTATATATTTTATAGGATAATTTGAATATTTCCTAAAATTTTCGAAGCAATTTGTGCATTTTAAATTTGCTTAAAAAATGTTTGAAACATTAGGTTTCATAGGGTTCAATGTATTTCATTTTTTCAATCCGGATTCAATAAAAAACTAATTGGGTGATATTATTCATTTATATTCCCATAGGTCCCTCAGACCGTTTGAAAAACATACTAAAATTTCATTTTGATAAAGCCATTTTTACTGCAGTTATCGTGCTAACGGACAGGCGGCCAGACAGACAGAATGAACAAAGTCATAAACACTATCAACTATGTTGTAAAGTGTTAAAAATAGTGAAATAGCCACACTGTGGTTATAAAATAATAAATTTAAGTAGACTACTGCTAAAACTTGTATATTGCGAAAAGTGGTACAAATCACAAAAAGTATTGCCTTATTTTCCTATCCTCCAAAAGAAAGTACATTGGACACGTATTATGGACAGTCACAATTGTTTACTTTATCTGTGTCTAAAACCGCTCTTTTTTTCCTTATTTTGTAAGTATTAGCTATTAAATTCTTAAAAGTGCGTAAGAAACACGAAATCAGTTCATGGATGCTGATGTCTATTGCCATAGCAACCCATACTAATAATAATTATGAAATAAATACCACATTATATTATGCTTATCATTTATAAGAATCTGGAATGGAGTTAAATGTCCAAAAATATTTAAGTATTTTTTGGTATCTCAATCAGGCATAACACTCGGTATATCTGCTATTTTTGAAATTAATACCGCATTAAATGCATTATACTCAGCATTTCACCAATTTCTCCACCTCATTTCACCAATCATTTTACCAATTACTCTATCATAAACCAGGTTAGACTTTCATTTAAATATTTTATGCAAATTCTTATTTCATTCCAAATTCCGCAGACTTTGAAACAATAGGGAATTTAGAAATTCCATTTCCTGTACGTTTTCCTTCTCTCTGATTGAGAAGAGATTTAAAAGATGTTTAGATGTTTTACTTCAAAAGAGAAAGTACTGCGTTAACCCTTCAGCAGAATGGGGGGGGGGGAAATATCAAGTTCCATTATTTCTGGATTAAGCCTTGTGATGAAGTAGACCGGCGCTCCGAATTGTTCCACTTTGGTAATCCATTACAAAGAGCTTAAGTGAGAAATGGACGAGAGAGAAGTGGAAGAACTGTTAGGAAAATAAAATGCGTGCGGTTATTAGAAATATTCATTATTGAGGAGGATTAAAAAATAATTCACACTCATGGAAACACTGGAATTCAGTAAAGAAATTTCTGATGTGGGCAGAACGACTTTTCCTAATGCAATAACTTCATTTTCGTTAATTATAAGTTATTTATGCCAACTTTACAGCATTTGCTTCCATATAGCAACATTCTCAGCAACACGTCAAGTCGGCAATATTTCACCACGTATATCAAGATGGACAGCCTATTTAAGGATACTTGCTACTTCCTTTAATTTTATGTAACTCGTTCAATAAAGTTATGTAAAAATCTTGCTATATTTCAAGTATGGTTCGTGCAAATGATTTAAGTTTGTGTTATTTGCATTCTAATGATAAATTGCTTAACAGGCGATTATTTTTTTTTAATTATCATAGCTCCTGGTTAGTCAATGATTTTTTTTTCAAAATTGCATTCGAAAATTGGTGAGGTTGGTATCTTTATAAAATTCGATTGGGTTTAAAATCATTAAAGTTTCAGTATTCACTTATATATTAATCGTACCTAATTGTTTTGAATCCTTCCATGAGATATTGCAGATTTGCGGACACACACACACATACATTACCTCAAAAACTCTCGATTTAAGTTCAGGGATGCTTAAAACGTGCTCTTCCGTCGAAAACGCGAATTCGAATTTTCAGCTTAATCACAATATTTTCATTATACATTGTACTATGTATATAAAGAAAGTAAAAATTCCCACCGCCGCCACCACTGTTTGACAAATTTCGTGTTCCTCAAATTTCTTTGTCTCATACCGTAAAGACTATAGCATACAAAAATTATAAAACTGGTACATTTTTAAAGGAATTTTAGAATCGGCTGAGGTAAGCCGTTTTTCGATGTAAACTTTAGTTTAAGAAAATGTAATGCCAAATCAATGTAAGAATACATGAGCAGCGAGTTCATGGCCTAGACTAGACAGACTAGCAATAACAGGACCACAAATCTTTGTATACATGTACGGACATAATTGGATTTTGACAAGACGGAGCCCTGATTTTTTCTTTATATACGTAGTATAATATAGAAAAATATAGTATAATGTAAAAAGTAAATAAATAATGTGATAATAAATAAATGATGTAAAAAGTAAATAAACAAAGTGATAATAAATAAATAATGTAAAAAGTAAATAAATAATGCACAAATAAATAAATAGCATAGAAAAAGATAATAACTGAATGATTGTGACGGGATCGAAAATTCGAATTCGAGTTTTTGACGGAAGAGAACGTATCATCGCATCATTGAACTCAAATCGAACGTTTGTGAGGTAATAACTCTCTATATGTGTATATATGTATGTATGTTAGTGTGTGCATGTATATTAGTGTGCGTGCATGTACATTAGCGTGCATATTAGTGTGTGTATGCATATTAATGTGTGTGTTCGTGAGTCATGTGATATGTCATAAGCGAATGGAACATTTTGAACGAAATTTAGTACACATATTACGATTCGTGGACACAGGTACTCGAATGATTTTAAACGCAAACGAATGTTGGGAAGACCCCTCAATTTTCAAATAAAATTTTGAAAGAATCATTTTGAAATTAGAAACTTCAGTGCTGCTACATGAAAGTTAATTTATGTAATTTTTCATAAAATTATGCAAAATTATAAAAAGTAATATTTACCATGAAATACGTTATCTTTTTTAATGCCATATTATGCGACAATTTTGTTAACATCATTATCTTAGATCTAGTTCGTCTCATTCTCGGTATTAGATAAGTTGAAAAAAAATTTCGTATTTTGATGTTCTCTAATAGACTTATATATTTAAGAAAATCACTTATTACCATGTGTCTCTTACGCTTGGCGATTAACTTTACGAAAGCGGCAACTCATTTAGTGAAATATCGCCAACTTTTAAATTTGATGCAGAAATTATAATCAGTGGATACATGAAGCCTCTTTGTCTCAAACGCAGTCGAATGTTTGGAAAATCTCTAAATTTTTGAATAAAATTTTGAAAAAAATCACCAAAAATCAGAACCTTCAATACTGTTACGTAAGTAATTACTGTTATGTAATTTTTCATTAGAAATCGATTGACATAAATTTTAGAATTCTAGCATAAACCATTATCAAGATACTGCACGTTTTTAAATAAATTTATATAATATTAACATAAAATTATGAGAAAATAATAACTATTGTGAAATATGTTTACTTTTTATATGTAATAGTATGCTATAAATTTGTTAAAAATATTCCTGTGGATCTAGCTCGTTCCATTCACAAGATAAGATACTTTGTGATACTTTGGGCGACCTCTAAGCCGAAATATTACCAACTTGGCAGCATTTCTGTTCAGAGTGACGAAAATAGTCAGAATCGTAAAAACAATACAATAAACTAACGAAAATGACGCGAATTTGATAAATTAGTTATTAAAAGATTTTAATACTGCTTATTGCGTAATCTACTAATATCGATTATTGTCTTATAGAGTTGCACGAAATCTATATAATAAAAGGCAATGTCTGTGTGTCTGTCTTATACACTATACGTTTCGCGACCGCGCGTCGGAGAGCTACGAAATTTGGCAATCGGAGACCCGGGGGGGAGGGAAGGGGACACGTCAAAACCGATTTTTAAAATTTTAATTATTTTTTTATTTATTTAATGTTTTATGCGATTTCGACCGTTTTTTGCCCTTTTTTCTCCACGATCCAGACATCGTAGAAAAAAACAAATTACACCAACGGAAAGAGCAGAGAATTTCGAGTAAAAATATATCAATTTCAAATCTGAATTTCGATTTCTAATATTTTTTAAAGATTTTAAAACAAAACTCACTTTTGGCTCAAAAAATCAATTTTTGGTTTTTAAATTCTCGCATCGTGAAAAGTACTCATAATTTCGACTAATAATTTACATTTTTAGAAAGCTGAAATATCTGGCATTCTTACAAGTCTAATGTGGTCCAGAAATAATGAAAATTGCCTTCAGGATGGCAATTTTATTTCTCGGCGTTCCGTTCGTTTCTCCCCCGCTGAAGCAGGGAAGGTGGTGGGTGGGGACGTCAAGGCGGAGGTGACGTCACGGTTCTGAATAGAGCGCCTTTGCTCTATATAAATTATTATATTTATATTTTAAACTAGCCGCCTTTGGCGACCAGCCTGTTCGCTACCCTTGAAAATTCTGACCGTGGCAAACTCGTTGGCGCGACCTACCAGAAAGGTGTAAGGTAACTGCTTGGAAGGCCAGGAAGTGCCACACAATTTAGACCGGAACCCAATGGGGGAGGCATCCAAAGAGACCGTACCCTCCTTCCCCTACCACAAACCTCTCGGAAGGACTTGCAGTCCCACACGTTTAACGTGATCGTACTCCGCGTGAACACGGCTGCAGTTTTGGCAATGGCGGGAATCGAACCCGGGCCTACCGAGTGAAATTCCCGCGCGCTAACCACTGGGCTACCGTGCCATCCGCGACAATCTCCATAACTTTATTTTTATTCGGCAATTTTGGGAATCGAACCCGGGCCTACCAAGTGCAATTCCCGCGCACTAACCACTGGGGTACTTCACCCTCCGCGATATTCTTCATAACTTTCTTTTTATTTACCCAATTTAGACCGGAACCAAGTGGGAGAAGCATCCACAGGGACCGTACCCTTCTTCCCCTACCACCAACCTCTCGGAAGGACTTACAGACCCACATGTTTAACGTGATCGTACTCCGCGTAAACACGTTGGCAATTTTGGGAATCGAACCCGGGCCTACCGAGTGCAATTTCCGCGCGCTAACCATTGGGCTACTTTGCCCTACGCGACAATCTCCATAACTTTCTTTTTATTCATCCAATTTAGACCGTACCCTCCTTCCCCTACCACCAACTTCTCGGAAGGACTCACGGACCCACATGTTTAACGTGCTCGGCAATTTTGGGAATCGAACCCGGGCCTGGTAACTGGTTGGACGGCCAGGATGTGCCACCCAATTTAGACCGAAACCCAGTGGGGGAGGCATCCACAGGGAACGTACCCTCCTTCCCCTACCACCAACCTCTCGGAAAAACATACGGACCCATATGTTTAACGTGATCGTACTCCATGTCAGTGGCGGAAATCGAACCCGGGCCTACCGCGTGCAATTCCCGCGCGCTAACCACTGGGCTACTTCGCCCTCCGCGACAATCTCCATAACTTTCTTTTTATTCACCCAATTTAGACCGTACCCTCCTTCCCCTACCACCAACCTCTCGGAAGGACTCACGAACCCACATGTTTAACGTGATCGTACTCTGCGTGAACGTGGCGTAAGTTTTGGCAGTGGCGGGAATCGAACCCGGGCCTACTGAGTGCAATTCCCGCGCGCTAACCACTGGGCTGCCGCGCCCTCCGCGACAATCTCCATAACTTTCTACATATTCACCCAATTTAGACGGGAACCCAGTGGGGGAGGCATCCACAGGGGCCGTATCCTCCTTCCCCTACCACCAACCTCTCGGAAGGACTTACGGACCCACATATTTAACGTGATCGTATTCCACGTAAACACGGCGGCAGTTTTGGCAGTGGCGGGAATCGTACCCGGGCCTACCGCTAACTTCCCGCGCGCTAATTTGCAATTTAAAATGACCATATGCTTAATTCCATCATCCTCATTCCATTGTTTCATTGTTCCATCATTTAAAATATCCATAAAATTAAAATATCCATTTAAAATATCCAAAAGTTAAAATATACATTTAAAAAATCCAGATCGTCCCATCATTTAAAATATAAATATAATAATTTATATAGAGCAAAGGAGCTAGCTCTATTCAGAACCGTGACGTCACCTCCACCTTGACGTCCCCACCCACCACCTTCCCTGCTTTAGCGGGGGAGAAACGAACGGAACGCCGAGAAATTTAAAATCATGACGTCTTTAAAATTGCGATCCTGAAGGCAATTTTCATTATTTCTGGACCAGATTAGACTTGTAAGAATGCCAGATATTTCAGCTTTCTAAAAATGTAAATTATTAGTCGAAATTATGAGTACTTTTTACTATGCGAGAATTTAAAAACCAAAAATCGTTTTTTTGAGTCAAAAGTGACTTTTGCTTTAAAATCATAAAAAAATATTAGAATTTATCTCTGAGATTTGAAATTGATATATTTTTACTCGAAATTCTCTGCTCTTTCCGATGGTGTGATTTGCTTTTTTCTACGATGTCTCGATCGAGGAGAAAAAAGGGCAAAAAGATCAAAAAAAGGTCGAAATCGCATAAAACATTAAATAAATAAAAAAATAATTAGAATTTTGAAAATCGGTTTTCACGTGTCCCCTTCCCACCCCCCAGGGTCTCCGATTGCCAAATTTCGTAACTCTCCGACGCGCGGTCGCGAAACCTATAGTGTATAAGACAGACACACAGACAGACACACAGACATTGCCTTTTATTATATAGATGATGGGACGATCTGGATTTTTTAAATGTATATTTTAACTTTTGGATATTTTAATTTTATGGATATTTTAAATGATAGAACAATGAAACAATGGAATGAGGATGATGGAATTAAGCATATGGTCATTTTAAATTGCAAATTAGCGCGCGGGAAGTTAGCGGTAGGCCCGGGTTCGATTCCCGCCACTGCCAAAACTGCCGCCGTGTTTACGTGGAATACGATCACGTTAAATATGTGGGTCCGTAAGTCCTTCCGAGACGTTGGTGGTAGGGGAAGGAGGATACGGCCCCTGTGGATGCCTCCCCCACTGGGTTCCCGTCTAAATTGGGTGAATATGTAGAAAGTTATGGAGATTGTCGCGGAGGGCGCGGCAGCCCAGTGGTTAGCGCGCGGGATTTGCACTCAGTAGGCCCGGGTTCGATTCCCGCCACTGCCAAAACTTACGCCACGTTCACGCAGAGTACGATCACGTTAAACATGTGGGTTCGTGAGTCCTTCCGAGAGGTTGGTGGTAGGGGAAGGAGGGTACGGTCTAAATTGGGTGAATAAAAAGAAAGTTATGGAGATTGTCGCGGAGGGCGAAGTAGCCCAGTGGTTAGCGCGCGGGAATTGCACGCGGTAGGCCCGGGTTCGATTTCCGCCACTGACATGGAGTACGATCACGTTAAACATATGGGTCCGTATGTTTTTCCGAGAGGTTGGTGGTAGGGGAAGGAGGGTACGTTCCCTGTGGATGCCTCCCCCACTGGGTTCCGGTCTAAATTGCGTGGCACATCCTGGCCGTCCAACCAGTTACCAGGCCCGGGTTCGATTCCCAAAATTGCCGCCGTGTTTACGCGGAGTACGAGCACGTTAAACATGTGGGTCCGTGAGTCCTTCCGAGAAGTTGGTGGTAGGGGAAGGAGGGTACGGTCTAAATTGGATGAATAAAAAGAAAGTTATGGAGATTGTCGCGTAGGGCAAAGTAGCCCAATGGTTAGCGCGCGGAAATTGCACTCGGTAGGCCCGGGTTCGATTCCCAAAATTGCCGCCGTGTTTACGCGGAGTACGATCACGTTAAACATGTGGGTCTGTAAGTCCTTCCGAGAGGTTGGTGGTAGGGGAAGAAGGGTACGGTCCCTGTGGATGCTTCTCCCACTTGGTTCCGGTCTAAATTGGGTGAATAAAAAATAAGTTATGAAGAATATCGCGGAGGGTAAAGTACCCCAGTGGTTAGTGCGCGGGATTTGCACTTGGTAGGCCCGGGTTCGATTCCCAAAATTGCCGAATAAAAATAAAGTTATGGAGATTGTCGCGGATGGCACGGCAGCCCAGTGGTTAGCGCGCGGGAATTTCACTCGGTAGGCCCGGGTTCGATTCCCGCCATTGCCAAAACTGCAGCCGTGTTCACGCGGAGTACGATCACGTTAAACGTGTGGGACTGCAAGTCCTTCCGAGAGGTTTGTGGTAGGGGAAGGAGGGTACGGTCTCTTTGGATGCCTCCCCCATTGTGTTCCGGTCTAAATTGTGTGGCACTTCCTGGCCTTCCAAGCAGTTACCTTACACCTTTCTGGTAGGTCGCGCCAACGAGTTTGCCACGGTCAGAATTTTCAAGGGTAGCGAACAGGCTGGTCGCCAAAGGCGGCTAGTTAATAATATAAACACCTTGATTTATCTATCTGTTTATCTATCTATCTCTGGGTAACGTTGCTATAAAATGTTGCCAAAGGTATATCAATCCAGGATAAACCTTTCAATTTAGATACTAAACCAGAGCCATAAAAATTATGTTGCAACCATGGTGCTTTACATAGTGTATGATATTATATACTGAAAGTGAAACCTTGATGTTATTTTATTTCTTATCATTTTATTTTATAAACTTTTATTTGAGATTACACACAACTAGGCGTGTCACGGTCATATTGCCAACAAGTCAAATATTTCAAACTTCTTTCAACAAAATATAGACTACTACGTCATATGACGGAATTCAAAATTTAGGAAAGATTACCTCTCATTTAGCGTCATTTTTATCAATTTGCGACATCCCGCCAAATATTTTGCCAAACTGCACGTACGGACGAGCAAAGAAATGACTTTTTCCTATATTAAATTCTTGTATTGTTTCCAATATATTGAATTTTCATAGATTTGGTGACATTTTCGTTAATTTTTGTGATAGTTTGTTAAATTTTGAGACATTTTTAAAAACTCGCCAACATTGTCACCAAGTGGGACAATTGGACTAACAGACAAACGCTGCCAAAACATCATTACAATACTATCCCCTTTCAAAACACAAATTATTTATTGATTTGGTATCATTTTCATCAATTTGGCAACATTTTTATTCATCTGCCGACATTGTCGTTAATTTGGCGATATTTTAATCAATTTTGGCGACTTTTTAAAATTTTGCCAAATTTGTCGGGAAGTGCGACGATTGGACTGACAGATAAATTCCGAACACATCATTACAATACTATCCCCTTTCTAAACAGAATTAATTTCATTGATTTGGCATCATATTTATCAATTTGGCGAAATTTGTATCGATTTGACGACATTTTAAAAAGTCGCCATGTGGGATGGTTAAAGGTTAAACTTGACAGACAAAAAGTTATCGAAATATCATTACAATATTATTCCATTTCAAAACCCAATTAATTTAATTGATTTGGTGACATTTTTATCGATTTGGGGCCATTTTCGTCAATTTCGCAACATTAAAAAAAGTCCCAAACTTGGCGACATCTCTCCAAATTCGTCACCAAGCGTTACCCAGAAATAGACAGATAAATCAAGGTGTTAATATTATTAATAAGAATAACCCATTTCTCCACCCATAACACTTGGCGAGAAATTTTACGGGACGTCACCAACTTGGCGACTTTTTTAAATGTTACCAAAGTGACAAAAATGACGCCAAATTAGTAAAAATGTTGCTGAATTAGAAATGTTGCTGAAGTAATGTTTCACAACTTCTGACTTCCGTCATATGACGGGACTACATTCTAGTATAAGTTAATTGGGTATTTTAATGAGTTTTACATGTTGCCAATATAAAAACACAAAATGTACAATTCAAAGTTAAAAATATCATTATGCCGTGTGTCTTATACATCATTTTTTCACTGTAAAATTTGTAAATCCATTACATTATATAGGGAAAGTTATCTGCTGCCCACATCAGATATTTTAAATTTTCGATTTAGTTTATGTATTATTCTATTTTTTATGCACTTTTGAAGTGATTTTTTTTTTTTTTTGTCGTAGGGGGGGGGGGCAAATATTTAATTGGTCGATCTAGGTTGGAATAGCATTTAAAGGAAATCGAGTCACAAAAAACTCTAAATTCTGCTGCTCCAGAATATCAAAATTTGTTTTTTCCTGGTAAGTCACGTTTTAGATTTTGGATATATTTTCACTTTCCCACATAAGAATTTTTTTTTTAATTTGTATGAAAATTCCGAGCTATAATTTTTTTATATTTTTATCAACCATTTTTTTATGTTTTTTATCCAACGAAATATACATAAACATGGCTTTATGCCTATTCCCCCTCTCATTACAGTCAAAAAAGTCAGTTTCCCAATATGAATATCTTATAAGCTTCTCACGAACGTCCAGTAATCTACGATAATAAAGAAATCTCTGAAAAAAAAACTTTATACTTCCACAAAAGAACGTGTATATCATGAGAAAATTATTATTTATTTTTTATTTTTTTTTCAAAAGTGCCTTTGTTGTCTGAAGGTTTGCCAAAAAGCGTGATAAGACGAGTAAAATAGTTTAAGAAATTTTCAGATCACGATTGGTTCTAAAAGCGGCAGAACTATTCCTGGATTTAGTTTCTCAGTGGAGATTCAGGAACTGTCAGAAATTTAGAAAAAATATTTCTCTCACGGTAGCGCTTTTGCATATAAAGCTGTGCACTTGCAGAGTTTACCACAACGATAAGAGTTGCAGTTCTAATAAATTAATTGGGAGAGCGTCAGCTGACCTGAAAACCCGTAGTTCGTGTCCCGTCTGGGACAGCAAGGTTGTTTAAAAAATGATTAACACAGCAGCCGTGTGCAATGATAAGAAAAACTTGAGAAACTTATGTCAGCTCAAATAACAGAATAATGTAACACAAATTGTTTCGGAAATACGCAGGAACTCCTTCATCAATGCAATTGGACCAACAGAAGTCCAAAAAATGAATGGGATGACGAAGGGGTTTCAGCATATCCTCATAAAAGCTATATGCTGCATTATTGTGTTATTTGTGCTTACATATGTTGCTCAAGTATTTCTTTTTTTTTCACAAAGTGTGTTTTACTTATTAGTGCAGTGATGTTGCGGGTTTGAATGTGGCACTAATACGATTAGAACTAATTCAATGGACTCTGGTATGTTTGAAGTTGATTTCAAATTGGGAGGCCAACGATAACGCAGGACACTAACCTGGGTAAAAATGGTATCAGAATGCTAAACTGAGATAAAAAAATATCTGTAGGTGATCCGACAAAGTGTTGTTGTTGAGACCCAGATCGTCCGACCTACCAGAAAGGTTTAAGGTAACTGTTTGGACGACCGGGAAGTGCCACCCAATTTAGACCGGAACCCAGTGGGGGAGGCATCCACAGGGACCGTACCCTCCTTCCCCTACCACCAACCTCTCGGAAGGACTTACGGACCCACATGTTTAACGTGATCGTACTCCGCATGAACACGGCGGCAGTTATGGCAGCGTGCAAATCCAGCGCGCAAACCACCGAGCTACCGCGCCCGAAATGTGCCAACAGCACGCGGTGTTCCCAGGTGGTCAATCCGACAAAGTGTGAAGTTGCAGATCAATCTAGAGGGAAATGTAGAGGGAAATGTAGAGAGAAGAATGTAGAGTCCATCAACGATAAGAACTTGCAATTGCGTTCAAGAAGCTCAATTGAGAGAGCGTCAGTTGGTCTGTAGGAGCCGCGGTTCGAGTCCCAGCTATGGATGTAAGGTTCTTTAAACATTCTATAGGCTTATCAAAAATATTTGTAATATAAGACATTTTTAATAATTACGTATTCTTCACTTTAATGATTATGTATTTAAAAAACTTTCGGTAATAAGTACGTTTGTGCATGTGCCAGGATGGATTATCAAATATAAGCAGTTTCTACCTCCTTAGTGCATAAGTCAAGAAACATCAAATTTAAGGAAAAAATTACAAAACAAATACAATATTTCAAAGTAAATTTAACTAATATTTGTTTTTAAATGTCTCATCGTCAGGGAACTGAAGGAATTTTGTCAACCAATGTCAATTACCCTATTCAGTTATGGCCCCCACCACCACCACATATCCGTGTGCTTTTTTGATGTTCAAAATTACGTAATTAACCTGAACATAGTTATATAGCTATTAATTACTAAGATCGCAAAAATTCCAAGATCTGGTATGTAAAAGTATTGACCTATTCAATATTTCTGCTCCAGATTTCATAATTGATATGTTCATCTCGATAATAAACGGCAATGCATGAAATGCCCTACACCAAAGAAGAGAAAATGAAGAATTTCTACATTAGTATGACGACATGAAAATTCAATGTCCGGAAAACGGAATATTATACTGATATCAAATATAACAGAAGTGCCACCTCAATTACCAGAATTCATTATGCCGAAAATATCTTCATCAATTTCAACAATGCCAAAGTAATTTACCTCTTAACTTCCAACCTCCGATCTTTATTCCGTAAATTCATAAAAATTAGGACAATATACTGAGAAGTTTGCAATAACTTAACATTCTTTGAACTTAGTTCCTCTTTTGAATACGGTTAGGACTATTACATAATTATAAATACAGAAAACGCACAGTGATAAATGGCGCTGGTGGGAAGATTAGAAAATGATTGGTTATAAAAGGTCAACGTTAATTGAAAACATTATTATAGTTTCCCAATGACGGCTTCGGTAAGAAACCAAAACATGTTGGTGTGTTCTTCATATTTTCAAGCTCTATAAAGCATTTTAAACGTTTTGTAATAGAATTAATTTCGTTGTTCTTGAAAAATAAAAAATTACACTGTAGGCAAAATGATAGAAATATTTATTATTTTTTCTAAATTAGGATTTTTGTAGATTTTACATGGATATAAATATGACAACTAAATTTTTCTAACACCCACTTTCGTTAAGAAAAATTGGATATATAATTGTTTGTTGAAGATTGATTTTTAATTTATTTTTAACAAGATGCAAAGAGGCGATTACATACGTTACTGAAGTACTGAAAAATCAGTAAGGTTCAAAATTTTAAAGTATGAGCCATATATAACAGATGTGAAGAAGCTTTAGTTCACGACCTTTTTGCACCATCAATATGGTTTTATAGACCATAAGCAGCTGATTAATAATGATAAAATCATAAGAATTTTTCAACACATCTGTATTAATTTAACTAATATCTACTGGTATATTTTAAACATAAATGATATAAACATTGTATTAACACATTCGAGTTTGTGAAAATATTAGGAATAAAAATTTATCAAATTTGTTTCATTTAATCATTTCTGTAAACCATTAAATGATTTCTGTAAGCCATTAAACCATTTTTATAAACAATTAAACTACTTTTGTAAACCAATTTATTAAACTATTTGTGTACCATCAATATGGTTTTGCAGATCATCAGCAGTTGATTAATAACGTTATAAATATAAAATCATAAGCATTTAACTAATATCTATTGGTATCATTTAAACTGTAATTGATATAAATATTATATTAACACATTCGAATTTGTGAAAATATTAGGAATACAAATTTTTCAAGTTTGTTTCATTTAATCATTTCTGTAAACCATTAAATGATTTCTGTAAACCATTAAACTACTTTTGTAAACCAATTTATTAAGTTATTTCTGTACCACCAATATAGTTTTGTAGATCATTAGCAGTTTATTAATAATGTTATAAATATCAAATTATAACAGGACAGTTATAAATATAAAAAATGGTTTACAGAACTGATCAAATGAAACAAATTTGATATATTTTTATTCATAATATTTTTACAATATTAACTAATAACTACTGGTATTATTTAAACTGTAAGTGATACCAGTAGTATTAGCAGCATCGCATCTACACATTCGTGTTTGTGAAAATATCAAGATTGAAAGTCTATCAAATTTATTTCAAGAAAAGTTTTGATGCCGACAAGCGTTTTTTGACAGATAACAATTAAAGAAATAAATTATTTGTGTTCCCCTCTGTTTCAGTCTGACAGTCAGTCTCACTTTTAACCAGCAACGCTTCAATAAGCACTTAATTGTTCTACCATTTTGCTGTACACCTTACACCCATTTCAAAAAACATGTTACACTTTCTGTAACATACCTATTCAACCATCACATCCAGCATTGTTCCCGCCAGCGAAAGTCAACCAGAAAAGTGGCCACTTTCTTAAATCCCACACAAAAGAACGAGCCATCCCTGTTCCATCTGTAGCTTGGCCCCATTTCCAAGTGGGGAAGACCCGGCTAAAAGGAAAGAATCGGAATAAAGAAGGTGTTAAGATGTCGAATTCGAGGAGCGCGTTCGCGGCACAATGGCATTTTTTGCGCAGAGCACCATTCAGACATTAGCAGCTATGTAGGTCAGAGGCCGTTTTTTGTTCCATGTTTATTTGTTTGTGTGTCTCTGCAAGAGAAAGTGCATTTGTACAATTGGGATTGCACTAATCGGCGGCTTCGAGTTAGATCAATGAGGGATTACCTAAGGTTAAAGGAATCGGGAAAAAGTTAATAAAAAGAAAATAGTTTGCCCATAATATTTGGAAAGATCGTTTAATGTGTGTCTAGGATATTTGTGAGTAAAAACATTAACTCGTTGCGCGTTTTATAAAATTTGCATATTGAATGAGGAAAACTTCAATACTCTTCAAAATATACATATACCACCAGCTTCAAGATATACCACCAGCTTCAAGATATACATATACACCATCAAGACTTGTTGGCCAAAAAGGAATGTGATTTACAGACATTAGTCATTTGAGAAGATTTATTTAAGAAATTATAAATTCCTAGAATGAACAAATAAATAAAAAAAAATGGATTTGGGATTACAGATTCTATTTAAAATACATTGACATAAAACATTGAGCTCAAGTTATACAGCTACATTAGAAACTCGGCAGTGTTTAACTTTTCATTATCAATCATATGCTAAAATGTATGTATTTATATACGCACACACACAACACACATATATACACAGTGTTGCCATAATGAAAGTAGAAGTGTTTAAAGCCTGATAGTGAAGAAACTGTTGGGTCAAACTCAACCAAATTGGCATTAAATACTATTTAGACCATGGGGTTTTGACTTTTAAAAGAAAAATAAATAGTTCGGATTTTTGCCACCGTGGGCCAAAGTGGCGCTGTAAAGTTCATTTTTGGAGTAAAATAGGCATAGGAAGTACAAAAAGTTCCGTCAATGTTGAGAGGTATCAAACAATGCTGCTGAACTTTGTTATTCCGCAATTTCAACAGCGTGGATGTCTTGAATGTACGATATTCATGTAGGATGGATCACCCCCTCACATTGGATTGCGCGTACAGGAAGTTCTACGACAGCATTTTACCATAATAATTAATAGAGCATTTCCTATGAAGTGGCTAGCCCGTTCGCCTGATCTGACGCCTTGTGACTTTTGGTTGTGGGTTCATGTAAAGCGCTTGGTATACCAAGGTAATGTGGATAATTTAGCTACTTTGATGGACCGTATAACATTGCACGTCAAGCAAATCAATGGAGATCTGCTGCATTCTGCAGTAAAGAATGCTGTTTCAAGAATGCACTTTTTGGAATATATGCAAGTAAAACATATTGAATCACACATGTAAGATGCAAATGTAAAAATAAAATGTACTAAATACGTATGAAATGTAAATGTGATGTCCTTTTCAAAATGTATGTAAAATGTTAACTTTCTGTACTTCTTATTACTATTTTACACCAAAAATGGACCTTACAGCGTCACTTTGGCTCGAGGTGGCAAAAATCCGAAGTATTTTTTTTCTCTTTTAAAAATCAAAACCCCATGGTCTAAATAGTATTTATTGCAACTTTGGTTAAGTTTGGCCCAACATTTTTCTCACTACCGGTCTCTAAATACCTCTACTTTAATTATGGCAACCCTGTTCCTGTTAATATATATTTAATTAGAATTAAACAGTCAGACCTGAAGATGAATTTAAGTCTGGTTAATCTTCGAAATTGGATCGGTGCTGTTCTTTTCTAGTATTGGCATTATGGCCGTGGATTTGCTTCTATGGTAATGTTAATATTTCACGATTACTTGAATTGATTATTTTTATTATTATATTTTTCTAATATATATATTACGTAATAAATGAATAATATAAAATAATATATAATAATAAATGTATATTTATATATTCATGATTATATATTCATTGATTTATATATTCAAGATCTTGAGTTTTCTTAACATGGCGGAATACGATAAAATTTGACATAATTATGCATAAAAAGAGATATTCATGGATCAATGATCGCGAAACTTAATAATTTCAACTATTGTAGTGACAAATATCCGAGATAAAAGTGCTGTGTTCCTGACATCATTAGGGCAACTTAATCTACGAGCGGATACATTATCGAACTTGGTATGAGTCGAAATATTTTCTCAAGCCCTTTAAAATGAAGGGTAAAATGATATCCTTGTGATCATTTGAACCAATGATACATATTTTTTAATTTATTTTTCTTGCAAAATCTCTAAAGAAAAAAATAATCACAAGCTATTTGAAAATGGGTCCATGTATAAAGAAGTCAATTTCAGTCACATTCCAGTTAATTTTTTAGGAGGTTAAAATTCAGAATTCACAAATAATATAAACACAACCATCGACATCGGCTATTCTGGAGTAACATGTGTCCAGCCATTTCATATTGTAAATCACTGCCGAGGAAGCTTCGTTTCAATAAATTTTACAATATTTGCTTTTCTTTTAAAATGTACCTTTTTTATTGGCGTTCCAACTCTATGCTGGATGGTGTATCGTAGGTGAAGAAAACGCCAATATCGTTTGAGACAATGATTCAGGTGGCGCTGGGATACGATAAGTAGTCCTGTATTGTAACATTCTTATGATGAAAGGCCTAAAATATTTATTAAAACTATCAATTTTGCAAAAATATACTATTAGCGCAATGCAAAATAAAACTGAAACAATAAATAATACCCCCACGTATTCACAAATATTTTTATTTTTCAATTTATGTTTTATTTATTTTTTATTTATGTTTTAAACATTTTTATTTTTCAAAATGTTCATCTCCATATATGCTGTACTCTATCCTACAACTATAAACAAATACTGGTTAATTATACCCATATTAGGAACAGTTAATTTAAAAATTAAACAAGAAAGATCAATCATGCATAAAGCACTTTATTATTATTATGAAGCACTTTTCAACTTCAATGCAACTTCATTTAAACACCTCTAAAATGCGATACATTCCTCGGGATTATTTTAAAAATTATCATAATACTACATTAATTTGCTATATTTGGAAACGTAAATGTTCATCGAAAAAAATGAACTTCATTCAAGTGACCTCAATTAAATATAAATCGACTGGCTTCTCAATAATGTTTTAACATTATCATAATACTACAATAATTTTTTATATTTGAAAACTTCATCAAAATCAACTGAAATTTATTCAAATGACGCCATCGAAATGTAACACGCCTGGCTGTCTCTCTCTATAAATGCAGCATTTCATTCATAAGCATTTTCCCATCAGTGGCGGATTTTGGCCTCTTGTTTGGGGGGGGGGGGGGGCGATCTGTAGATCGAAATGTTCTCGGAGGTTTGTTCACTTTGGATTTTCTTAACGGCTTCCTATATACGGATATTTGCCATTTTTGAGTATTTGGTTGCTTCCTTGAATATTTGGCAAACATGTCTTTGATTTAAGCGGTCTGTTTATGCTTCTTTGAGGTTTTTTCATCTCTCCCAAACATTGCAAATCAGTTTTAATGCACTTCACAAAATCACAATATAACACACTATTCTTTGTTATAAAGATACGAGAAGAGCAGCAAATTTTTGGAACGATTAATGCTTATACGACGCTACCGACTCTATACCACGTGTGCAGTAGTCAACCAGAGGCTCTTATTGGCTACTGTTCACGTGGTACATAGTCGGTAGTCTCGTACAAGCATTGCTCGCCAAATATGACGTCACAGCCTTCCATAAGCGCAGACTTTTGACTTTTATTATGGGGGCGATATTTCGTGGATAAACTGACGGAGAGAGAGCAAGGCAAAAGTATCTCCCTAATGATATATATATTTTTTAATTTTATAGTTTATTTGATAAAACGTCGACGTTCGTCAGGCGTTTGGGGGGGGGGGGCGATCGCCTCGATCGCCCCTCCTGAAATCCGCCACTGTTTCCCATTCATTTCATTCGTCACAATATTATAATATTTTTTTTAAAACTTAAAACCATGGAGTTACAAGTAATTAAACTCTATGCTTAAAACTTCATCGAAAAAAACCGTCATTTTCTCTATAAAATCAATGAATATTTCCTTCAAATCAGCTATAAAGACTCCATGAGTTAAATAATTTTGCTTTCAAGAAATACAGCAATTCTTATACAACTCATTCTACATATTTTGCTGTTTACATTTTACATAAGTGAAAAATAGGCTTCGTTGTTGACATAATCACATTTTGATGATCGTTTAAACTCAAATATATTATAATTGTGTTGTTTCAGTATGTAGATGCACAGAATTTAAGCAAAAATAAAGCGGTTTCAGGACGGATGCAACACTCAATATGAATTAAAGAGAACTTTAAAAATCACGATTTTGAGACAAGATGGAAGCCATATTTCATTTTGAAGTGGGTCACGTGATCGCTTCATATAAGAGGTGTAATTATTATTTTAATTTTTATTTAAAAAATTACCTAACATATGTTACTGAATTTTTTTTTATATATATTATGGGATAATTTGAATATTTCCAAAAATTTTCGAAGCAATTTGTGAATTTTAAATCCGCTTAAAGAATGTTTGAAAAATTAGGTCTCATAGGGCTCAATGCATTTCATTTTTCAACCCGGGTTCAATTCAAAACTAATTGGGTGATATTATTCATTTATATCCCCATAGGTCCCACAGACTGTCTGAACAACATACTAAAATTTCATTTGGATTAAGTCATTTTTACGGCAGTTATCGTGCTAACGGCAGACAGGCAGACAGACAGAATGAACAAAGTCATAAACACTTTTCAACTTTGTTGTAAAGTGTTAAAAATACATATCCCCTACGCTTTCGGTTGTGTGCACTAACAACAGCTAATACTTTAATAACACTAGCGACAACAAGATATAACTCTCAAAGCATTATGGCATTTTCAAATGTTTTGATTCATAGGAATTCTATCTCTTTCTTTCTAACTCCATGGGATTAAGACGGGTGAGAATAAGGTACCTGTTTTCATCTCTTAATTTCCACCACATATCAGATGTCATTGAAGGATATATTAGATCATGGAGGTGTTAGATGCTGTACCTTAAATGGTTTCATTATATTCGTCTTGCGACAAATACAGCCTACTAATCTGGTGTTGCGAACCCAACAAAATACTATATATCGATATTATGTTGACTTTTTTTTTTAAATATCATCACTTCTGTATCACCAAAAATGTATAGATACCATAAAATCGTACCCTTGACTGTAGGATTTTGAATTATTTATTTTCTTTTGAAAATTCATATAAAAGCTGACAAACATCCCAAATCCTATTCATTGAAAGATAAAGTTCAGGTAAATACTTATATAAATATAACTTTTGGCAGGGATAGCAACACGCGTATTTTTTAAGCACAATTTAGAGAAAAAGTATAGCATGAGTAGTTTTTATTAACATTTATCACTGCCTGGGTGAATGTCTATTAAAAATATTTTGAAAAAGAAATATTACATCATTACAAATCAACTGATATTACATCATTACAAATCACTTAAAATTAAGTAACTAAGTACAGATTCTGAATAGGATGCTTAGACTCACATGTTAAAACAAATTTTAAGCATACGTTTAACGTGCAGTGAACTTGTTCTTGATTAAGCAACTTGCACTTTACGTAATCTATCTGATTTATATCTTAACTATGTCATTCGTTTAAAACTTAGATCGCACAGATTTAAACTGGATAACTTGGGGAGAATGAAACTCTACGTGATCTCCCCTTGATGTGATTTAGTGATATTTGAAACAACTGTACATTTCCTTTACCCGGGCGTAAGCGATAAATCACCAAATACGATGTAATTATGCGCCAATTAATACGTGGTAATTCGAACATATACTTACGCCCGCTTATCGGGCTTACCTCGCTGACGTTCACCCCCGAAAAACGCATTACCGAATCTGGACCCGTGGGTTGTCTTAGATAGAAGCAGATGTTTGTGACACATGTGTTCAGTGGCACATAGAGCATAATCTCACGAGTTTAATTTTCTATTTTGGACTTATTTCATTGCCCATAAAGCATTGGCTTTTCCCCAGGGCTCAAACTGGAAATTTTCAAGTGCAAGAACGCCATATCACAAAATATTTCCGACAAAAAATGATAAACAACATATATAAACTATATTTGGCGATCTATCGCTTGCTCCCGGCTAAAGGAAAAATACCGAAACAACTTCATCGTATTATTCACAGTGAAAAGTTTGTGACATTCCAGGAAAAAGACTCAAACAGTACATTAACTAAAATTGGCGACATTTAAAATACTCACAGAATTTGAACCTATTTATGATATACAGTGGGCTCATAAACGACGCAACTTTATGCTATTTTTACATGCATTTTTACAATATATAAAACTGTGAAAATATTTATCTGCATGATCAGTACACATAACATATGTGCTCTTATGGTTGCTCAGAGGACCCCCCCAACGCTGACATAGAATAATGCCACAGTTATGTGTTCTTTGAGCTCAAAGAGATACGTAGCATTTGCTTTGTAGACAATGTCTTTAATAAAGTCCCAAACGGGAAAGCCATACGGGAATATATTCATCAACATCATAAAGCCATACTGGATCATAACATGAGAACAAAGTGGTCATTCTATCGGACTCCATGGCCGATCAATGCCCCAGAAATTTATGTCTAAATAACCATCACCATCCAAAGGCCAATGTGGGGGAGTACTATCATGCTGAAAAACGATTTTTTAAATATCCTCCAGTTATGAAATTTCAAAAAGTTATAACATGTTCAAATATGTTTCCGTTCTATATTCAACGCTGCATGATACTTAGCACCATTTATTACTGAATGTTAAAATCTCTCATAGCTGTTATACACTGTAACACTATTGTAAGTTATTATCTATCGCAGTTTCCGTGTAAATACGATATGAAGTTGTGTACGTATTTTATGAGCACCCGGTACGTATTTGAAAGCTACATACGATCAAAACAAATGTTCTGAAATATATAGTAACCTTAAAATTCTAAGTAGCTCAATTTAAGCATGTTTTTAATATTATTTAAAATATTTAATGAAATTGGGTTGAAACGCTTAAGCCTGCAATCAGCGTATTACTTTCTCTGTATTATATTCTATAGTATGAGAAAGGTCAAGTAAAAGCAGAAAACGTAGTTTTTTTAAACCCCACTCTTTTATTATTTAAACTCAAAAGGAAAATATATGGAAAATGAATGGGAAATATATTTATTAAAATAATAAAGTACAAAATACAATGACATACAAAATTTGTACTTTCTAGCTGTTTTGGTTCTCGCATTATTCCCCTAAAACGAGTACATCCTACGGCCTGCTCCAGGACAGGACAACCTGATAAAGTTGAAAATAAAAAGAATGGAAAGATACCACAAAAAAGAAAAACGATATGCCAGATTTATGTTACTATGATTAATGTAACTTGATTAGTTAGGAACTCAAAGATTTGAATCACACTAAAACAAAGAAAGAAACACCAGATAAAGTTAAACAAAATATTGTAATAATTATTTGAGTCTTCAATGAATGCAATGTACTGACTAAATACTGATTAAAATATATACATTGCTGAATATCTAAAACATAATGTGCGCCATATATGCATGTAAAATTGCGCAAAATAAATAATTTAGACTTTTTCTACTTTATATGCGTAGACACAATTTGGAATGGCGTCCGATTACAGCATTATGGAGTCTGAACTGGCCGCCGTGAAGGTAAAACTGAAACGAGATCTCCACATGCATGAAGTTCGGAGACTGAGCAAGAAACAGTGTGATTTGGCTTCCAGTGTTGTGCAGAGGTAAAGGATAAAACTGGTTATTCGATTTACAAAAATACATTTTTAATAGGATAATTCGTATATAAAATTAGTTAATGGAGTGATCTTTATATATAGAGATGAGGCGCTCAAACTTTTAGAAGTCGTAAGCCAATTTTGAAAATGTGACCTATGGCTTCATTGAAAAGGATGAAGCGGCTTCATTGAAAAGGATGAAGCGGCTTCATTCTTTTTTGATAAAATTTTGTTGCAGTATTTATTCTACCTAAACTTTATCCAAATCACTTCAGTGGTTTTTGAGATTGCAAAAGTTCATTGATTTTGACAAAACCCCATTTTATAGCTAAACTATACACATTTTTCCAATTGTTAATTTTTGCGTTCTTGTCTCTGGACTACATACGCAGTATTCCAATTAAATTTTGGTCTAAATCGCTTCAGTGGTTTTCGAGGCCAACGATATTGACAAAATCCCGATTTATAGCGAAACTATATACATGTTTTGACATTTCTTACCTGCATTCACATCTACTTTCTTCTCCAGCACATGACTGGTATTGCGGCAAGCGGCCGGGTGGACTTATTGCTTTTGCTGGCAATCGTGTCCAGCAGACTGCTCTGTCCAGACTCTTAAGTGGTCACTTGGAATACCTTAAATTTGATCAGGGCAATAATATCTTCCCCATTTGTGGGAAATGTAACATCAATCAATCCACCCCTGATCATCGTCTGTCCTGTCTGGGGCTTGTTAAGGAGGATTTGACACAGAGTCCCCTCCTCGTGTTGGATTTTTTGAGTGTTTTTGGTCTCATGGACCTGGTCTAGCCTATTGGCTAGACCAGTTAAGATTAGTAACAACAACAACAACTACTTAATATTTAAAACTTGCAACCCAAAGTGGGTCCAAATTGCTTCAGTGATTTTCGAGATTACGGAGGGCCAACGATTTGACACTCACCCGCCCAAACACACGCACACAGACCAAACAAATCATGTCTAGTATCCCACCGACGTTTTTACGTTAAAACTCGACTTGTGATTGAATCATTATCACCATATTTTTCTTAGGCTGCATTCATGGAGTTAAAGAGAAGGAGATAAACAACTATGGATGAAAAGCGTGAAAATTCCATAATGCTTTGGAAATTATATCTAAATGTCCCTAGTGTTACTAAAGTAGCTACTATTGTTAGTTGACACAAGAGAAAGGCATAGTATTTAGTGTATGTATTTTTGATTATTTTTAAACTAAGGATTCCTTTATTATGAGTATAATTAACCAGTCTTTTTCCATAATTGTAGGATTGCGTATAGGATCCATAAAGATAAAAATAAATTGAAACGTAAAATAATTTTGAATGCTTAGAAATATTCTTTATTGTTTCATTTCCAACTTGCATTGAGCTAAATATTTATTTTTACAAAATTGACAGTTTAAAGTAATATGTTATGACTTTCGCCATAGAAATGCATACAATGCAGGGATACCTACCTTATCTCAGCCCCACCTGAATAATTGTCTCAGACGATATTAGCGTTTTCTTAATATGAAATTTTAACTCCTTACTTTAACCTCCATGACCATAAAGCTTTGAGCTTATCTTGCTGTCTCTAGTGTTAGTAAAGCTCTCTTTGTTTCCATTTGGCACAATACAGAGGCATAGTAATGAGTATATGTATTTTTGAATATTTTTACATTAAGATTCTCTATCCGTATAATTAATCAGTATTTTTCACAAGAGGGCAGAATTCAGAATTTGTAGGACGGAATTTAGAATTTGTAGGATATAATTCAAAATATAAGGAAATAAAAATAAACTGAAAGGTAAAATATTTTTGAATGCGTAGGAATATCCCTTATTGTTTCAGTTCCAATTTGCATTGCACTACTAACTTATTTCTACAAAATTAACAGGTTAAATAAATATTTCAAGCCCTTCACCATAGAAATACATACACTGTAAAGGAGCTTATCTTATCGCAGCGACAGCTGAAGTATTATCTCAATTCATATTGGCATTTTCTCAGTATAGAATTTTAACTCCTTATCTTTATCTTCATGGTTGCATTGTTTAAAGTAGAAATTTTACTGCATCTACTGCAGAAAGTATATCTAACAAGAAATGCTATACACATAATAATCACTAGCATCTCTTTTCCATCCAGTATAATGCGAGGAATATCAGATAATTGATTTAAGAAGTATTTAAAAGATTAACTTGAGAAGAAAAATATATATAAAAATATATTTTTCGTATTCCAGTTCTGATTATGATACGAGCAAACAAAAAAAAAATATGGCATATCAATATTATGATTGTCAAGTAGAGACTCACACTTCATCTATTGTAGGTTATGCATGTGATTCTTTTCTAGGAAGCAAATTAAGAATCTTTCCAACCAACTTGCCGAATTGGAGTCAACTGTCGGTACTCTATACTGCCCCCAGTATTCCCTGAAAGACAATGAAATCAGAGGCTACCTGGTGTATCTGCTCAAAATGAAGGACTTTTTCACTCGACAAGTAGCGACAAAGCAGGACTTGATAAACAAGCGTGAATCCCAGGTAAAACAGCACACTTAAAGTTACTAAATACTCTGCGAAATGGCTTCCAGATTTAAATTTCTGCGGAGTAAGTGAAATCATAAAGAACCTTGCTGTCCCAACCGGGAATCGAATCCTAGATCTTCGAACTGGATAGCCGAAGCTCTACCGTTGAGCTATTGGGGCGAAATTGCAATCTCTTGTCGTCTAAGAGGACTCTGCATGCTCCATCATCTAATGTTAGATTGGCGGGCAACTGACAATCTGGCTGACAACCTCCTGCTATTTTACCTCAGATTAGCCTCCTGCTATTACTATTTTTATGCAGGTTAGTATCCTACGGGGTCGTTATCCTCTCAATTTGAAATTGGCGCTCAATTTATTAGAGTCCACTGAATCCGCACTAGTCGTACTAGGGTCACGTTCAGACCTCCGACATCTTTGCACTAACCCTCAGGGTTGATCTGCTCGGGCGACATTGTAAAGAGCCTGCTGCCCCCAACTGGAAATCGAACCCTGAATCTCTGAACTGGCCCATATCCTGTGTAATTTTGCATTAAAAAGCGATACCTATCTCAAGGTATTGCACAATTTTCAAATAAATTTATCAAAGAATCACATAATGTTAAAAATATATATATATATATATATGAACTTTTGTCAAATATATTCACTATTCATATGTTATATTATGCGATAAATTTGTGAACCATTATTCTCTTGGATCTAGTTCGTACCATTCTAGAGAAAGTAAACTTTAAGTAATAGTTTAATATTTTGACACTTAGCAATTCGTTAACAGTCATTTATCTTTTATAAGAACAGCCTATTCCTCCGCCCGTAACGATTGGCGAAATTTTGGTGACGAATTTTGCGGTATATCGCCAACTTGGCCACTTTTTTGATGTTACCAAATTGACAAAAATGTTGCGAAAATATAAAACATCGACAAATTGTCAAAAATGCCATCAAACCAAAAAAAAAAAACTAATAAATTTGTATAACTATTAAATTTGTAAAAAAAGCATCTTTGTATATTGTCTATGTATGTATATGTAAATTGTCTTTGCATGTTTACGTATATTATCTTTGTATTTGTGTATTGGTTTTCTATGTTTCTCCTGACCGTCCCTTGAAACTCCTCCTCACTCTTTGGGTAAGTGGTGCGGTCTAAGCAATAATATTAAGAATGAAAATAACGACTTATTAATGAAAATTCACTATCTTCGAAATGTATTATACAAACACCTTGATATATTTGTCTATCTATCTATCCTGGGTAACGCTTAGCGAATATTTTGGCGAGATATCGCAACTTGGCGATTTTTTAATGCTGCGAAATTGACGAAAATATCGCCAAATCGATTAAAATGACGCCAAATTGGTTAAAAATGACTCCAAATCAATGAAATAAATTGCGTTTTGAAAGGGAATGGCATTGTAATACTGTTTTGATAGCATTTGTCTGTCAAGTTCAACCATCCCACTTGGCGACAAATTTGCCGATTTTTTATAATGTTGCCAAATTTACCAAATGTAGCCAAATCGATAAAAATGTGAGAAAATCGATAAAAATGATAAAAATGTTGCCAAATTTATATGTCTCAAAATCAATGAAATTAATTCTGTTTTGAAAGGGGATAATATTGTAATGATAATTCGGAAGCATTTATCTGTCAGTCCAACCATCCCATCTGGCGACAAATTTGGCGAGTTTTTAAAATTTCGCCAAATTTCTAAAAATATCTCCAAATTGATGAAAATTTCGCCAAATTGATAAACATGTCGACATGTCGATAAAAATTTCGCCAAATTGATAAATATGATTACAAATTAATGAAATTAATTGTGTTTCGAAAGGGAATAGTATTGTAATGATATTTCGGTAGCGTTTGCCTGTTAGTCCAAGCGTCTCATTTGGCGACAAATTTGGTTAATTTTTAAAATATCGCCAAATGGGTTAAATATCGTCAAATTAACGTGATTGTTGGCAATTCAATAAAAATGTCGCCAAATTGATTAAAATGACGCCAAATCAATTAATTAATTGTATTTTTAAAAGGGATAGTATTGTAATGCTGTTTCGGTAGCGTTTGTCTGTCAGTCTAACTGTCCCACTTGGCGATAATTTTGGTTAGTTTTTTGTAATGTCTCATAATTGAACAAAATATCACAAAAATTAACGAAAATGTCACCAAATCGATGAAAATTCAATATCAGAATATAAAAATCTACTGAACAAGCTATTTCTCTGTTCGTCCGTCCGTGATGTTTGGAAAAACATTTGGCAAAGAATTTGGCGGGATGCCGCAGATGTCGCCAAAATAATTAAAATGACGCCAAATGGTAGGTAATATTTTGCAAATTTGGAATTCCGTCATTTGACACCTTCTATAATAATAAGCTATAAAAATAAGCTATTTCTCTGTCCGTCTATAATGTCTGCAAAATGGCTTCGAGATCTAAATTTCAGCAGAGTAAGAGAAATCTGCGTGAAACGGAACCTGAGAAAGACGGATTTCATTTTAATAAGGGAGGAGCATTTGACGTTTTCGAAAGTCATCTGCGTTATTTTTGTAAGATGGAAATCTACTTAAGCCGAAACGTATTTTAATGTTCCATACGATTCTGCCTGAGACAAATTTCAATGTATACTTCTTAACTATTATAGGGGTTTACAAATTTTGCTAACATACTGTTACGATGTCTTCGTACCCTCTGCACACTATAAAACATTTGCAAGCATGTTACTTAAAGTTTCAGGAGAATCAGCTGTCTGTAATAGGGAGTAAGGTTCCTGATATTTATGATAATATATATATATATATATATATATATATATATGTATTTATATGTAATTTACAAACATAACGCTCGGCAGACGATAATTAGCTGAATATTTCAGAAATGAATCTGGAATATTCATGAACGCCTGTAATTGCGACTTTTCTGATAGTTTGCCGAAATTATCAACAAAGTAGCTGAAAAAAATGAGCAAAGGTTGAAGGATGTTTTACAGTCCATACTCTAATGTATTCTCTGGAGATGTCGAAGATCTGGATAACTTCAGCTTTATTCCAAAGCAACATTAAGTTCAAAGTGAAACAAAATATGTTAATAATTTTCTAGTTGTCTGGTAGTGTTACGAACCAAACGAACAAATAAAGCAAGTGAAGAATTAACTCATTCGCAAAAAGAAATATTATATTTAAGATCGTCAAATATTTAAAAGTGTTTATCAATATTGAAATACAAAAAAACTATATATTTAGCTCATTAAAAAATTCATTTAGCAGGATAAATGATACAGCTATCAAACCCATTTCGCCGCTAGAAGAACAATTTTTCTTAATCAATTTGTCAACTTTAGTACAACGCAATTACAAAGCAAAAAAAAGTTGCACTTAATCGAGTACTATGTACGTAACGCATGCAATTAAAAAAAAATTAATTATTTCGTTTATTCATATAAATGAAACAATTTGAGAAAATCTGTTGGAGACTCGTATTCTAGATATTTTAAACTTTGGGTTCAGCGCGCTTCATATTTACCGGTATTACCATTTAATTATAAAATAATATATTTTCTGGTTAAATATATGAAATAGGATATCATCAATGTTTAAATAACGCGTCCCCCCCCCCCCAGGAGACATTTTATGTTAACCTAGTTGCTATCTATATGATACAGCATTTAGATATATTAATATAGGTCAAATAGAAAACCGCCCCCCCCCCCTAAAATTTCATTCGCCCACCCCCCTCCCATCCAAAAAGTCCTGAAAGAAACACTGGGCCCGGCTTGTTGAGGAGCTCGGCAACTATAAATGAATAATTATGTACAACCAGAGGCGGATTTAACGGAAATGGCGCAGTAGGCAAGAATCTTAATGGCACCTTATACAGTGGCGTAGGCAGGGGGCGGGGTACAAACGGGCCGGAGGGTCAACGAATTTTTAAGTGGGTTTTTTAAATGCCTCCCCCCCCCCGAAAAATAACTACGCCACTGCCTAATACCAAGGTCAAGCAGTCAAGGTGCGGGGGCCTCAATAAAATTTTGAAAAATAGAGTTCAAATTTATTCTGAAAAATTGTCAGCTGGCCCTGTGCGGCGTCTTTTTGTGGCGCAGTAGACAAATGTCCGTGTGCCGCGTGTTAAATCCGCCTCTGGGTACAACCAAGAGAGGAAATAGGGTTCGGAGAAGCCCTAGCTTCAGGAGCAGCGATAGTTTTACACTGGCCTGCCTGCAGTTATAATGTAATACATGTAGATATTAAATTAAATTCATGGACTGATCTGTATCCATAACAATGGATTCGTAGACTATAAAAAATAAAAATAATTAAGATCTTGAAGTTGCACATTTTCAAATATATTGTATCAAAATACTGGAATATATTCATAGATATCATGGCCACCCCTGGATTAACGGGCCATCTTGAGTGTGGAACCCCAGAAGGGACAGGGACTCCAAAATTTCATTTTGAAGCTAAACAGGAAATAAAAAATTAACAAAAGGGAGGAAATCAAATATGGAGGGGGCTCATACTAAATATGTGTAGGAATCCCGTGTGCACGTCCCTTCAGATATCCTGTAACGTAGGCAAAATATATATATATATATATATATATATCTTTCCTATTTCTTCAAATATCATTTTTAGTAGTTTCAATAGGTTCTGACGGGTTCCTAGGAGAGTTATGCCCCCCATGCTCCCCCCCCCCCCCCCCCCCCCCCTCCCTTTCCAATAGCAACTTCACTGTAGTTATCTGTATTTTTCTTTTATAATTTGAATGTTATTATAGGGAGAAAATCTTTCAAACGTAATTGTTATAGTTCACGATAATAGATGGAGCCACCATATAAAGGCTAGAAGATTTTCTTTACGTTTTCCTTTCGTTGTGTTTGAGAAAATAATTCTGTAACAGGAGGAATGAAAAATTTAACCGTATCCTACGGAAATGTAACCGCATTAGTGAGAACGGTTATATTTTATGCGATTTCTGCTTACCGCCCAAGATTATATCCCCCCCAGGTACTAATGAGTTAAAAATTGTATTCTCAGATGTTGATAACATTATGCATGTTAGGCGTCCTTGAATATGAACAGTGTTTCTTTCTGGCATACCCTCGGGGGGGAGGGGGCAATCCCCCCCCGATACAATAAATGCTAACCTAGTTTCTATTTATGTGAAACAGAATTTAGATTAATAGGGCAAATAGGAAACGTGCCCGCCCTAAAATTTCAATCGTCCCCTCCCCCTTCCCCAGCCAAAAGTCCAAAAAGATACACTGAGTGCAAATAAACGATTTTTTAATGATGCGTCTTTCGGCGTGTTGGAAAATAAATTAAGGTAGCTTGGAATGATTTTTTTTCTTATTTATTTCAATTAATAAATGTCACAAGTCTTTGATTTCCTGGGATTTGGAACCAGTAAAATATATTCACTTAATCAAGAAAAATGTGATGTGGACAGACAGCACATGACATTCACTACAAACTTCCCATACTTTACATCATTCATCTCGAAATAATGTAATGCAGGACCTACAATGTTTTTGACTTTGGATTAATTCACTTAATCAAGAAAAATCTGATGTGGGCAGCACACGACTTTCACTAAAAATTTACTTTTTTCATCTCGATGTAATATAATGCAATATCCACAATATTTTCGACATTGGATAAACTTCAACTTCCATATAAACTCTATCCTAATTATGAAATGTATTTTTTTCTTATCTTTTTCTATAGAAGTTTAAAAGTGGGGTAGGGATTTTATCCTCATCTCCTG
>OX578148.1:98682575-98915075 GCA_951213105.1 Amaurobius ferox
AATGAAATCAGAATTCCATCAGAGTCAAACTTGTTGCCACCTGCTCTCTAACACAATAAAAAAATAAATAAATAAAATAAAATAAAATACAATGCAAGTAATCCAATGCAACATATCCCCCTTATATATTTATTTATTTGCGGAGTGTAAAATAAATAACGGTATACATGGAGTCGAAAATATGTATGAGAGAAGAGGTTTATTAGGACAACTTTCTGTTATTACTATTTTTCTGTACTACAAAAGCGTTTAGAGTAGTGGTTTTTATTAAAACTATTTGAATTTAATATTATACTGAAATATACGGTTTTGTGACTCAAGTTTCAGCAGTGAATAAAACCATCCATTCCTGTCTATCGGTACCGATTTCAGTCTATATCGGGATATGAACTAATAAGACGATTATATTGTTACGAACATGTAAAGTACCTTCACTGGAGGCTATCTGAGTCCCCAGATGGAAAAAATAATTTTGCAGGCAGCCATTGCTATTACGAGAATGTAGGGTTGCCACAATTTAAATATTTTTGCCATTATGGATAGGGTTTTCACATTTGGACGATTTATCGCCAAATTGACGAGTTTTTCAATATAGGAATTCTGATTTTCATGAAATATCAAATATTCGTGGAGATCCCAACAGTGTTTTCAGATTAGTATATGCTATTTTATGAATAATCTGAGCATTTAATTAGCTTTATTTATTGTATCTGACAGTTGTTAGATAGTTATTGAGCTATTCGTTGCATATTGTTCATATTTACGCTTATTAGGGCTTTTAAATAGAAGTGTTAGTTATCCAGAAATTTGGACTCATTCTTGTACCCTGAGCGTACACCCACGATTCCATAAGATATGCCGTAACAATATTTAGATATATATTTGCACATGGATTGTTTCTTCCAAGGGAATTAACAGGTATACAAACTAGGCCGCAGCCTATGGCCGCATCGTCATAAAGGCCATGCAGGTGATGAATGTGACAGAGGCATATGCTAAACTTGTCGATGACTTTAGATATTTAGATGTGGCTAGAAACACTTTGTTACTAAAAATGTTCGTAAGACCCTCCATCCCAAATTTTCGAATGAATTTTTGAAAAAAATCATAAAAAATCAGGACCTTTGATTATGATAAATAAATAACTATTTCTGACGTAATTATTCATCAGAAAACGAATGTTATGAATTTTAAAACGCTTGCAAGAACCGGTACCGAGATATTGCAAGATTTTCGAATAACTTTTTGTAACAAATCGTTAAAAATCAGGTCTTGCAATAATGTTAAATAAATGATCATTTCAGAAGCAATTTTTATTAGAAAACAAATAAACAAACAACGCCAATTTTAGCAATCTAGCATAAACCATTTACAAAATATTGCACGTTTTTAAAATAAATTTAAAAAAAAAAAATACATAAAATTAAAAAATGCAAAGGTAATTCAATGGGTATACTTTTCTTATGCAATATTGCGACACAAATGTATAAACATAATTCTCGTGGATCTAGCCATCGAGGTAGTATTATATACTAACTCGTTGGATCTAGCTCATTCCATTAATCCGAAAAGATACGTTTCGTGCTAATTTTGTATTTTATTTGTCATTTATTCATATATTTCACGGGATGTTCATTATCTGTCACATTTTGATGATCATTTTGCACGTGAGAATTGATAAACCACTCTGTTTGGACTAATAAATGCTAAAAGCACCTAATTTAAATTTACGTATTGTTAATTCAATGAAGAAAACATTGTGTTGGATATATTACATTATTATTATGCTGTGAAAAAATTAGAATCACTGCACTATGTAGTAAAGTCATGTTCTGTCAACATCAGATTTCTTTTTTTACTTTGATGCTGATTGTTATGCACATGATTATAAAGATATGGATTTTGAATTGAAGTTGATAAGGAGCTAATATCATAGATATTTACACTAAAAAATCTCATTTCTTTGGATACAAACGATAACGAAAGAGGTGTTCTGTAGGAAAATCATGTCTTGGCCACCATTTTTTCTTAGCTGATATTTCCTCTTCAAAGGTCAAAACATTGTGTAACACACTTTCTTTTCCAGAAAAAAACACGTCTCAGAAAAAACGTGTTTCTCATACGCAATTGAGCAAATTTAGAATGAAAAATGAAATTGAGAGACTGCGTTCGTCGGTTATTAGATGAGTCAATTTTCTTTTACCCAAAACAAACTTGAAAGAGAAAGTTAAAATATCGAAATGAAGGTATAAAAAGACCCCAGTGATGTGAAATGTAATCAAAAATCCTTTAGAGTTCAAATTTGATGCCACCTGCGCTCTAACACGAGAGAAAAGAATTTATCAGAAGTAATAACATATTTTTACGGTGATTTTAAAATAAATGGTGGTGTAGAGCGGAAATGGTAATAGAAGTTTTTATTGCTTTTACATTCGTTTGCAAAATCATCGTTTTTTCCCGAAAAAAAAATCTGAGAATTGTATAATTTGGTCTGTAATTGCTGCCAATCCAGCTATGCAAATGAGAAACTTCATTCTCTAGGAAGTGAATGAAAAAAGTCGCTAAACTTGAAATTTAATTATCGTACCATTATCGTATTATGAAAAGTTTTGAAAGACTTGTGAGAGGTCTAACTAGATTATTATGGTCACTTTATTGGACTTATAAAGCATCAACGGCAAAATCCAGAATCTTATAAACAACTAATTGAATTTTATCTGCATCATGGAAGGTATGAAGCAGACTGATTGTTTAGACGAATTGCAGCACGGTAATGACTTTGGCAGTGGTCATGGTAATGAGATAATATGTATATATATCGAATAGAATATGCAAAAAGAATAAAACTTGAGAGGCTGTACATCCACAGGGTAGAATGCGTCTTGTCACATGGTTGCTTGCAAACAAAACAGCAGTTCACATAAAATTCCATTTATTTCTACAAACTGTCAACAGTGGTCTATGAGATAGATGAAATAAGCTACAATGGGCAAACACTTAACATGTTGGTATCTTATAAACATTAAATTTAAAAAGGGAGTTACTTAATTCTCATGGCGTAGTCTACGCCCTGTTTCCATCTATAAGAGGGGAGAGGCGGACACCAATAAAATGGGGGACCCGGGACAGATGGAAAAAACATGAGAATTCACAAAAAATGAAAAAAATCTAATATAGAGTGGGAGCCGTGATAAATGTTTGTAAGGGACTCATAATGCCGATGGGCAGGCTTGTAGTCTGTATCAAATCTACATCCAAATGTATCTTCATAAATTTCAGATATGTCTTGTTTTCGTCTTTGGTCATGTCGAAATTGAAGTTACCAGTAATTCTCATTGGTATTGCAGAGTAGCCAGTGTCGGCCACTTAACTGTACACATCCGCTCGGCACCGCTGAGTGGCCCCTACTTTTTGTATGTTCAGTATTTTGCATTATTTCTTCCCGCACCTGAATCTTATAGGATATTTCTATATAAATGCTTCAACAATTTGAAAGGAAGCCTACATTTTTCGACAGCGACTCATCTCCTGACTGTACGATCCTCTCGAGCAGTTGTTTGTCTGGGAGTGTCTTGAGCCTCTGCGACGGTTACATGTGCCTTCGCTGATCTACTATTGCCAAATCCGAGCAACTACAGCATCACTCCCGACAAGATGCCGACTGATACACCTGTTGGGCCAACCACCTTCACTTAGGCTTATGATGCGACATCTTTCTAAATCCGACAGTTCTTCGTAGCGCCGTCGAATCAAAGGCATCTCCTGATTAGGCTTGCTCAAAGGTATCTTTATCCACAACTTGCAGTATCAAAGCGAAAAAATCCCTTTCCAATTGCAGTGAGCGTGAACACCGGTCATTTAAATACTGCATGATGTGTCGTTCTAATACTTCACGATGCTTCCTTCTAATACTGTACGATGCGTCGTTCAAATACTGCATGATGCATCGTTCAAATACTGTATGATGCGTCGTTCAAATACTGTATGATGCGTCGTTCAAATACTGTATGATGCGTCGTTCTGTTGCCCTAAAACATCATTGGCGGTGACATCTTGATCATTTGCATAACTCTTAAAAGGACATTCACATGCCTAGTTTCGCGTCTGTAGCTCCAGATTTTATGATACTCCTGCATAAAGCCAATGATATAGTTCATATTTAGGAACAATTAACAGTCTTTGAAATGTTCGCCATATCATGTAATTTTCTCAAATTGTTTAGTATTATAGAATTGTTGAAATATTACACCTTTATCTATGCATTCTATTCGTTTATTTTACTTATTATATGAAACTATTATCTCTTTTTGCACAGGAATGAGTTTTTTAACTTACAATGAGAGTTTAACAAACTGTGCAAACTTTACAATACAGACAATTTAGTTCATTGCAAAGTTCAACATTCTCTGATTTTTCAGTCAGTAAACATTTCTTCTTTGTTGAAATTGTACAGACATCAGACTTAAGGTGCTGCCATAAAAATGTTTCTTTTGATTTATATCAAACACCACATGAGCCCCTGAACGAAGATCAATTTAGACAAAATAACTGATAGTTTGTTACTGTTCGCTGCAGAAATGGCCTTGAGCACATTTTATTCGCTTTCAACTTTAGTAACGTTTTTTTTCTACAGGATTTTTTAGTCACCATGCGATACATTTGTTTCCGATGGTTTCTTTTAATGTGCAGAACGTTTTATTTTTAAACTTAGTAGATAGAAGATGAGTTTGTGCCTTTTTAAGATAGTGTTCACATTTTGGCGGAAATGTATTTAAAATTATTTAGTATGTGGAATGTATATAAATTATTGATTATTATCAGGGTTGCCAACTTAGCCATTGTATAGCTAGATATAGTCATTTTTACACTGTTTTATTTAGGTTGATTTCTCTCTTTGTTTGTTTGTATATTTATCTGATACAAATCTGTTGATCGTTGTTAAAGCAATTTCCTTCTACTTTTATCCAGTCGATATTTTTGAAATTTTATAAATATACGTATTTGAGATGGCAATACAACATTCCATGAAATTTGAGTTGATCCCCCTCCTCCCCAGATCCTGACCCACCCAAGTGAAGTTGTACATTGAATTATTTTATTTATCTTACAACAATGGGATTATATACATAGAAATGAGGCAGCATATTGAACTCCTTTTAACAATTTTACAACAATGGGATTATGTAAACCAAAATTGGTTTTTTGCGGGTCATTTCGCAAAAAATGTCGGTTTTATTTTTAGAGGATTCACTACATTATAATAAATTAAACTGTTTTACTGGATAAAGCTGCGTACCAATTTTCAGATTTTTAGGACGTGGAGAAATGTGTTAAAAACTGTCATTAAAGAAATTGAAACAAACATCCAGATAGAAGAAAACCATCGGTCATGACGAATTCAATAAAATATTTTCAAAAGGTTTGATTAGATATCTGATGAAAAATTTATTACAAAATCGCAAAAGACTAAAATGCATAAAATGAAACATTATAAAATACTTTTTAATCTACACTATTTTAGTAAAATGCACTAAAAAGTAAAAAATAATAATTTTTAGTTGTTGCAATATTCTTGGTCATAAACGACTACATATAAAACGACTAAATATAAAACGACTAAATATATAGGGTTGGGGTGCTTGTTAAAGAATTATATTTGGACATTGACAAAATTTTGAGGAACAGTAGAAGTGATAACATAAAAATTACATAAATAAGCCTGACGAGTTGTTACATCAAAATTGTCAATTTTTTAAAAATAAATTGAATTTAATCTCTTCTTATAAGCTATAAAGTGTGTTGTCCGTCCATCCATAAGTCAAAAAATATTATGCCCGATTAGATCATACGTGTTAAACTCTGTAGTTTTACACAAAATATAAGTCTTCCATGAAAGATCACGTCTGAGCAAAGCTATATGCAGTCGTTGACTATCTGATCGCTAGAAATTAGAATAAAAAATAAAAACAAATATGTTTAGTGTTTCATGAACAAAATGCATTTGAATTGTTTTTCCCATTTTATCGTACTGGCCTTGATATCCCGATATCTGGAACTCGATATTTTGCTTGGGAGTCAATATGAAGACAGGTTTAAGGAATGCCTAGGATATTCAAGATTTTTACCAGTATACTTACCATCAATGAATTCATCTGGTCATTCATTATTTTATTTCAAACTGACCATTTATTATTTTTCACATAATTCTTACATCATGTGTCAGGACTAATAATTACCTTCCAAAAGTTAGTATGAAATCTATGAAATCATGATCAGGGAAGGCTAAATTTCGGGCCCAACTCTCTACAGAATGGACTACCATTCTTGAGATTGAACCTATAACATTGTTCTGAATTCTTATGGTGAACTTTCACTAATATACTTTCATGCAAATATGAACGAACATAAACTAATAGAGATTTAAATATTATTGAGTATATTTTGCCTGGTATTAAACGAATATTTTCTTCAAATTTAAAATTGAATAAAAATAGTGGTATTTAAATACAATAACGTACAAGATTACAACATGTATAGTCTTCGCCATCACGGCCAATTTGATACATAAGTTCACAAATCTTGAGCTCTACGTTTCGAAAGTATTTTTTATCTGCCTTTCACAAAATAAATGTTGCTGCTGAAAATGTATAGACATCAGGCTTTACGCTTTGCGATAAAATGCCTCTTTTGATTTATACCTAACACCACCTGAACCCTTAAACCAAAATCAACTTCGACAGTATAACTGATGGCGGTATCCCCCATTTAGCAGCGGAAACGCATTGAACACTTTTTATTTGTTTCCTATTCTTATGCTACGTCTTTTTTCACTGGAGCTTTAGGTGTGCTTTAGTTGTGATGTGACACATTTATTCACGATGGTTTCTTTTAATGCCTAAAAAGTTTTATTTTGTTTAGAAGGTAGAGGAGGTGTTTGTGTTTATAAATATTGCCCACAGTCTTTTAGAAGTACATACAAATAATTTTGTCCATGAAATTTACATATGAATTGTTGCTTTCAGTAACGTTCTATTTATGTCTAGTTATGTTTTTTTGTTGTTGTAAAGACTGGTGATTTTTATTTTATTTAGTTGTTCCTAGATAGTACATAGGATTAGGATACTGAGTATTTAATTATGTAGGGTAAAGATGATACTGAGTATTTAATTATGTGGATTAAACATAATACTGCTAATTTTATTATGTAGAGTAAATATGTAAATTGTGGTATCCTTGTATCGATAAAAACTATTATTTCCATACAGATTAGTAAATAGGGGATGTGGTAGCGCTTTTAAAAGTTAGATTTTCCCCATTTTTGAAAACATATTAGAAATTAATTTTGCATATGAACTTTTAAAAATCATTTTCATATAAATGATTATTAATTACAATCCAGAAAGCTTAAACAAAATGAAACCAATTAAATATGTCTGCATACAACCAACGATATATAAATCCAGAATGGCTGGCACGCTTATTTGGTTGCTATTTTAAACGAAATATTTAACATCACAATTGCCTTTTGATTAACAATTTAAACGAATTTCCAACAAATTATATGTTTTTAATTTTTTGTTTATGACTAATTATGCTTCAATCATTATGCTATGTCTGAACATGTGTACATATCACAGTAGCTAGTGGAACATGGCGAAGGGAATTAGGTAGCATCAAGTCCTAATTTATGATTATTCATCAACGCCTCCAAACACAAACACATACATTTTGGCTTGAACATCAATATTATGTATTATCTAAATGAGTGCTCTTCGACTTACCAACTTCTGGATATGGAGACTAGCGTTCTACCTCTATTTCACAGAAACCCAAGCTCGTGAAGGAGCCTGACATTTTCTTTCTTCTATCTTGAAGTCAAGATTCTCAGGAATCAACGAATACAACTTTCCATTAATTATTTTGATAATGTTGTTTATTAGTTTTTATTTCATCCAAGCGGTTTACGTCTGCTATATTTTTATAGTTTTACGGAGAATTAAGTTCTTCCGTGAGAAATATTTCCCCATAATCAGCATTCTATATGTAGTTTTAGTTTATTCAATGTACATATTTCCGCCTGGAATTTTTTTATTGCATGGTTACTAAAACAAATACATCTATTAACCCCCCACGTGTCGCACAGTGACACATGAAGTTAAAGCAAAGAACGGAAAGTAGAACAATGTTTAACAAAAGTCCATCTGCTTCCCGAGCTCTCCCCAATAGCCTGCATGAACGTGTTTTCCCGATATTGCCGAACGTTCTAACAGATGTTCACTCTCCAATCAACCATTTTTCTGCACAGGACACATTCTGGACTATTTTAGATGCAAATACGATGTAGGACCTCGAATGGAACTTAGATAAAAAATCTGATGTGGGCAGCACATGATTTTCCCTGTAGACTTATATCCACGTTCTCATTATTTTAATTAAATTTAATTCACTTTTAATTCAATTTTCGTTCTCATTTGGTAACTGGACTTATTTTCAAAGGTGGTGTAGAGAAAATACGAAAAAACTGAAATATCTCGAGAATGGCTAGTTCTAGTGTAATGGAATTGATCTTATTCTTTTCCTCGTTAAAAATTACGTATAAAACAAGCATTTAATGGATATATTTGAGCATACGTAGTTTTTTATTTTAGATTTTGGCGATTTTTGTGGGCCTTTTCGGAAAAAAAACAGGTTATTTTTTTCCGAATCGTACTAAAATCGAATCAGCACCAGAATAACCCACAAGCAACTTATCTACGGAAATTTTGTGAAATTCGGTCCATTAGTTTTTCAGCTAGAGTGGCTACAGGACATTTTTGCGGGCCATTTCGCAAAAGAAGGTGGATTATTTTATCCCGAATCGTACTAAAAGCTGATCAGCGCCAGGGTCATACCCAAGTCACTTATCTACGAAATTTTATGAAATTTGGTCAATTAGTTTTTGAGTTAGAGTGAATACATACATTGCACAGACAGACAGACAGACACACACACACAGACAGACACACACACACACACACACAGGCACACACACAGAGACGTCACGCTAAAAATGGTTTTTTCGTGTTCCAGAGGTCTCGAAACGTGCAGATCCGTCGAAAACTCGAGTTGCGATTTTCGGCATGATTCCAATATTTTCCTTATACATTACCATGTATTGCAGGGAAAGTAATAAAACGCAGTTATATCTTTGTTGGCATCTAGTCCAGATCGATAATTATAGGGTAGACCTCCAAATTTTATCCAATTTATAAAAAGGTTTTGGAGGCCTCTTAAGTAATGGGCCCCAATATAAGGCTTTGAACGCTTTATCAGAGATGAGGCTGTGAAGAAGGACTAATAATTAACGCGAAGAAATAATTTGAATTATTCTAAGGTTCCCTCTTGTGTATCTCTGATTTTAAAGTTTTGGAGTCTCAGTATTAAGTGTCATCTAAAGCAGCGGTCTTCAAAGAGAGCCATGGCGTATTTCTTCAGGGCCACAGAAATTGCTGAGTGGGCCACGAAGATTCACTTTTGCAGTATTCTAGTGAAATATTAAAATTAACGTAACGTTGAAATATTTCCGTTATGTTTTAGAAATATATAACGCAACATCGTTCTCACATTTGAGAAGTTCTGGCTAAAATATTCACAAGCATATGTAATTGGCGCAATCTGCCTAGTAGAAAAGTATGTCTCAACCCCGCAATGGGAAATTCTGTAATAATTCTGAACATTAAGTATTTATTTTGAAAAGTTGGGGCCATTTCACACTATTGCACTTGTCAAATTATCAACATGCTTTCAATCCTATCTAACTCCACACTGAATTCAAAACTGAAACGGATTTAAAGTTGTTGTTACTAATCCCTCGTGGTGAAGGAGAGCCTATGCACCACGTCCAGTAGACCCTTGGTCCAATGGCGAAGGGGATATAATTTGCAGCTTCACTTTTATTGAGGCTCCACAAGGACGGAAGTCTGACTTTGCCTCGACAACACAACACCCATGCCCGCTGGTGGGATTCGAACCCACAACCCGGCAATCCAGCGATCAAACGGAAAAGCATGCCTCTGACCACTCGACCGCTGGATCGGCACGGATTTAAGGAATTGAGAAGATGGGCTCACAGAGATAAATAAAATTTAGGGGTGGGCCACGAGTAAAAAGCGTATGAAAGGCACTCTTTTAAAGAGTTGATCGAACTCCAACCTCCCAATCTGAAGGCCACTGATCTACCATCCATAATCTGTCAACTACCCAAACTCTGGGAGATCCTTGTATTATCTTCTGCCCAATTTGGTTGAGTCTCCTTAATAAATATAATGTTCAATCCAATTTGTTTCTTCAATATGTCTGTCTATCTATAATTTATTAACCAATTTTATTTTATTTATATCCAATATTATATTAAATTTTTGCTATATTAATGTTTATTTTTCATTTATATACCTTTGATCAATTTCTTGTTTTTTTTTCAAATAATATGCCCTTTTACAATTTTTATTTTTCTACTTTCAAATTTTAAATACATTTGACTATTATTTATTGGCATGATTCCTGTTTCATGCGCCAAAAGTTTGCCCAAATCAAGAAATCATGCGCAGGGGAAACTAGATTTCGTGGCCAAAGCTTGGCTAAATTCTGTTCTTGAGGGAGAACTTATAACTATGTTATGAATTCCCTAATCAAATTTTGCTCATATACATATATGTGACTACACCATTGCTGTGTACGCATCTGACAGAGAAACAAACGACTAATCTATGACTGGCTAGAAGAAGTTTGTGCATAAATTGATATGAAATCAAAAGCTATGGAACATATTTAGGTAATATGGAAACATACATTTCTCTTAAAATTTTGAATTTAGAATATATCATAAAAAAAGCCCTATCTATACCACAGAATAAGAAACATGAAATTCATAGAAACATTTAAACTTTACAATGACAACCATACAATTCGAAACTATGTTCAACATTCGGCTGAATTCTAGTTCTCAAAAATCCTCCTAGTTCTTCTGACTGAAACGAGTTGAAATATTGCTGCTGAAAATGTATTGGCATTAAGCTTTACTATTTGCGATAAAAGTGCCTCTTTTGATTTATACCCAACACCACCTGAGTCCCTAAACCAAGATCAGCTTGGACAATATAACTGATGGAGGTTTGGAACTGTTAGCAGTAGAAATGGATACGAGCGCTTTTATTAACTCCGGTCTTTTATATTACGTCTTTCTTCACGGTGATGTTTATGTCGCGATGCGACACATTTCTCCCCAAAGGTTTCTTTTAATGTTTAGATAGTTTTATTTTAAAATTTAGTAGGCAGAAAACGTGTGTTTTCTGTTAACTGTTCACATTTTTGTTTAAATGTGTGGAATTATTTTTGTTTATGAAATTTATGTAAAGTAATTCTTATCATTTTCTATATATTTTTAGTTATGAATAATTTGCTTATGACTAGTAATCTTTCATGCACTGTGCCTAATCTTATATAGAGTGTGGTTAGTAGGATACGGAGGCTTGTATGATGCAACATCAAGCCGTGGAATGTGTTGATCATCCTCTAGTAAGACTGTCCAAACTGGTTGTGCGCATGGGAGAGAGGGTGAAGGTCAGGGGTACTTATCCATAGCATAAATGTCAATTTAATTAGAATCCATTCCTTACAGCACATTTTAATAACGTTACAAGTGCACTTTAATAGAAAAATTGAGGTTTGAACACAATTTTCTTACAGCTTTCGTTTTTCCTTTACAACTAAAAAAACGAAAATTTGGTCTTTTACTTCTCCAGAAAGCTAAAAATGTTATACTTTTCACGTAGTCTCGATGTGTCCCATTTATTGATACCCACTCGAGTGTTTTTATTCTTTTTTCTTCCACACCCCATTTTATTACTCGCTCTCTTTCTCTCTTTCTCTCTCTCTTTCTCTCTCTCTCTTTCTCTCTCCTTCCCTCTCTCTCCCATTCTCTGTTTTGTAACCTGAAGTGTCCGTGATATTTTCCCTGTGTATGGGTTTATCTTCAAATAAATTTTCCGAATAATTTTGTCCATTACTTTCCAAAACAAAGAAAACATATTTTTCCCTCCTCCCCCATTCTTTTTCCAGTGGCTGAGAAAAAAAATACTTTTTCTGACTGATTTTTTGATACCCCACTCGATTCGATATTTTTTCTTATTTCTTTTATTTTTAAATCCTCACATTCTCTCACTTCTTTATATAATTGACCTGAAGCGTACCTGTTATTTTGCATGTTTAGGTTGGTATTCCTAAAAGCTGTTTCAGCAGTTTTTGTTCATTTCTTTTTGAAAATGAAAAATTGAAACTTTTACAGTATTGCCTACTAATTTTCGTGCGACATTATACACCATTTAGTTAGGAAATCCAACTCAATTTTCTTGACTTAGTGGTGTAATAGTACACAAAAATTAGTAGGCAATGCAACTGTAGACACTTTTTTCATGCAACGCTGAATGGAACATTTTAACAAAGTAGAGTAGTACTTTCAATACTATTATTGACTAAAAAAGTATAAATTTCAAAATGTATTTAAACATTGCAATCACGACTAGTTTCATGCACTTCAACACAGGTCCAGATTTTATTTCTCTAAAAACCCTATTGTTCTACGCGAAATGGATTGAAATATTGCTGTTGACAATATATAGACACCAGACATCACGCTCTGCATTAAAAAAAAATCTGATGTGGGCAACACATGACTTTCCTTATATAATGCAATGAATTTACTAATTTTACAGTAAAAAATAGGTTTTTCTTATAGTAGATACTTATATTCTTTCCAAGATATTGAGTTTTCGACAATTAGTCGTCATTTTCATTGATTTAGCGTCATTTTAATCCATTTGGCGAGATTTTCGTTCATTTGACAACATTTCAAAAAGTCGCCAAGTTGGCGACATTACGCCAAATTCGTCGCCAAAATCTCGCCAAGCTTTACTGACGGAGAAATAAGTTTTTGTTATAGCAGATAAATGACTATTGGCGTTCAAATGCAAAAGTATTACTCAAAGTATATTTTCTCATGAATGGAAGGAGCTAGATCCACGAGAATGATGTCACTAAATTTATCGCATGGTATTACATATGAAAAGTGAACATGTTTCTCAATAGGAATTTTTTTTTTTAATTTTATATGACTTTTTGATAATTTTTTTGAAAAATGTGCAATATCTCGAGAACGGTTCATGTTAGCGTTCTAAAATTTATGTCAATCGTTTTCTAATGAAAAATTACATAAGAAATGCCTATTTGCGTAACTTTATTGGCGGTTTTGATTTTTTGACGATTTTTTGAAAATTTCACTCGAAAATTCAGGGGGGTTCTGAACATTCGATTGCGTATAAAAACAATAGGCTTCCAGTGTTTACGGATTGTGATTTTTGTACCAAATTTCGTTCGAATCGGTCTATTCGTTCGTCAGTTATCGTTTCCACAGACCCACTGACACACACACACACACACACATACTTTCACACACACACACACACACATACTTTCACACACACACACACAGACATCACATCAAAAATGTTTGATTCGTGATCAGGGGAACTTGAAACGTGATCTCCCGTCGAAAACTCGAATTCGAATTTTCGACCCCGTCACAATACTTTCCTTATACATTATGTATATAAGGAAAGTAAAAAGCTCTTGTGATTTATGTCCAACACCCCGCTTGAGACCTACATCAAAATCAGCACGGACAATATAACTGATGGAGGTTTGCCTCGTTTAGTATCGGAAATGACTCGTTTTTATTTGATCCCAACTTTTATATTACCCCTTTTTCCACAGAAGGTTTATATCGGAATGTGACATATTTTGCCCCGGTAAATTTTAATGTTTAGAATGTTTTATTTAAACGTTTAGCAGGAGGAATATACATTTTATTTAGTTCTCATTTTTGTAGATTTGTATAACATTATTTTTGTTTATGAAATTTAATAAATATTGTTTACTCTAATTTTCTGCTTATTTCTTGTATGTGGTTATTACTACTAATGCTGATTTGTTATTCTTGATAAAAATCTAGTTGTTAAAAGAGTGTTTAGGACGCTGAGGTTTTTTATGGTCGACTATTTTATGAAAACGACAAATCTGCGGCTGCACTTTGGGAAATTCGTCATTGTAAAAAACTTATGCCGATGATCATTAAATCAATTCCGGAATAACCACTGGGTTCAGGAAGACTGGACATTTAGGAGTTAAATCCCGTTGAAGGTACACATCTATCACTTTACAAATCGTAGTTGTTGCCACAGCTGTTGTTGAACAGTCAATGAATAATGTTGAAAGCTCCAGTAGTGTACGTTCAGTGGCACAATTGTTCGATGTCACAGTTATTTTGTATGCCACGTGCGGAAGGTTCTAAAAAGATGATATATTTTCAGCCGTATAAGCTTAGCGACTGTCACCTGTTGCTTGCCAACGACAGAGAAAGCTGATTGATATTTGTATTGATCTTCATTACCACAATGGAAACGGATGATTGTAATAATTAACTCGAGAAGGAACAAGAAACATTTTCATCTCAATAGAACAGTGAACACATGTAACTGTCGCATTTGGAACATTAAAAACCTGCATGCAGTGCACCATTTTCCACTGCACTCGCCGAAAATGATAGTTTTGTGTGGATTCATAGCCACATTTATCCTTGTACAATTCTTTTCTAAATAAGATAATCTCAATGTTCCCGTAAAATGCTGTGACCCGTTATAAAATATCAATATATGTATAAAGATTCTTAGAGATGCTCGACGTTTTTATCGCTTTCAAGCTGCAACAGTGACAGTGCATTAAATGAACACTTTAGTGGTAGATGCCTTCACAAATTGGACTCTTTGTATATAGCACTTTTTGCGTACACGTTCCACTGAGGAATTAGTTATTATTCTTACGTTTCCTACCGCGTGGCCATTTCCTTCTCCAGACCTTAATTCTTGTAATTTATGTTTGTACGAGCACTTAAATGTGTGGTGCATCGAAGAGAAGTCCCAAATTTGGGAACCTTGAAAGACAGTATTACACTGTACGTGATAAGAATCACAGAAGATCAGTTACGGTCTATGAACACATAGTCTATCGCCTTCAGGTTTTACAACTTCAGAATGGGATGACATTGAGCAGTATCACTTCTATCGCTAAAGCTGGTATATCTGTATAGCATAAGTGTCTCGTATAAATAAAATATTTTTTGTATATAAAGCCCCTAGTGTCATAGTGGTGAGTTTTGGTTCTATATGAATTTCGGAAATGTCTTCAATACTGTAGTTTTCTGGAATGTCACCATATCAAATTAGGCTGCTTTTGGACTGCTGAATATCCCTCTAGACTGCGTTGAATAGTATAGCTTAAATAAAATCACACGCTAGAAGGAATTACGACCATCAGTTCAGTGGGTACGGAGTTGTTAAACCGAATGGAGATCGTTGGCTGGATATTTTCGTCGATACCATACTTCAATATGGGTCAAACCTCTTGAATATTGAACCTCGAGATCTGCTTCTCTGCGATACGCATTTACGTCAATGTTTCGAATTTGCAATTTTCGCGGTGAGCAATAGTATGTTTCAAAACTACAGAATGAAAAAGTTGAAACTTGTTACATTTAAACTTTTCAATCAGAACTTTTTTCATTTATTTCAAAACTAAGCTCTCGGTAATTTTCCCGAGATTTTGATCTCAAAAACCTCTGTGCTTTTAACTTGAGACGAATTGAAATATTGCTGCTGAAAAGGTATAACTATCAGGGTTTGGGGCTTTGCTATAAATCTGAATCTTTTGATTTATGCCCAAAACTACCTGAACCCTTAAGCTAAGATAAACTTCGGCAATATAACTGATGGTGGTTTTACAGTGTTAGCAGCGGAAATGACAATGAGTATTTTTTATTTTTTGATTCCGATTTTTATGTTGCGTATTTTTATTTTCCCGAGATATAATGGAGAAAGTGAATTTTTTTTTCTAATTTTAGAATTTGAAGGAAAAATCTGATTTGATAACTCCGAAAAACATTTTGAACACTTTTAGAAAAATGTCAATTTCTGCATGTGGCTATGCGTATTTGTTTGAGGTATGCACGGTAAAGCAAAATACGCAGAATACACGTATATATACTCAATTTTATTCATGAATATATTATACACAAATATGTACAAAGTACATTTTATTTTCGAATTCACATAATAGAACTCGAAATAGAATAATATTTCTATGGTAAAATTAACGGAAATACATAATTGTTTATAGTATGACTGCAATACACTTCATGCGGAAAAATTATAGGTTGACTTTGACTGTAAAGATAAAAATCTGATGTGGGCAACACATGACTTTCCTTATATGTAATGAATTTACCACTTTTACAGTAAAATAAATAGGTTTTTCTTATAGTAGATACTAATATTCTTTCCAAGATATTGAATTTTCGACAATTAGTCGTCATTTCAATGATTTAGCGTCATTTTTATCCATTTGGCGAGATTTTCATTAATTTGGCAACATTTCAAAAAGTCGCCAAGTTGGCGACATTCCGCCAAATTCGTCACCAAAATCTCGCCAAGAATAATGGACAAAGAAATAAGTTATTCTTACAGCAGATAAATGACTATTGGCGTTCAAATAAAAAAGTATTACTCAAAGTTTTTTTTTCATGAATGGAACGAGCTAGATCCACAAGAATGATGTCATCCAATTTATCGCATGGTATTACATATGAAAAGTGAACATGTTTCTCAATAGGAAATTTTTTTTTTAAATTTTATATGACTTTTTGATAATTTTGTTGAAAAATGTGCAATATCTGGAGAACGGTTCATATCAGCGTTCTAAAATTTACGTCAATCGTTTTCTAATGAAAAATTACATAAGAAATGTCTATTTGCGTAACTTTATTAGTGGTTTTGATTTTTTGACGATTTTTTCAAAATTTCATTCGAAAATTTAGGGGGGGGTTCTGAACATTCGATTGCGTATAAAAACAATAGGCTTCCAGTGTTTACGGATTGTGATTTTTGTACTAAATTTGGTTCACATCGGTCCATTCGTTCGTCAGGTATCGTCTCCACAGACTCACTGACACACACACACACACATACTTTCACACACACACACACACAGATATCACTTCAAAAATGTTTGATTCGTGATCAGGGATGCTTGAAACGTGCTCTCCCGTCGAAAACTCGATTTCGAATTTTCGACCCCGTCACAATACTTTCCTTATACATTATGTATATAAGGAAAGTAATAAGAAGTAGAATGTAAATGGTATAAATTTTAAATAATTTAATACCAGTTACAATCTAAATTGGTGTTAAATGTTACCATTTACATTCTAATAGTATTAAATGGTACCATTTATATACTATTTAATACCATTACATTCTATAATGGTATTAAATGCTACCAATTACATTCTCTTTGATATCACTTGCATTCTATAATGGTAATAAATAGTACTATTTTCATGCCATTTGATACCTTTTACATTCTATAATTGTATTAAATAAAACCATTTAAATTATATTTAATATCGTTTACAGTTCTAGTAAATGGTAAAATAAAACGATGCCATTTACATTATATATTATTTTCCCTTCATTTCTATATTATTCACACAAATCAGCCAAATGGTTCCAATTCGCTTGCCGCACAACGATTTTGTCATTCGAATAAATAAACTTAAAAAAATATATTGAGAAAAAGTTCTTGAAAATATTTAAAAGAATAAATTGTGAATGTGTGGGACTAAACAATATGGGAAATTTAAATGTGTCAAAATCGAACTACACTCCTTAGCTATTTCTCCAATATACTATAGTCTTAATATGGCACATTGATTCTGTATATATAAGCAAACTCATTTTTAAACATCACAACTGTTTTGTTTTACCACTTTCGCTAAAGATGGTTATGTGTATAGGATATTTACAGTGAAGTGTTCTTTTTCATTATTATTTTATATTTGTTCTAATCACAAGTAGAATTATAAATGTATTTTTTGTAAACTAGATATATATATTTTGCACTGTTAGATTTTTTTTAAATACATTTCTGCTATAGATATTAGCCATTACATACGAGTAATTTCGCGTATGGATCATTTCCTGGACTTCGTTAATGATTGGTTAAAGAAAATTATTTTCACGAAATCCGGTGTCTCTGGTTACTCCATGAGAATTTAAAAAAAAAAAAAAAAAACAAGCCTTACCCTTTGCTATAATAACAAGTATGTGTGGTCATCGGAAATAAGAAAAATAATTTGTAAATTATATTTTTTTAAAATGACCATTAATTAGCAATAGTTGTTTTGGCAATTATAAGATTTTTATTCATATAATTGGGAGTTTGGAATGAAATTCAAGAGTAAATTTATAAATGTAAAGTTAATTTTTATGAATGGCAGTTTTGTAACATTCTTTGGAAATTATAAATTGATTTAATGTATTGAAAAACAATATTATTTATTTCTTATCAATTATCTCTTCATTCTCAAGAATGAAAAAAAATTTAAAGTTATTTAAATATTAGAGTCCCTTTATAATCTCTAAAGGGACTCCTTTACATTAGTCTTGGTGGCGCCATCTATTGTTCTTTTCGGAAACGAAACTCTAGATTAGTCATGAAAAGAAATTTCAATATAATAGTATTACTCTAACGATAAGAATTTAAAAGGACTTCGTTAGTGGCAGCATAACCAGCTGATTAAACGTATCATACTTTTGATCAATAGTTTATACTGTTACTAATGAAGTCATTTAACTTTTTCATTATTTTAGAGAGCAGTATAATTTTCAGTAATTCTCATGATTAGAACTTAAATTTTTCGAATTTTAAGTTTATTTTGTTTAAGGTATGATTTTATAGCTAAATTCACTTTAGAAAACAGCGATAATTTTCGTAACACTAATGATAGTATACAATATAAGGATATAAAAATGTTTATATTCACTACAAATGATAATAGTTAAAAAATATATATTAACCCACATAAGTTAAATTCCTTCAATTTTATCGGTATCGCTAAGCTGTTGCCAACAACTTTTAAAGAATTAATATGAACAATTTTAAAGGAATATTTTATACGAAATTGTTTGATCAAAAGATTTTTTCTTGTATTTTAATGTTGATTATTATAAGAAAATCGTCTGTAAGTACTAGTCCGATGGAGCAGAAATGATGTCTTCTGAAATAAAAATTTCAAAATATTAAAATAGCGAAATTTTAATCAAAATTTTAACATTGTTCAAAGTATTAAATAATCAAAACTGTCACCACCACACATCAAACATATTAAACTCGTTTCTGAATCCAATCACATATATCCTTGTAGGTTCTTCAAGGGACTACATATTACTCGCTTACAGTTCATAACTAACGTTTATAGTTTTCGAAATATACGCATTGCAAATTTTATAAAGGGTAAAAAATGTCAATATTTTTTAACGTGAAAAATTTGAATAAACGAAATTCGTAACATCTAATTATCGATCCAGAAACAGATTTTCATTTTGAGCATTTTTGTCTCTTACTATTTATGTATACTATTGAGACCAGCGGATTCTCTGCCCACAAGTAATTTAAAAAACGGGGATCAGTCATGGGGTATCTTTCTATAACAAAAGCCAACACGCAATCACAGTCTTTGAAGCAACAACACAAAAATAGGTATTACAATATCCATTGTTGTAAATAAATTGAGTTCAATATCCGGTTTCGTTTTCAGCATGCGATGTCATATGCAACGTAAAATTCCAGAATTCTTCATTATTGTAAATAAGTTAAAAATGAGTCCAATATCTGTCTTCGTTTTCAGTATTTAACGTCATTCAAAGTAGAACTCCGGAATACTGCTCTTTATATACAGATATTTTACAGTTTAAAAGATATTTCGAGTTAAAGTAAGCAAAGTTAGACGAAAACTCGTTCGGATAAAAATATTTTCCGGGGAAAAAAAGTTCAAAATATTAAAATATTAAAATTAATTTTGAATATTTATAAGAAGTACCCCATATTGGGAAAAAATGTATAAATTGTTCACATATTATATCTATTAGTTTCGGAGATATAAACGCTCAAACTGTACATTTATCTTAACTTTGATTTCAGACGGATACCAAACGGTGTTCATTTCAAAATGCCGTAATCAATACATAGTCGGAATGTATGAAAGCGTCGAATGGAAACTCACACACATATTTTTAATACTATGTGTCTTAATATTTCAAGAGATATTGAAATGAAAAACGCAATAATCCGGCTGTACTTATTTGTTGCAATGTGGTAAAAAATATCACAGTAATAGTGTCAATTAATATTTATTTCCGGGCCTCATTTTATCTTAATGATGACAAATATTTCAACTTTTAGTGAATTGGTTCCCAAAGAGAACCAAAATGTTTCATTCTTAAAGTTTAGATAAACGTGATGTTTCACACAATGTGTCCCAAAAGAATAAAAAATGATTGGTTGGCAGTAGAATTAATGTGCAATAGAGAAGTAATTAGCAAACAAAGGTGAATTTGGTTATGATAGTTACATCCAACGGAACTGATAATTTCATGAAAATGCAAAATTTCATTTTTATATGACCCTCCCCCCACCTTCAAAAAATGTCAATTGCTACATTTTTCACCGGTGCTTTAGGTTAAATTTATTCAGGTTTATTTATTATTATTTATCATCATTTATTAATTAATTCATTTTAATTAGGGCGAAATAAATTGACCCGGTACCTTTAAAGAAAAATTCTCTGAGACATTCCAAATATTGTTATTAGGTATATTTTCTCAGATTCCAAGAGACCAAAACAAAATAACTTGTTCAAAAATAAATGGCAATAGATTTCGGTTGACGGTTTTCCTGTTTTGAGTAGGTTTATAGATGACTCTCATTATTTACTTTCAGAAGAATTTAAATATTCACAATTTCAGTTCAAATAAAGAAAATGAAATTCTTGACTTATTCCAAATCAATAATTTCAGTGATTCATATCTCAGCGAATTTTTCATCACAAAGTACCGGGTAAACTTCTCTAACTCAAATTAAACACAACGTATGAGTACATTTTTGCAATTGCCTATTTTTAATTAGGGGGGGTGGGTATAAAAATTAAATTTTGAATTTTAATGAAATTATCAGTTCCGGGGAATATCACTAGCATAGCTGAATTCTCCTCTGTTTGCTGATTATTTTTCATATTTTACTTTACTACCACGACCAATAGCTGATCATTTATTTATTTCGGGCACTCTTGGCGAAACAACGAACAACTTGGCGAAAAAACGATTTGTTAAAGTGAAAACAAGTATTTTCATTTTTACATTTCCTACTTCACAGATTAATGGAGTGTTTGATTGACAATATTATTTCAAATGCTTTTTGAATTCCACATATTACTTTCCCTATATACATAGTATAATGTATAAGGAAAGTATTGTGACGGGGTGCAGTTTTCGACGGGAGAGCACGTTTCAAGCATCCCTGATCACGAATCGAACATTTTTGAGGGTATGTCTGTGTGTGTGGGGGGTGGTGGTGGTGTCAGTGAGTCTGTGGAAACGATAACGATATCTGACAAACGAATGAAGCGATTCGAATGAAATTTGGTACAAAAATTACATTCTGTGAATACTGGAATCCTATTATTTTTAAACACAATCGAATGTTCAGAAGCCTTCTAAATTTTCGCGTGAAATTAAAAAAAATCATCAAAAAATCAAAACCTTTAACAAAGTTACGCAAATAGACATTTCTTATGTAATTTTTCCTTAGAAAACGAATGACATTAACTTTAAAACGATAGCATGAACCGTTCTCGATATATTGCACATTTTTCAAATAAATTTATCAAAAAATCCCATAAATGAAAAAAAATATTAACTGTTGAAAAACATGTTCACTTTTAATATGTAATATCCTGCGATAAATTTGGTGACATCATTCTCGTGGATCTAGCTCGTTCCACTCATGAGAAAATATACTTTGAGTAACACTTTTGTATTTGAACGACAATAGTCATTTATCTGCTATAATAATAACTTATTTCTCCGTCAATAACGCTTGACGAGATTTTGGCGAAGGATTTGGTGTAATGTCGCCAACTTGGCGATTTTTTAAATGTTGTCAAATTAGCGAAAATCTCGCCAAATGGATAAAAATGACGTTAAATCAATGAAAATGATGACTAATGGATGAAAATTCAATATCTTGGAAAGAATATAAGTATCTACTATAAAAATAAACTATTTTTTTTTGTATTATAAAAGTAGAAATTCATTGTTTTATGTAAGGAAAGTCATGTGCTGCCCACATTAGATTTTCTTAAATCACGATCAACAGCGTGTGTAATCGATTTGTATGATAAGTCGATTTATGCAATCAAATCCATCCAGAATACTGTATAACTAATCAACGTCATTCAGCGTTTTCCTCTTCTTTCAGATCAAAGCGATGCTGAGGAAGGTTTGTGCCGTGACCAACGAGGATGCTAAGATGATGAGGAGTGTACCACTGAAGAGCCCGGAGTTCGTCCGATTGGAGAACATGAGTAATCGAATGGGTCAGGTAATGGGAATGATTGCTTAACAATTTCTGTAATGATCGTCTGGAGTATTTAAAACAGCAGACGATATTTCTGATATATTTTTGAGGATACAGCAGTACCGTAGAACGAAAAAGGACTGTACTATTTCAATTTCGCGGCATATTGTATGATTTTAAAATTTGATCTCCACTATTTTTCGAACATTCTGTACAATAGATCATTCATATGACAAGATAAAAAAAATCCTTCTTATCCGTAATGCTCTAGCTTATAAAATACTAGGATACCGTTGGACTTCTCCCCCGATTAATATTAACTATAAAGACGGCTTCCTAGAAAAATTCAATTACTATTAGACGTCTAAAAATAAATACATATAAACAATTTAAACTGAATGGTGTCGTATCTAAATGAAATTCAATTTTTACCATCATTCACTTCTTTTTCATTTCTTTTATACAACGCAATGATGGGGCATTTAAGTACGAGGTTTCCTCCTAAGTCCTTCTAGATCCCTTTAAATTTCAAATGAAATGCTCTAAAGCTGCAAAAGTAAGGCCCAAAAACATAAAAGTGATTATACGCTATCGGTGCGGCCTTGGATAAAACTGTATGTATAATTAATGAACGGATGGTGAAATTTTGCTTTCTGGAGTAATCTGTGATATTGTACGCAAGTGCTGAAAAGAAATGAATGATGGATGGCAAGTCAATTTCTGCATATCGTAATATAGAAATTGGATAGGTTTAAAATGCACGAAACGTAAATATATATATTTTTAAATCCATTAAAATTCGTCTAATAACAGCATGGATTCCGTTCGCAGTTCTTTCAAAGACAGCTTTTCGATCTTTCCGATGGTGTCGAGATGGAAACACTGTGATAGCATTTTAGGTTACTAATAAAGCGATTTGGGTGAATATCAGCTATAATCGTGCTATAATCGGCCAAAACATAAAATAACTAAAATACTGATTGGAAAATAAAAAAAATAAATTTAAAAATTATCCGCTACAGACTGCACAGACAGACACCTATACTTGTTCCTTTGCTAAATAAGATTTACTGGAGTGTAGCTCATCTCTACTTTTTCATACCAGAATTCATATTTAAGTAGTTCGTGATTTCTTGTCTCTTTCTTTTTAAATTTCACTCGAAAAACAATTGAAAAAAAAAATTATTGTTAGTCCGCAATATCACAATTATAGCATATGTCACCCGTCATTTTAAAGGGCTAGGAAAAAATATTTCGACCGATACCAAGATTCACAATGTTTGACATATTTGATAATGTTTGATAATGACGCCACAAACACAAAAAATGTATCGCAGCTATTTTCCACTACGATGATTGAAACTAAAGTTTCATGATCATTGAGCCATAAATAAACCCTTTTATGCATGATTATGTGAAATTTTGTCCTGGCCTGCCATGTTAAAAAGCCCACAAATTTGAATAAAATTCATTTATACCTACTGTGACTAAAATCAAAATATTTATTGAAATCGCAGATGAACAAGAGGATATGCTCTATGCGACAGGAAAACAAAGAAATCATGGAGAACATTATGAACATGAGGAAATTTCAAAGACAGTTCAAGACTTTCGAAAGGGACTTTCGCAATAAAATTGGACATCTGAAGAAGGAAGCTCATGGACATTTATACAGGGCGGTGACTGCCTACGAAGAGAAGTAAGTCAGAATTTTGTTTGCAGTGGCAGATCTGAGGGCAATGACCCTTTTGGCAAAACAACATAAGGAAGGGTGTCCGCCGTTATTTTAAAACAAAAACGTCAAGTTTATTTCCAATATAAATAGTATCTTAAAAAGATATGCACACACACACATACACACACATATATATATATATATATATATATATAATTAGAAAAATGTAAATAACTAATTTGGCGTCACGTCTGATGTTAAAATAGCAAAATTAAACACACATCCATAACAGAAGGTCTTAATTTCACTTCCTTAAGACATACAAAAGTTTAAAAAAGGCTATAGCGCTTTCTAGCATAAACATGCCCTTCATCAGTGGCTACACAGAAATAAAGTTTGAATCGTTCATATATAGACCAGATATAGCGACAAAATTTGCATAAATACAATTTACAAAAGAATCTACGTTTTGACAAGGATGAACGGTAAACAATTTTTCAAAAATTTTAACAACACAAGAACAGCATATTGAATTACAATTTAATTACAGAAATCGAAAAAAGGGGGAGGGCAATCAAGCATAATCCCAAAGAGGAAGACGTCAAAGATAGCTTTGCAGAGACTGTTATGAAATTGACCCTGTTCTGAAATTGAGTTATGCTTGGCGACTCATTCTCGATTCCATGCAATCCAAGTCTCTGCAAAGTTATCTTTGACGTCCTCCTCTTTGGGATTATGCTTGATTGCCCCCCCCCCCTTTTTCGATTTCTGTAATTAAATTGCAATTTAATATGCTGTTCTTGTGTTGTTAAAATATTTGAAAAATTGTTTACCGTTCATCCTTGTCTAAACGTAGATTCTTTTGTAAATTGTATTTATGCAAATTTTGTCGCTATATCTGGTCTATATATGGACGATTCAAACTTTATTTCCGTGTAGCCACTGATGAAGGGCATGCTTATGCTCGAAAGCGCTATGGCCTTTTTTAAACTTTTGTACGTCTAAAGGAAGTGAAATAAAGACCTTCTGTTATGGATGTGTGTTTAATTTTGCTAGAAAAATGTAATAATAAAAAATTCAACTAATGTTAACATCACCATAGAAGTAAGACCACTGGCATAATGCCGATAAGAGAAAAGAACAGCCAGCACCGGTCCAAATTCGATGATTAATCAGAATTAAATTCATCTTCAGGTTTGAGTATTTAATTCTAATTAACCCAAACACATGCCTGTTTCAGATTGGGCAATAGCACATTACTGTAAATGCATATATATATATTTTTATATACATACATACATATTTCATTTCTATCCTTCTTTTTATCCAAAGAATAATGCTACTAGGCATGCGCTGTAACGCAAATAATGTTTCATATTTTCAATATATGCAAATAAATACCATTTGTGTTATAGCGCCATCTATAGGTGAATGTTGATACTAAAATTTTTGATTTAATAAATGTCAAGCGTATCATTTGAATTATCTGTATTTCAAATTTTATCTCATTTTAACCAATAGAACGCATTCTAGAGCCTTCTGCAGTGGGAAACTTATATCTTGTTAATGCTGTTGTATATATATATATATATATACTAGCATCATACCCGTCCTTCGTACGGAGTATATAATATAAAAAAAACTTATAATTCGCAATCATGTGCAAATTCTGTTAAAATATTAAATTTATTGCTCATAAAGAGAAGTTTAAGAATATCTGTTCTCACTATGCAAAATTATCTTCACGGGCAAATCTGTAGAATAAAATATTCTGGCCCCTTTTGTAAGCAAATTCACACACAAGAAAAATAATTGAATCAATATATGCAACCACGTACTATTTATATTGTCGCAGATTAGAAAATATGCCAGTGTGTTAGTAGAAGCTTAAACATATTGTAATATGAGTCTCAAAAATATTTACCAAAATAAAAAAGATGACGTAATAAATTGAAAGTATCAAAAATCCCCGTAATCTTAATACCAGAAGGTCGTAATTGATTCCAATATATGCCAATATATATCAAAATTTATGCCAATATACCTGTACTACTTATATTCTCGTAGATTAGAAGATATACCCGTGCATTTGTAGAAGATTACTTGTACAACGTACTATATATGAGTTTCAACAATTTTCGTCATTATGAAACAATGGCATAATAATTTGAAAATATCAATAATCCCTGAATCAACTGTCCCCGAAATATCAATAATAATTATATTTAAACCTGAAGACCGTAATTGATATTATCCAGTCAAAAATGCAATGTCAATGAAATTTAACTTATATACATATTTTTATTAGATTTAATAAAAATCGTATGACACATAACACATTGGATCCGTTGCTAAGCGACATGATATCATCTGCTTCAAATAAATTGATGGAAATCATGTCGTCTGAATAATGTGATCTCCATGGAAGGTTTGGCGACATTTTCGTCAATTTAGCGATAACTTAAAAAATCGTCCAATTTATCGCCAAGTGGGACTGTAGAACTGAGAATCCCATTATGCGACAAATTGACGAAACATCATCACAAAACTATCCCCTAACAAAACACAATTAATTTCATTTATTAAGCGCGATTTTATCAATTTCATGATGTTTTTATGGATTTAGAAATATTTTTACCAATTTGGTGATATTAAAAAAATTCCTTAAATGTGTTACTAAGTACGATGGATGGACTGACCGACAAATGCTACAGAAACATCATTTCAGAACTTTATTCTAAAAAAACAAATTTAATTTCATTGATTTGGGTCATTTTTATCAATTTGGAGACATTTCCACTAATTTGGTAAAGTTTAAGAAAAGTTACCAAGTTATTTAGAGATATTCCTCTAAATTCGTAGCTCTGAATTTGCAGATCTGAAGAATAAAATATCCTGATCCCGTTTGTATATACTAAATGAAAACAGTAAAATTGTATTAGAAGATACATACAACCGTTCTACTCTTTTTCTGCTTCAACAATCGGCTAAATGAGTTTATTGGGTAAGCACAATATATGAGTTTATTAGCTAAACACAATATAGGAGCTTTAAACCTCTTTACTAAAATAATTGAAAGTGATGTACATAGTCCACAATATATATAATTAAAAGAACAATCAAACCGTTCATTTATAAAATATATTTTTACATCTATTTATTTATTATACGAATAAAAAAAATAATAATCGATATTAACAACACATTTAATTTCATTCCGTTGCCTAGCAACCTGATATAAGATAGAATCTTCCTCATAAAATGCGAAATTAAATAGCCATTTTGATTTCTTTATACTTTACATCGTTGAGTAAAAGCTTGTGAGAGATGAACCATGGAGGTAGATTTTTCCATTTAAATTCATGTTTCAAACAATTTATGTTTTCCTATAGTGACTAATTAATGCAAAAATCCTGCACCAAACTCGGAAATAAAGTTTTATTTCATTTTGGCGTTTAAAACAAACGATTTTCATCCTTTCCGTTCGGATAAACCACGGAGTTGGAGAGTAGATCTCCTATGAAAAAGTTCCGTTTTTCATTAATGTCTCGACAACCCTTGGTCTTAGAAACTCGAAACTTGGGCAAAATTTATGGGGGGCTATTTCAAGGCTACTCACAAAATTTCATTAAATTCAATTCAGCCGTTCTCTCGTGATGATGAGACAAACGAAATATTCGTTTTTTACTAATATATCGAGAACCACTGGTTATGAAAACTCCAAACATGGACTAAATTTTAAGTGGGGCTATTTCTAGGCTACCCACAAAATTTCATCAAATTCGGTTCAGCCGTTCTCCCGTGATGATGGGACAAACAGACAGACAGACAGACAGATTTTCAATTTTATTTATATAGACTAGCAGCATACCCGTTCTTCGTACGGAGTATATAATATAAAGAAACTTGAAATTCATAATCATGCCCAAATTCTTGTAGCATACTAAATGACATGTTTAATCAAAATATTCTGTTAAAATATTTAATATAATGCTCCTAAAAAGAAGTTTAAGAATCTCTGTTCTCGCTATATAAAATTATCTTCATGGACATATCTGAAGAATAAAACATCTTTGACCCCTTATGTAAGCAAATATAAAAAAAAATATGGAATTGAATCAATATATGCAAAATAAAAGCGTTAAAATTGTATGGGACCCGTACTAATTATATACGCGAATATTAGACAATATAACCTGTATTAGTAGATTACATGTATAAATTGAAAATACCAATAAACCCGTAATCTTTCAATCTTAAGACAGTCATTTATTCCAATATATGTCAAAATTAAAGTACTAAAATTATATGGGAAGATATACACGTACTACTTATAATGTCCGATTATTAGTAGAAGATTACCCGTTTTGCAATATGAGTCACAAATGTTTTTTGGTAAAATACAACAGACGACGTAATAAATTGAATATATAATTAATGCCCCTTAATCTTCATACCAGAAGACTGTACTTGATTCCAATATATATGCCAATATATGTCAAAATATATGCCAATATACCTGTACTACTTATATTCTCGTAGGTTAGAAGATATACCCGTGCATTCCTAGAAGATTACTCGTACAACGTACAATATGCGTGTGTCAGTAATTTTTGCCGCAATAAAACAATGGCGTAATAACTTAAAAATATCAATAATCCCTGAATCAATAATTCCGAAAAATATCAATAATAATAATGTTTAATCCTGAAGAGTATAATTGATATTATTCAGTCCAAAATGAAATGGCAATGAAATTTATTTTATATACATATCTTCATTATTCAAATCGGAAAGGATTTAATAAAAATCGTCTGCCGCATAAACACATTGGATTTAAATCCGTTGCTAAGCGACATGATATCATTTGCTTCAAATAAATTGGTAGAAAAAATATCGTCTAAATAGTTATATTTCTATTGAACATTTGGCGACAGTTTCGTCAAATTAGCGACATTTTAAAAAATCGCCAAATTTATCGCCAAGTGTGACTATAGAACTGACAGTTCCACTTTGCGACAAATTGACGAAATATCATCACAATACTATCCCCTAACAAAAAACAATTAATATCATTTATGTAGCGCAATTTTATCAATTTTAAGATATTTTTATAGATTTGAAAACATTTTTATCAATTTGGTGACATTTTAAAAATTCGCTAAATGTATTACTAAGTAGGATGGTTGGTCTGACAGATAAATGCTAACCAAACATCATTTCAGTACTCTCTTCTAATAAAAAAAAAAAAAAAAATCATTGATATGTAGAAGAACCCAAGCCACACGACCAACCCGAAGGTTTATGGCAGCTGTTTGTGTGTCGTTTATATCAATTTGGCGACATTTTCGTCAATTTGGCAAAGTTTAAGAAAAGTTGTCAAATTAGCGATATCCCTCCAAATTTGTAGCTTTGAATTTGCAGATCTGAATGAAACATTCTTATCCCGTTTCAATATACTAAATGAAAACACTACAATTATATTAGAAGATATACCCGCTCTACTCTTTTTCTGTTTCAACAATCGGCTATATGAATTTATTGGCTAAACACAATATATGAGTTTAGTAGCTAAATACGATATAAGCTTGAAAACTCTTTGCCAAAATAAATGAAATTGATGTACGCAGTCAGCAATTAATATAATTAAAAGAAAAATCAAACCGTCCATTCATAAGATATACTTTTATATCCATTTATCCATTTATTTATTATTTAAATCGAAAAAAAATAATAAAAACATTAACAAACACATTTAATTTAATTGCGATGCCGAGCAACATGATATATCCTAATAAAATGTTAAAATTTATTAACCACTAACAGCACACCCGTTATTCGTACGGAGTGTATAATTTAAAGAAACTTAAAGTTCGCAATCATGTGCAAATTCTGTTAAAATATTAAATTTATTGCTCCTAAAGAGAAGTTTAAGAATATATGTTCTCACTATGCAAAATTATCTTCACGATCAGATCTGAAGAATAAAACATCCTGCCCCCTTTTGTAAGCAAATTTACAGAAGAAAAAATAGAAATTGAATGAATATATGCAGCCCCGTACTAATTATATTGTCGCAGATCAGAAAATATGCCAATGTGTTAGTAGAAGATTACCCGTATTACAATATGCGTCTCAAAAATATTTGCCAAAATAAAAGAGATGACGTAATAAATTGAAAACATCAATAATATCCGTACTCTTTATACCAGAAGGTCGTAATTGATTTCAATATATGCCAATATATATCAAAACATATGTCAATATACCTGTACAACTTATATTCTCGTAGATTAAAAGATATACACGTGTATTTGTAGAAGATTCGTACAACATACAATATATGAGTTTAAACAATTTTTGTCATAATAAAATAATTGCATAATAACTTGAAAATATCAATAATCCTTGAATCAATAATCCCCGAAAATATAAATAATAATAATTTTTAAACCTGAAGACCGTAATTGATATTATCCAGTCAAAAATGCTATAAGAAAAATCAAATCGTTCTTTTCTAAAATATATTTTTATATCCATTTATTTATTATTCAAATCGAAAAAATAATTATTAAAATTAACAGACAGATTTAATTTAATTGCGTTTCTGAGTAACATGATATAAGATAGAATCTTATAACATGTTAAATATGTCATGTCTTATAACATAAACTGCGAAATTAAATAACGATTTTGATTTCTCTATACTTCTCATTGTTCCGTAAAAGCTTGTTTTAAATAAACCATGAACCATGGAGATAGATTTTTCCTTTAAATCATGTTTCAAACAATTCATGTTTTCAGAAAGTGACTAATTAACGCAAAAAATCTCCCATCAAACTCAGAGATTAAATTTTAATTCACTTTCAAACGATTTTCAAGCTTTTGGTTTGGATAAACCACGGAGTTAGGGAGTAGAACTCCTAGGAAAAAGTTCCGTTTTTCATTAATATCTCGACAACCCCAGGTCTTAGAAACTCGAAACTTGGACAAAATTTATGGGGGGATATTTCAAGGCTATTCACCAAATTTCAATAAATTCGGTTCAGCCGTTTTTCCGTGATGATGAGACAAACGAAAATTTCGTTTTTTACTAATATCTCGAGAACCACTGGTCGTAGAAACTCAAAACATGGATATAATTTTAAGTGGGGCTATTTCTGGGCTACCCACAAAATTTCATCAAATTCGGTTCAGCCGTTCTCCCGTGATGGTGTGACAAACAGACAGACAGACAGATTTTCATTTTTATTTATATAGATTATATTATGTTGCATATTTAAATAACTATAGTTGTAACGTAAGTTGATGTATACGAGCATGAAGCGTGAATGCATGAGAATATCGAGTGGCGACTTTGACTCAAGATATTTCAAATTGCAGGGATGAATTCGTGAATAAGGAAATCGTTTTCCATGAACGAAGTGCCCAAGATCATCGTAAGGCGGCCATCAATCTGAACGCCCTGAGCCTGTGTATACAGAAATCAGCTAAAAACGAAGAGTTTGCTAAATTACAGGAGATGGAGAGGACAGATACTAGGTTTGTAACTTCACTTTTTAATTTTTTTTACCTTCTCATACTATATAATATCTTGTTTTACTATACAGTTGTAAATAATACTATTGATTGTCTCATTTTACTTTCTTGCCTGGAATTACATATACTTGATAATTATACTAGAAAAAAACATTATTTCACATCACAACTGTTAAACATGTTTACATTAAGAGCTTTCCTATCTATACATTTGCTGATCTCCATAATATCTAATTAATTCGATCTAATACCTAATTTTTATCTGAATCCTTTCTATTTAAAAACAAGAAAGATCAATCATGCATAAAGCATTGATTATGAAACACTTTCCAACTTCATTGCAATTTTATATAAACATCTCCAAAATGCGATACATTCCTCTGTAATATTTTTAAAATTATCACAATACTACATTAATTTATTATATTTGAAAACTTAAAACCTCATCGATAAAAATGAACTTTATTCAAATGACTGCATTGAAATACAAATTGCCTGGGTTAAACATATTTAAAATGTGATACATTCCTCGGTAATATTTTTAAAATTATCATAATACTGCAATAATTTATTATATTTGAAAACTTCATTGAAAACAAATTAACTTTATTCAAATGACTTCATCAAAATATAAATCACCTCTATATAAAAGCAGCATTTCATTCATAAACTTTTTTCCATTTCTTTCATTCATCATAATACTATAATAATTTATTTTATTTAGAAATTTAAAACCATGGCGGTACAAGTAATTTAACTCTATGCTTAAAACTTCATCAAAAAAATCGTCTGGTTCTCTGTGTAAAATCAATGAATGTTTCATTCATATCAGCTATATTGCAAACTCCGTGAGTTAAATAATTGTGCGTTAAAGAAATGCAGCAATTCTTACACAACTCATTCTACATCTTTTGGTATTTACATTCTCCAGAAGTGAAAATTAGGCTTCGTTGTAGAAATAATCAAAGTTTGATAATCATTTAAACTCAAATATATTGTAATTGCGTTGTTTCAGTATGTAGATGCACAGAATTTAAGCAAAATAAAGAGGTTTTAGGACGATCACCATTTTGACACAAGATGGATGTCATATTTTATTTTGAAGTGGGTAACGTGATCTTTTCATATCACGGTCATGTGATCGCTTCATATAAGAGGTGTAATTATTATTTTAATTTTTATTTAAAAAACTACTGAATATATTTTGCTGAAATTTTTTTATATATTTTATGGAACAATTTGAATATTACCTGAAATTTTCGAAGCAATTTGTTAATTTTAAATTCGCTTAAAAAATGTTTGAAAAATTAGGTCCCATAGGGTTCTTTTCAGCAATAACACTTTTCAACAATGTTGTAAAGCGTTAAAAAATCCTGTTTTAATGCACTTGACATATATACAACTTAGTATTCTTGTATTTTATGCTCTGTTCTTTTTATGTTCGTGTGGTTACTGTAACTGGATTTCATTTGTAGTTGCCACATAAATTAAATAAATAAATAAATACATAAATAATAAATGGATATAGTATAAGATAAAGCACTGGTTTCGTACTGTATAATTTTCGATTTCAATATTTTGTTGCCAATATAGGTTTTAGGACATCCTGAAGACATTTTCACTATTTTTTACATGATGTCTTTCTGGTTGTATGACGTCAGTCTGTTGTCGATTTCTTGTGTATACGCGATAGATGATATAAATATTAATGTATTCCCAAGAAACTCCATATCCTATTTTGTGATCTTGCTAACTAGCTTTGTAAAATATCGATCATTTCTAGATTTTTTTTTTCAATTCGAGCGAAATCTTCGAAAATATATATATTTTTAATATGGCAGCATAGGTCAAAATTCGACTGTAATTATGCATAAATGGGGCTATTTATGGCTCAAAGATCACAAAACGTAATTTGATCATTTGAACCAATGATACAAATTGTCCAACTTCCTACTTGCGAATGAAATGCACAATCTATTTAAAATGAGAAAGTCGAGTTGAGCTACACCTGTTAATTTTAAAGTAGTCTTGCATTTATAAAGCTCAGCATGCATGTGTGTGTACGCTGTTATAATGTATGAAAATGCACAATACTCTGAGGGATAACAATTTTAAAACAATAGGATTCTTTGGTAAGTCATTTAACACCTTGATGGGATTCAAATCCCGTCATGGAATTCAAATACGCATTGTCTCAGACGGCGAGCAATTTGAGAAACCTCTACTCTAGATTGTGTTCATGTAAGTACCGTGTATTGAATCATTCCTGAATTTGACAACAATTCGCCTGTAACCGCATTGTAGGAAATAAATGCTTTCATTAGTTTTATGGGTGAATCCTACACATTAGACAAGCGTTCTGTTCGCGGAGCCATTGGTGTTTCTGGAAATTATTCCAGGTGTTGCATGACGTGATAGTGGCGTTTATATTTTCTTATAAATTAAAAATCGAACCGCAAAAAATTTTAATGTATAATTTGAATCACGATGCACTTTTTTCTCATTTTGGGGTTCCGTCATCGAAATGCGTTTTAAAAGTGTTCCGCGGCCAAAACAACTTTGGAAAAAAACTGCACTAGACAATATTTTACACATTTGTAATTCGACATTTTTCAAACTTTTTTGAGATACGGAACCCTCTTAAAATGTGGTCTGATGGCAGAATCCCAAAACGAGAAAAAGTCGGTCCAAATCACTCATACAGAATTTTACGCGTTTTTATAATTTAAGATAATTTACACAAAGCTATCACATGGGGGCGCGGTAGCCCATTGGTTAGCGCGCTGGAGTTGTACTCGGTAGGCCCGGGTTCGATTCCATCCACTGCCAAAACTGCCGCCATGTTCATGCGGAGTACGATCACGTTAAACATGTGGGTCCGAAAGTCCTTCCGAGTGGTTGGTGGTAGGGGGAGGAGGTAACGGTCCCTGTGGATGCCTCCCCCACTAGGTTCCGGTCTAAATTGGGTGGCACTTCCCGACCGTCCAAACAGTTACCTTACACCTTTCTGGTAGGTCGGACGATCTGGGTTTCAACAACAACAACACAAAGCTATCACATCGGAGAACTTGAAATTCTCTCGCGGAACCTCAGAGTTTCAAGGAACACACAGATTAGTCACATACGTGTTTTAGTTACGTGTCACATACAATAAATGAACATTTACAAATAGTGTATAGACTCATCATACTTTCCCAACAGGATAGCTGAAACAGGGAAAATGATTGAGAGAGGCTTAACTGGTATTGAAACCATTCTGGAGAAAAATAGAGACCTCCAGTCAGCCATCGCAGATGCTGCCGGAGAAGAATCTCCTGATGAAATGGAGAACAGTTTCAAGATTACCGATGACAAGACTGACTCGACGTTTTCGTACCTGGACGAACTGCTGAAAGACATCCATAGCCTGCAAAGTGATGTCGATGGACTGAAAGGGGAGAATAGGGATTTCATAAAGAATATGAGCGCGAGTGCCCGGAAGATGAGAAGGGATATATCATCAAATCAGGTATTCGAATTTTCATTTATCTCGCTTTATGAATACAGATCGTGAATTTGCGCACAAGAAATAAAATATATGATGTGGGCAACACATGACTTCCCTTATATAATTCAATGAATTTACTACTTTTACAGAAAAAAGAAATAGGTTTTCTTATAGTAGATAATTATATTATTTCCAAGATATTGAATTTTCGACAATGAATCGTCATTTTCATTGATTTAGCGTCATTTTTATCCAGATTTTCGTTAATTTGTCAGCATTTTAAAAAGTCGCCAAGTTGGCGACATTCCGCCAAATTCGTCGCCAAAGTCGCGCCAAACGTTATGGACTGAGAAATAAGTTATTCTTATGGCAGATAAATGACTATTGGCGTTCAAATACAAAAGTATTACTCAAAGTATCTTTTCTCATGAATGGAACGAGCTAGATCCACGATAATGATGTCACTCAATTTATCGCATGATATTGCATATGAAAAGTGAACATGTTTTTCAACAGTTAATAGTTCTTTTTTTAATTTATGGGATATTTTGAGAAATTTATCTGAAAAATCTGCAATAGCTCGAGAACGGTTCGTGCTAGCGGTCAATAAAGTTTATGCCAATCGTTTTCTATGGAAACATTACATAAGAAATATCTATTTGCGAAACTTTATTAAAGGTTTTGATTTTTTGATGATTTTTTCAAAATTTCACTCGAAAATTTAAGGAGGTTCTGAACATTCGATTACGTTTAAAAAAATAGGCTTCCAGTATTCACGATTTGAGATTTTTGTACCAAATTTCATTCGAATCGCTCCATTCGTTTATGAGATATCATCTCCATAGTCTCACTGACACATATATACTTTTACACACGCACACACACACACATACTTTCACACACACACACACACGCACATACTTTCACACACACACACACACACAGACATCACCTCAAAAATGTGTGATTCGTGATCGGTGATGCTTGAAATGTGCTCTCCCGTCGAAAACTCGAATTCGAATTTTCGTGCCGGTCACAATACTTCCCTTATACATTATGTATATAAGGAAAGTAATAACCAGAACACAACTTTGAATGCTGTTCGAATAAGCATAGAATGCAGACGATCACTTCGGAAATAGTACTTGTATTTCTGTCCTCAGTGTGGGCAAATTTAGTGTAGAGCTCTCAATGAGAGAGAGTTAAATCCCTGTCGCTTCGGCAAAATGGCTTAACCTGCGTACTATGGTAGTGTTACCAAGTGTGGTGAAATATAATCACAATTAAGAAAAGCCAATAAAATGCCGAAAATGTGAGCCTTAAGTGGGATGCAGAAAAATAATACAGGAATAAATAAAAAAATACATGCCATATCTTTGAAAAATAAACTTGTAATCTTGCAGAAATAAACTTATTTCTAAACTTATTTCTCTGAGTTATTATATGACTGCTTCAGTGCGCATCAATACTGTTTTGCGGAGTAATTTTCACTGGGCCATCTTTCATATATGTCATACCGATGGAAGCTCAAGGCGCATTACCCTTACTGCGGCGCTGAATTAAATACAATTTTTATTGATCTTTTTTATTCTTTTTTAAATCGCATTCAAGGGTATCAGTTTCTTATTATTTTGTTCTATTGCATCACGGTATAATCACTATCTTACTGGGTTCATTGGTTAAGGCATTTTTCAGCATTTTGCTAAAGTGTTCAGATTAGCTCTCACTTTTGTTGTTTAACACTAGTACAGTTCATATTGAAGAAGAAAATCTTAGAATTTCCATTTCCATAACAATCATCTGAATTCTATATTTATTTGCGCAGAAGCACACTCACGGACAATGAAAGTTGCGCACATTGAAGAAAACATGGTACAACCGCGAAATGATGTAAATAGCTAGAGTGCGAGCTGGTACATAAATGATTCCAGTCTGGTGTAATTGCGCATAACCGTACACCCTTGAGTAGTGCCGCAAGCATGAGCCAGCGGCCTTATAAACCGACGTATAGTCGAAGCACCGTTAATGAGAGAAGCTTCGGCCGACGCAAATACGAGTACGGAGTGAAAAGAATGGTGGGTAGATGCTAGAAACTTCGATATACGCAACTGACGGACTTCGAGAGAGGCCTGATTACCGGGCTAAACACTGCAGAGTGGTCAGCTCGCCGGATAACCCGCCACGTGGATCGTTCGGACTATACCTTCCGACGGTGTTGGGAGCACTGGGACGCCCCACAGACACGGAGGACCGACTCTGGACGGACCAGGTATACCACGAGTAGAGAGGAACGAATGATCTTGTGGTAGGCACATGTAGAGCCCACGACGACCCGATCTGCGATATATGCAGACGTAGCGGCATATGCACACGTTGTTAACTAAATAATTAATTTTTCTGTTTCTTTTTTCATTTCAGGCTACAAAAATTTCCTTAAACCATCTATTTCTCAGGATTTTTATATAAAGATCTCAATTTTGGCTGATGGGGATTCAGTCCTATAAGGGATTTGGAGGTTCACTAAGGATTTTCTGTTTAAGGTTCTATTTTCACTAACGGTTCTTTAAAATTCGTATTGCTGTACGAAATATGTGTGTAAAAGAGAATTAAAATTCTTAATATTTTTGTCAGAAGGAAGTCACATTGTCACACCAATTGCCAACCGGACGACCATCTTGCTGCTCACGTCCTCGGATGAGTCGGTCGTTCTGGGCTTTCGACACCAATTGCCAAATCGCACCAATTGCCGATGCCACACTAATTACGCCAAAATGTCTCACCAAGTGCCACTATTACGAAGGTTTCTTCCTAAATTTCTTGCTATTGTTTTGTCAATAAGTAAGTTTGCTGTTTTGTGACACAACTAATATCCAACGAGAATTTTTCTATTCCATAATATTGTAGTAAGAGAGAGTAAACACGGAATGTCCCTTGGATTATATTTTATACATAAAAAGCAAATGTAAGCGCCATCTTACATTATCCTTTTTCCAACACCGTGATAGATTATGATGCAGCGCGACATATTCTGCTTTGTATTTCTGCTGAGGCGTCTATTGTGGATCTTTGGCGAGATTTTCTAATCCCATTTTTCCAACATCGGGGAAGATTTTGTGTTTTCCTTTCCACTTCAATGTCGCCTTTAATTTTCGCTTCGATCAGAGATCAGGGCGAAAAAAAAGAGGAAAGAGATGGAACATATGAGACGTCATCATTTTTGGGGGGGTTCGGGGTTCGGAGTAAATCGTGAAAGAAATGTAGCGTGAATGAAATGGCGGTATGCAAAGGGGGATGACATCATATTGTTACAGATCAGCAGAAAACACAGTGTTTTAATTTAAAGGTCCTAGTTATTTGACCTTAGAGATAAATTCAGTAACTTTAGGGCGACGAATTTGGAAAAAATAATTCGCTAAAAGTTAGCAACTTTTAGCGAATTTTGGATACTTGTCGATGTTTGTAGATTGATTAGAACTTTCTGAGTTTCTTTTCCAGAAATTACTATACAGTGTATATAAGCTCGTCATGGTTCATTTGTGTTCATGCGGCATGAATAACAAAAAATTAATAATATAAATACCTCGATTTATCTGTCTATCTCTGGGTAACGCTGCTACAACATGTTGCCAAACGTGTTTCACTCACGGATAAACATTTCATTAACTCATTGAGTTTTACGAGCGTATTATATCAGATACTGAAATTGAGTCCATGATGTGGACGGCCCGATCCCTACATAATGCAATGACTATACCGCGATGTAACCATGATTACTCCATACTGTGAAAAACTGCGATGTAGCCATGGGACTTTATGTAGCGTATGACATCAGATACTGGAAGTGAGACCATGATGTTCTTTTATTTCTTATCATATTATAAACTTTTATTTGAAATATATGATTCAACTAGGTAAACAAACTCAACAAAAGTAGTAAACTTCCTTGCGTGTTTTTTGTTTATTACTTATAGGGCAGAATGCTCACGGGTCTCACTAGTTAAAAATAAAACAATTTCAAAAAATCGAAAAATATCTATATTTTTCCGAGGTACCTTATACCATCGCTATACACAACCACCATTAAAATTTTTCTATTCGTAATATGCAAAAGGAATGGTATTTAACATTAATTTATAACGGTTAATTGACTCACTATTTTTATCTCGCTAGTTTGACTAAAATAAAATACTTTTCCTGACGGTAATAGGGCGCTGATTTACCGAATCGGTATTAAAAGCTGTTATTTTGAAAATCCTGAGCATCGTAACACCACTTAGTTGCAGTTTTGGATAATATTTTATGTATTTAATGCGTAATTGCTTTTTTTGAATGTACTGTTTTTTATGAATTTGTTGTCATTTCGCTGTTTTTGTACACTTTGTGGGGTTTGCTGATTGTGTGGGCAAAACCAGACTTGCGGTGTTTAAAGCCCGGATCCTCTGGTTATTTGTGAGCGGGCACAATCCTTCGACATTTTCTGTTGTTGTTTTGTAAACAAGCGTTAACTTTGCGTAACGGAATGTTTATTATTCATAATATATATATATATACATTATACTAATTTCAGAAACATTTGCGGCAGACTGATAACCCCTGCGTACAGTCTAAAGCAGTAGAATTCTAGGATCACAAAAGTTCGAATGGGTCGAATGGAGGTTTCGACTGGTCAGTTCGAGATTTAATGAGCAAGTCCAGTCCGAAAAGTTGAAAGTTTTACTTTCGACTGAAATTTGTATACGCCTCAGACGGGGTGACCGACCATTTCATGGGTCGTCGTCAGTCCGGGGCTCATTCATGGGGGTTCCATCCATGTACGCCATGTGTTTGTAATGCGCACCCTCATATTGGTTTACGCAGATGCCGTTACCGAAAATTATGGTTTTCAAGTTCCAACATACAGTCACTGACGTTAAAGTTATGTTGTTGTTGTTGAGACCCAGACCGTCCGACCTACAAGAAAGGTGTAAGGTAACTGTTTGGACGGTCGGGAAGTGTCACCCAATTTAGACCGGAATCCTGTGGGGGAGACATTCACAGGGACCGTACCCTCCTTCCCCTACCACCAACCTCTCGGAAGGAATTACGGACCCACATATTTAACGTGATCGTACTCCGCATGAACACGGCGGTAGTTGTGGCAGCGTGCAGATCCAGCGCGCATACCACCGGGCTACGGCTTCCGAAAAGTGCCAACAGCACGCTGTGTTCCCAGGTGGTCACCCACCCAAGTACTAACCGCGGCCGATGCTGCTTCACTTCGGTAATCTAACGAGAACCGGTGTTTTCAGCACGGTACGGCCGTTGGCCCGTTAAAGTTATGTGCAAGTCCTCATCGGGAGTCTTCAGAAGTCAGCCGTTCAAAACAGAAAACGGTATGAAGTTTCCTTAGTTATAAGATACACAGGCAAACGCCTCCTCGAGTTCGCTTTGGTGCATGTAGCATAAATGGCGATAGCTAACCTCAACAATTTAATAAAATATGCTTCCAGCTGTCCAAAGGATAAAGAAATGCAGCTATATCTGTTGGGAGCATAAAGTATTGTTAAATAAAAGGATTTCGCAACGGTATAAAAGTGTGGTTTTGCCTATGTTTCCAGATCGTAGACCAGCAAAGTTATATCGAATAGAAAATAATCTTGATGATGTGTGTGTCTGTGCTGCATGTATGCGTGTTTGTTGCGAGTAATATGTATTTTTGTTGTGAGTAGTATGTATGTTTGTTGTGAGTAGCATATTCGTTGTGAGTAGTATGCATGTTTGTTGTGAAGAGTTTGCGGGTGTACTGTGAATCTAATTTCTCTCACAATTCAAAAATAGAAAATTACAAAAATATAGGATTTTGTTAATTCCGTTAACCAAATGTTTGATTCACCTAAGCTAAACTTTATCATGAAATGCAGCTGTATTTGGTTTTAATTATCTCCTCATGTTATTGAATATTGTATAGAGAGAATATTGTATTCATGAAAATTTTCAATTTTGAGAATTTGACGCAAATATACATTATAGGACCTTCTGAATCGTTCTGAATATTTTTATAATGATGTTCGTCTGTGGTCGATTCCCTGTGTGCACTATACCTGTCGCAAATATTAATATAATTTCACAATACTTCATATCCCGCTTGGTTAACAAAAAATCTAGAATTAGATAGCATTTTTTAAAAATTAGAACGAAAATTTAAAAATTTATTCGAAATTTTACATTTTCCTCGCATGGCAGCATAGGACAAAAATTGACATAATTATGCATAATAGGAGAAATTTATAGCTCAATGATCACGGAACATAACAGTTTCAGTCATTGTAGTAAAAATAGCCAAGATGCAATTTTCGTGTTCATAACGTCATTAGCCGTCCCTTGGGTTCATGTTACCACACCACATGAGGAATACGTTATAATGCTTGGTAACATTCGAAATAATATTCCAAGAGTTTTATAATGATGAGTGTAATGCCAGAAATGTAAAGTATTAAATATTTGGAAGGATTAAAATGATGGAACCAGGAATGCGGGCGGATTATTCCCACGCTAAGCAGATGGGCGATAGTATACAGGTGGACCCATATCTTACATACCACGCCCCATGTTTACATACCACGCCCCATGTTTACATACCACGCTAAGCCGTTTGGCGGCAACCGAGACGGCGAACCCATGTCTACGGATTAGCCCTCAGCTCTACATTCCAGCACGTAGACCGCCGACCGAAAAAGGGATATACGTGAGAGTTGCTCGAAGAGTCAGAATTGGTCAAGGCAGGCTGTTGGAGTTGGACTAGTGAAGAGTAAGCGGCGGTAGCAGTGTTAAGAGTTGTGTGTCCGTCTCTGATATAGGAATTCGAAGGAGAGCTCATGTTCATCTGGTATTGCAAGTGTAAAGTGTGACAAAGCATCGGTGTTACCCAAGTTATATGAAAGAAGATCAGGTACCGTACAATTAACTATATGAGGATAACCTTTTTGTCTAAATTTGTGTTTTTAAGGAAAAGCTAATTAATGCATCCCACCACGTGCTCCAACCAAATATCAATTGATCTGACATTACACCCCCCCCCCCCCGAACTACCCTTGAGATGTATTCCACTATTGGGATACTATTTTAATTTGTAAACTAAAGAGTGTAAATTAAGTATGTGATAAATAAATGTTTCTTCCTTTACTATTAACCTTATTTTTTAGTTTTTAACTTAGTATCCCGTTAAGCACAAAAATGTGTGGGTTTTGCGGCCACCAACGCAATGTACACAGCAGTAAGTTTTAGAACAGATTACATGTATAATTTAATAAACAAAATTAATAAATCGGCACAATGAGTAACTGTGAGATCAGGAGGCATTTATGCATTTATGATATTTACGACTATTTACAACAAAACGCTTAAGGAGGAGAAAATGAACATGTGAGACCAGGTCTTATAATATTATTCCAAAATCAACAATTGACCTAATATATACGTAGACTGGTACATATCTCTGTTCCTGGGTCTGTTGCTCAGCATGCTTGGAATATTTGCAGCTTCTTTTTCTAGCATTCTCAACACTTTAAATAACCACTACACTGCTTGAAAATACGAATCACATCTCTTTTGGATAATCATTCTTGGAGAATATCTCAACGCCTCTGCCCCATCATTTTTATATAATCACGACTCTCTCTTATAGCTCTTGGACAGTCATTGCCTGAATTCTCAACACTACAATACAATCATTGCTTGAATATTCATTGAATTATATCCTTGGTACCACATTATTTTAACTGTGGTCAAGATATGCCCTCCGTTCTATCATTGTTTGCTCCTCAGTGCGATGTAGTATCATTGCTTCTTTATCTACTTGGTTTTCCAATGGAACTTGGTTTAAGTCTTGACTTATTGGAGATCTTTGCCCCAACCCTACCCGAAATTTGTGTGAACTGAATTTATTGGGGTCATGATGCATAGGGCTAAGACTGTCATAAAATGGTCTGCGCTTTGTTTTGTCGTAAATAGTCGTAAATATCAAAAATGAATAATTGCCTCCTGGTCTCACAGTAGCATGCTATAATTGTGATTATTTGGATTAACAATACAATTTTTTTTCAATTTCTTCTTGAAAAATTTGAAATTATAACAATCTCGAGCTACTTAAAATTTCGCATAAAATGTGTTATTTATGGCGCACTGATCACGATATTGAATAGTTTCAATTATTATAGAGAACACTTTTAGTGTTCGTGACGTCATTACCCTTCCCTTTGGGGGCAAGGCATACCCGGAATGGATGCACTGTCAATATTAGTATCAATCGAAGTAATATTACAAGATCTTTAAAATGAAGAGTAAAATTCTATAATTGTGATAATTTGGACCAACAATACAATTTTTTTCAATTTTTTTCTTGCAAAATTTGCAATTGAAAAGAAAACTCGCGACTTTTAACAGTTCTAATTATCATAATGAACAATTTTCGTGTCTGTGACGTCACTAGGTTTCCCTTGGAAGGCAAGGCAGGCCTAGGGTGACTGCACTGTCAAAATTAGTATCACGCAAAATATATTTTTCAAGCCCTTTAAAATGAATGGTGACATCTTATAATTATGATCAATTGAACCAATGATACAGATTTTTCAAAAATTATTTTGCAAAATTTGTAAATGAATAAAACCCGCAAGCCACTTAAAAATGAATTCTTGTATGAGAAAATCTAGTTGAGCCACATTCGAGCGAATATCTTTAACTGTTTGATTCAATAAATAGTTTGAATCAATTCATCAGAGAACGTATATAAGCAGCTGTCAATGTACGTTAAAATACGCCTTGAAGGATAAAGAACTGCAGTCGCCGGAAGCAGAATATTTGAATATTTCCATTTCAAATAAAGATATTAACTATAAAATGTTTCTAAATTGATTTTGTTATTAGTTTATTGTTTAAAATAATTTTGTAGCGATATACGAGTACTTAAATTAAAGAAATAACTCTATTCGAAATGGTTTTTTTCTCCTTTTGTAATAATCTACATATTATTTGACGAAAGCATTGCTCCCATTCAAAATAGATCTAATACGATTAAGGGTAATCCTATCTTTTGAAGATGTTCAAGACTTTTTTTTATTGGGTATTTTTTTCTTTGATATTTTATTAGCCGTCATATTACGTTTCATCGAATACCTTAAAGATATGTTACAGAAGTTTTTGAGTAATTCTTACTTTCTTATACTACTCTGCAGAGAAAATGTTGTTTTAACTAAAATTTAGGCAGTATATGAGATAACGAAGATACTCTTATTGCGGATAACAGTATTTATGGGTCGGATTGACGGGTATTATGCGCTCATCAGTATGGAATAGCCGATAACTGCAATGGCAGCAAGAATACTTGCTATTTACCGGGAATATGTAAAATAATCAGCAGAGGATAATTTGTTTGTGATAGTTGCTACCCTCGGAACTGATAATTTCATAAAAATGCAAAGTTCAGATTTTTATACAGTCCCTCAATCAACAAAATATTTATTTGTTAATTTTTCGCCGTGCTTCATTAGGGCGAAATAAATTCACCTGGTACATTTGATATAAAAATGCGTTGAGATATCCAAAAAATTTAAATCCATAACTTATTACATTTTACCCAAGCATATGAATAATTTAAGTAATATGGAAGAACATATGAGAGACATAAACAAATATATTTGAAACATACAAACTATTAATTGATATTATCTACCATTTAATTTTGAATAATTTAATTGTTGCTGGTCCCTTTTATTTGAAAGGAATATACTATATAGTAATAATTGGAATATCACAAAACATTTTTCAACGAAACGTACCAAGTATATTTCTTTCTCTCTAAAATGGCGCGGATAATTTTTTTTTCCAATTGACACTTTTTACTGGGGAATAATGCAGTTCAGGTAAAATGTAATATGTCCAGAATGGCAATTATCAATATCTCGGCGAATTTTTCTTTCAAAGATACAGGGTAAAACTCTTTAAGCCTAAATAACCGGGACGAAAACTTTACTAATTAACATTTTTTAATTGGGGAGATTCTGCAGTTCAGATAAAATGTAATAAGATCAGATTTTCACTTGTAGATATCGGGACGAATTTTTCAATAAAAGGTATCGGGTAAAATACTTTAAATCTAAATAAGCAAGGATAAATTTTACTAATTGACATTATTTGATTTGGGGCCGTATAAAAAAATTAATTATGAAAATACCAGTTCCGGTGGGTGCAAATATCATAAGTAAATTGTCCTTCATTTTCGTATTTTTTCTCTTATTTCACTTTATTTCTACGGTCAATCGTTTTTAACACCTTACAACATAGTTCAAAAAGTGTTTATGGCTTTGTTCTTTCTTTCTGTCTGTCTGTCTGTCCGTTAGAACGATAACTGCGGTAAAAATGGCGTTATCAAAATGAAATTTTAGCATATTATTCAGACGGTCTGTGGGACCTATGGGAATATAAATGAATAATATCACCCAATTAGTTTCGGATTGAACCCGGGTTGAAAAAATGAAATACATTGAACCCTATGGTACCTAAATTTTCAAACACTTTTTAAGCGAAATTAAAATTCACAAATTGCTTCGAAAGTTTCAGGAAATATTCAAATTATCCCATAGCATATATAAAAAAAAGTTCAGCAAAATACATTCAGTAGTTTTTAAAATAAAAATTAAAATAATAATTACACCCTTTATATGACGAGATCAAGTGACCATTATATGAAGAGTTCACGTGACTCAGTTCAAAATAAAATATGGTATCCATCTTGTGTCAAAATCGTGATTTTTAAAGTTCTTTTTAATTCATATTTAGTGTTGCATCCGTCCTAAAATCGCCTTATTTTTGCTTAAATTTTGTGCATCTACATACTGAAACAACGCAATTACAATATTTTTTAGTTTAAATGATCACCAAACTCTGATTTATTTCTACCACGAAGCCTAATTTTCACTTATGAAGAATGTAAACATCGAAAGATGTAAAATGAGTGGTATAAGAATTGCTGCTTTTCTTTAACGCAAAATTATTTAGCTCATGGAATCTGCAATATAGCTGAAATGAATGAAACATTCAATGATTTTACACAAAGAAGAAGATGTTTTCGATGAAGTGTTAAGCATAGAGTTTAATTACTTGTACCTCCATGGTTTTAAGGTTTTAAATAAAAAAAGTATAGTATTGTACTGAATGAAAAGAATGGAAAAAAGTTCATGAATGAAATGCTGCTTTTATAGAGAGAGCCAGGGGATTTATATTTCGATGACGTCATTTGAATAAAGTTTATTTGTTTTCGATGAAGTTTTCAAATATAATAAACTGTTGTAGTATTATGATAATTTTAAAAATATTTCCGAGGAGTGTATCGAATTTTAGAGATGTTAAAACCATGCAATTTATATTTCAATGCCGTCATTTGAATGAAGTTCATTTTTTTCGAAGAAGTTTTAAGTTTTCAAATATAATACATTAATATATTATTGAGATAATTTTAAAAATATTTCCGAGGAATATATAGCATTTTAGAGATGTTTAAATAAAATTGCATTGAAGTTGGAAAGTGTTTCAAGATCAATGCTTTATGCATGATTGATCTTTCTTGTTTTATATTCGTTATGGACACATTGAATGACAGATATAGTATATGCGGGAAACGATTATTTATATGTTGTATCTAAATGGTATTAAAATAACGGATGATTGAAAACTTACGGCCTTCAAATATTAAAAAGATATAATGGACAGAGAAATTGAGATAGCAGAACATTTTTTTGTTAGTTGGCACTAGTATACCATCAAAAATATATTATAAATATCGTCTGATGCTTTTATTACGCCCGATAACAATTGCAGATCTTTATTTTATCGATCAAAGAACATGGTATTTTCCCAGAGTCCACAGATTTTTAATTTTGCACATTATTAATCTAGATATTCTTATGAGTGTATCACTAAAGTGTTTCAGAAAAAATACCCATATTCTAAAACATCTACACAATTACAAAGTTAGTAAAGTTTTGTCTGGAAACTGGATCTGTTTGCATACAAAGCCAGAACAAGACTGATGACTAGTGCCTGACTAACGCAGGGCCGGCCTAGGCTCCTGCAACAGAGGGGACCCAAATTAAATAATTACAACATCCACATATTAACGGCCGCTTCCTAAATAAAAATATACAATCGGACTGAGTTTGCCCAGCAGATTGATTGAATTTGGGGATGTAGGGATTAATTGTATTAATTTAGCATATTTACTTTTTGACTACGATAAAAAAAATTGTCAATAATTTAAATGACATTAAAATATGTAAGAACCACATGTTGTTTATTTTATAGAATGCAATTTGGTTTTGAAAAGTATTTTATTCATTTCATATATATCGAGAGGTGAAAGGGGGGCCCGGAGGAATGTCTGTCCCGGGCCCCAGTTGGACTAAGTCGTGTCCTGCTGATGACAGGGATAAACCTTAGCAAATGATGTGCACAAAATCTTTATGACTGAATTATTAAACATTTTTATTCTCTTTTGCACTTTTATTTGGCACAGTTATAAGAATTGAACGAAGAACCGGTAAGTGACATTTTCGGAACTGGAAGTGAATATTCTCAGTGAACCTCTACTACTAAATTCGTAATTCATAATACTAAATTCATTCCTCTCTAATACTAAATTCATAAACGTTCTCACCTACGCTATACCTCTAGTGAATTGTGAGGAATATGTGTTTGAGGAAAATTTTTTGAACCGGAAGTGAAAAAACCGGAAGTAAAAATCCCTAGAAAATCATCTTACCTCCTCCAGAATATGATGCTGAATTTCTATCAGTCGTCATCTAAGCGCTATCTAAAACTAAACTTGATAAACTGATGTTTCAAGAAAATTGTATTTTGAACTGGGAGTGGAAAATGAACCGGCAATTAAAATTCTTAATGAACCACCCCATCTTCTCTAGAATTTGATGTTGAATCCGTATCAGTTATCATCGTAGCACTATCTATAGCCAAACTTATGGAATATATATTTCAAATAAAACCAAACTTTTTGAATCGGAAATGGAAAAATAACAGATAGCGAAAATATTTAGTAAATACCCAATCCTTCTCTAAAATTCTATACTGAATCCATATGAACCACCATCTAAGATCTATGTATTGCAAGGGAAAATTTTGAGTAAAAGTTGTAATATGGTGAACCGAGTGGCTGAGCAGTCAAGGCAAGCCTTCCTTCGTGTTCGCTCGGCTACCGGGTTATGGGTTCGAGTCCCACCTGAAGGCATTGATGCTGTGTTGTTGGACGCAGAGTGTTCCGCCCTCACTGGTGCTCCGGGTAAACGTCTTGCAGCGGCTAACTGGTTCATGGTCCTGATTGATCATGGGCCTGGCAGTTAGCAAATAAAATAATGTGACGAAAATACTACTACCAATAATTTATATAAAGTATCTTAAATTAAATTAAAAACTTTATTATTTAAAGAAACAAAAAAAAATTAGGAACCTGCTATGCACTTTGAATAAAACATTATATACGTCAGTAACATTTCTTCCTAAAATAGGTAACTATATTTAATAACTAATATTTCCACCGCTGGGACTCAAATGCAAGAAAAATTACATCATTTCGCAAATGGTTGAAATTAATTTTTATTCGTTCCGAACAAGTTAACCCTGGATGCACTCAAGACATATCATTTGATGTAAGTGCTTAACTTTTGGGCAGGTATTAATTAGTGGTATCATTCTGCGGTGTCAGTGCTTGCTGATTGATGTCCGTCCTTGAGATTGCTGTCCAGAAGGAGTTACTCCACGTCCTAGGAGCGACATATCAAGAAGTCAGGACACGCCTAAACACATGTTTTGCGCTTTTTGTTGTAAATTCAATTCATTAGGAAAATAGACGTGATATCGAGAAGAAAAACGTATGCAGATATACTGTACAGATATGTCACATCTTAAATGGCGTAGATAGGATGGGCAGTGCCATTTCAATGTCTAGAGCTGAATGCGTACCTAGTTAGATAAGTAAAAATACAGGCAGGTGTGCTTTAATAAATTTAAAACTCTGGTAACAGAATAAATTATAAAGAATGTTCCTTTTACTGATATCTGTTTAAATGATAATCCAAAAAATGTAGAGGACTGTCAATGTTCTAATGATCTCTCACAGTAATGATAGTTTAGTTGGTAGCGTTCTTAAGTTAGGATTAAAATGTTGTATTTCCTTGCATAGCACTTAAAGTGTGTATTTACAGTATCAGATACGGGATATAACTCGTGATATAACACGGGATCAGACTCGGAATAAAGAACTGGGTTTTGGATTTACCACCCTGGGGACAGGGAAAATGAGGTTTCTCGTAAAGTATGTTCAGACTTTTCAAGCCTAGGAGGCTGAGTTTTGCACATTTATAGTAACGGCCATCGGACAGAACCTAACGTGGCCATAGTTTGTACACCCTGGGGGCGGATATTATATTATTTTCGAAAAGTCTTATCAGATCTTCAAGCATCCCACGTAACCCTGTGGTTAGCGAGCTGGAGTTGCACTCGGTAGGCCCGGGTTCGATTCCAGCCACTGCTCAAACTGCCGCCGTGTTCACGCGGAGTACGATCACATTAAACATGTGGGTCCGTAAGTCCTTCCGAGAGGTTGGTGGTAGGGGAAGGAGGGTACGGTCCCTGTGGATGCCTCCCCCACTGGGTTCCGGTCTAAATTGGGTGGCACTTCCCGGCCGTCCAAACAGATACCTTACGCCTTTCTGGTAGGTCGGACGGTCTGGGTCGAAGAAGAAGAAGCGGTCGCTTAGAAGGCCAAAACGTAGCTCAGATATAGCATCAACCAGACAACCTCACAGTTCGAATTTTCGATTTCTTCTCCGGGATGTAAAATCTGGGGAGTCTCCTATAAATCCCTCCGCCCCCCTCCCCCCTGCCGAAATTTTCCTTTTAAGTAACCGGAGAAACTCAGCCACAGAGCAAAAACTCACTCGGGCAAATTTTCGATTGAGACGACTATTTTCGACGCTATGTAATATACACAGTTTAAAATGGCGCTAAGTACTGTACTCTTAAAAATATTGCTACCTTATGTTTTAAGAGTGTTAGCTTCCACATGTTTGAAAACGCTTAAATACCAGTTTATATTGTAAAACTCAAGATCAAAGTTATTTTGAAACCTCATTTAATTCAATAAGACAAAAATATAGTGCGCTACCCTACAAACATTACTGCAATCCTATAGAAAAATAAATATAATAGTATTCAGTGCCAAAACTTGAAATGCACTTTTCAGATGACAGTAAGCTATATTTTCCAATTTCTTATGGTGGTGCCATTATCCATTATTTTGAGTCATATCACATGCTCTCATTGAAATGCAAATGTACGCTTTTTTATTAAGATTTCTCTGTAGAACTGAATCGTAATATGTTCATTCACACATGCCATGAGTGGCATATCAAAAGGGGCTGTAGTATATATATAGTAGTGCGAAAAAAAATTCAATCACCACAAAAAATTAGGTATTTTCAAAATAAATATTTAGTAAAGAGTAACAAATATTAGTAAATTAGTAATTAGTAAATTAGTAATTAATTAGTAAATAAATTAGTAAAATATTAGTAATAATTAGTAAAGAGTAACAAATCATCATAGTTTTAGTGCATTGATCCTTATATATAAATGTCAAGTGTCATCGTACTCTAGCCATTATTATGGGACATTTAGCCATTATTCCACGCCATATCAATAATTTATTAAAATAGTTTTATCTTTAAATTATGAAAACATATTTATTATTAAATATTTAATAAAAATGTTGTTATATATTTCTCTTTATTATTCATTATTTAATAAAATATGAATGTCACACATTTCTCTTTATTATTCAATTCTAGAGAATGTACCCGTTGTTGTCCGGGAGTCAAAGCAGTGTAGTTATATAAAATGACAAAACAAATACATTTTATTCCTATACATAACAGTGAAAATTGCTTAGTATCCGAGTACACCTGAACAACGGGCATGATACGTAGCCCCTATCTCCCACCAAATCACGAAACTGAAATCCGTCACTTGCGAAGACTATATTCTACGATAAAATATACGGCTGGACTGGCGAACTTTTTTCTAATTTCAGTCATCCCCTCACAAATTATCCATTTCCCTCAACTTGTCTGATTTCAAGCAGGAGAAAGTGGTCCGGACTTCATTGAGAACCGTCTATTGATTCAAAATTTTTAAGAGTTCGCTCGCTTTATATGCCTATTAAACCATACCTACCTTACTCCAAAAATGCTTATGTCTATTTTACTCCAAACATGGACCTCACAGCGCCACTTCGTCTCACGGTGGGAAAAATTAGAACTATTTTGCTTTCTTTTAAAAATCAAAACCCCATGGTCTAAATAGTATTTACTGCAAATTTGGTTGAGTTTGACCCAACAGTTTTCTCACTATCGGTCTCTAAACACCTCTAATTATGGTCATCCCGTATACATGAAATTTTACGATTTTTCCAATGGTGTCAAGAAGGAAACTCTAAATATTTTTGGTCGCAAAGGAACCGATTTCTATGAATATCGCCCAAAATCGGGCAAAAATCTTAAAGTAACTATAAAACTACTTCGAATTAAAAAAAAATAACACCGAAGTGAATCTACACTCGGGTCTTAAAGTATCTGCGTACCAAATTCCATGGCATTACGAAGCGATGCAGACCAGACGCATGCACAGACAGAGAGACATAAAGAAAAACAAACATCTTCCTTTATTATGCAAGATTCAATAAAATGAGAATGCCATATCTCATTTTGGGATATTTCACGCATTGTCATATTTAAAGAATTAATGTTTGTGCATTACTGCATATCATTTATAAAGAGCAGAATTCTGGATCTATATGTTAAGATACTGACTAATTTACTATATATATATATATATATATATATATATATATATATATATATATATATGTACATATATATAGTATATATATATACCATACAAATGTTTAATTAAATATATCTATTACAAGAAGTTTTACAACTGAAAAATGCCCAGATGATTATAAGGCGCACTGCAGCACATACAATATAGACATTGATATGGAATAAAATGATTAAGAAATGAAAGAAGAACAAAAGGAGAATGGGGTGCTTACAGGGAAGTCGAATGGCCAAGGGAGATTACGACCCCTTGTTCCCGGTTGAAGCATGCTCTTAAACCCAGGAAACGTTCCCGGAACCAGACTCGTCGGAAGCAATCCTCCACCTGTCAATATTGGAAAAGCAAAATCCAAACCGTTGAAAACAACATATAGTACCCATGTAGTATCCATGTAGTATCCATGTAGCACAGCATATAGTATCCATGAAACAACATATAGTATCCGACATATAGTATCCATTGTATAGACAACCATGTTGTCTTGCTATTCGTATTGTTCCATTTTATCCATCTGGGTTTTCATGTTCGGTTTTCAATGGTTTGGATATTGCTTTTCCAATGTTGACAGGTGGAGGATTGCTTCAGACGAGTCAGGTTCCGGGAACGTTTCCTGGGTTTAATAGCATGCTTCAACCGGGAACAAGGAGCCGTATTTCACCTTGGTCGTTCGTTTTCCCTGTAAGCCTCCCCATTCTCATTTTGTTCTTCTTTCATTTCTTAATCATTTTATTCTATATATATATATATATATATATATATATATATATATATATTAAATTCAGATACTGATAGTGGGGCCATGATGTGATCAACCAGTATCGTGCATAATGACTATACCATGGAGGTTAAAGTAAGGAGATAAAACTTCATGTTAAGAAAATGCTAATATCGTTTAAGACAATAATTCACGTAACGTTGGAATAAGGTAAGTAACCCTGCATTGTATGCATTTCTATGGCAAAAGGCCTAAAATATTTATTTAAACTGTCAATTTTGTAAAAATAAATTATTAAAGCAATACATAGTTTAACTAAAATAATGAATATTTCTACGTATTTAAAATTATTTTAACTTTCAACTTATTTTCATCTCCATATATTAATTACACTATCGTACAATTATAAATAAATACTTGCGAATTATACTCACAGTTAAGGAAACTTTAATGTAAAAGTAATCAAAAATACATATAATAAATACTATGCCTGCCAGCTTTGTGAACTAACAACAGCAGCTACAATGTAACACTAGCGACACCTAGGTAAATTCTCAGAGTATTAGGGTATTTTATTATAGGAGTTTTATCTCCTTATTTCTAACTCCATGACATATACTCCGTTCACAGCAAAATTATGATCTAACTATGGAGATTTATCTAGCGTTTGCCATCACATATTGAAAGTGAGACTATGGTGTTCTTTTATATCTTAACGTTTTGTAAATTTTTATTTGAGATGTCATGCAATTCGGAGTGTCACACTCATTTTGTTAACATTTTTAACATTCAGAGTGTTTTAAGCTCTTTCCAAAAGAAGTAGGAAATACTCTTTTTTACTTTTCTTATATACAATAATGTATAATGAAAGTATTGTGACGGGGTCGAAAATTCGAATACGAGTTTTCGACGGGATCATAAGTTTCGAGTTTTCGACGGGAAAATCATAATCCATGAATACTGGAAACCTATTGTTTTTATACGCTATCGAATGTTCAGAACCCTTCTAAATTTTCGAGTGAAATTTTGAAAAAATCAAAACCTTCAATAAAGTTACGCGAATAGACATTTCTAATGTAATTTTTCATTAGAAAACGATTGACATAAATTTTAGAAGACTAGCACGAACCGTTCTATAGGTATTGCACATTTAAAAAAATATATAAAAAAAATCATGTAAAATAAAAAAAAAGTATTACCTATTGAGAAAAATGTTCACTTTTCATATGTAATATCATGCGATAAATTTGGTGACATCATTCTCGTGAATCTAGCTCATTCCATTCATGAGAAAAGATACTTTGAGTAATACTTTTTATTTGAACGCCAATAGTCATTTATCTTCTGCAAGAATAACTTATTTTTCCATCCATAACGCTTGGCGAGAATTTGGCGACGAATTTGGCGGAATGTCGTCAACTTGGTGACTTGTTTAAATGTTGCTAAATTAACCAAAAACTCGCCAAATTTATATAAATGAGGCTAAATCAATGAAAATGACAACTCATTGACGAAAATTCAATATCTTGGAAAGAATATAGCTACTATAAGAATAACCTATTGTTTTTACTGTAAAAGTAGTAAATTCATTGCATTATATAAGGAAAATCATGTGTTGCCCACGTCAGACTTTTGTTTGTTTTGCTAGTGGGCCTAACTAACACTCTTCAATATGAAACACTTTAAATATCACTTATATGTGTTATTCTCCTTTTTATCCATTAAAGTCTTGGAAATATGCAAATTTTGAAGGTCCACTGTACGTTATATAAATAGCGAATCATATTTCAAATTTTTATTACTTTCCTTATATACATAATGTATAAGGAAAGTTTTGTGACGGGGTCGAAAATTCGAATTCGAGTTTTCGACGGGAGAGCACGTTTCAAGCATCCCTGATCACGAATCAAACGTTTTTGAAGTGATGTGTGTGTGGGTGTGTGTGTGTGTGACTGTGTGTGTGTGTGTGTGCGTGTGTGTGACAGTATGTGTGTGTGTGTGTGTGCGTGTGTGTGACAATATGTGTGTGTGTGTGTGTGCGTGTGTGTGTGTGTGTGTGTGTGTGTGTGTGTGTGTGTGTGTGTGTATCAGTGAGTCTGTGGAAACGATAACTGACGAACGAATGAACCGATTCGAATCAAATTTTGTACAAAAATCACAATCCATAAACACTGGAAGCCTATTGTTTTTATACGCAATCGAATGTTCAGAACCCCCTAAATTTTCGAATAAAATTTTGAAAAAATAGCCAAACAATCAAAAGCACTAATAAAGTTACGCACATAGATATTTCTTATGTAATTTTACATTAGAAAACTATTGACATAAACTTTAGAACGCTAACATGAACCATTCTCGAGATATTGCACATTTTTCAAAAAAAATATCAAAAAGTCATATGAAATAAAATTAAAAATATTTCCTATTGAGAAATGAAAGTGGTCTGAGAATATGTAATACCATGCGATAAATTGGGTGACATCATTCTCGTGCATATAGCTCGTTCCATTGATGAAAAGAGATACTTTGAGTAATACTTTTGTATTTGAACGCCAATAGTCATTTATCTGCTGTAAGAATAATTTATTTCTTCGTCCATAACGCTTGTCGAGATTTTGGCTGCAAATTTGGCGGAATGTCGCCAACTTGGCGACTTTTTGAATTGTTGCTAAATTAACGAAAATCTCTCCAAATGGATAAAAATGACGCTAAATCAATGAAAATGACGACTACTTGTCGAAAATTCAATATCTTGAAGAGAATATTAGTATCTAACATAAGGAAAGTCATGTATTGCCCACATCAGATTTTTTATATTTGTATTTAATTCATAAATATTCTAGTATGGGGTTAATAATTATTTTAGAAACATATTTTCAAGTAATTAGCAATTTCCTCAAATCAATAATTTTAATTAAGTAATATACCATTTACTTTTCCATTCTATTGTATAGAAATTCGCGAAAAATTTCGAATTTAAGATTTTGAAGGATAAGCATATTTGAACGGATCCTCAGCACATCTTGAACACTTTTGGAATGATGGCCGTGTATATGTGTGAGAATGTATATATTTGCCCATACATGTAAGTGGGTACGCTTTTGAGATTTGGGGGAGATAATTTTAAATTGCACAGCTATAAAATTTTATGTATAAGGTAGAAAATGGAACTAGGTAGACATTGTAAGGATTTTCATGATTAGAGCTCAAATTATTCAAATTTAAGGTTTTCATAGCGCTATTTCATGGAGAAGAAATCGGCGGTAGATCCAGTCCGATGGAGCCGAAATGGTGGTTTGTGTGAAGAACATGTATCTATTTGTGGTGTGCGTGCCGTCTTTAGACATTTCTTTTAGCAGTTAAAAATACTAAAATATTTAACTTGGAACAGTATTTACAAAAATGTTAAAAATAATGAAATATCAAATTTAAAACCTGAATATTTTGAAAACTAAGAACCTGCTCTTTCATCCAATCATATATCATTATATGACTTTAAATTTGCTATATTTTACTATTATTTGTTCACAACTAGCTTTTATGATCTTTGAGATATACGCATTATAAATTAAAAAAAAAATTAATTGTACATCTTCAAGACGATCCTATAAAAACTATAACAGTTCTGAAAAAAAAAATAATCAAAAGGGAAACAAATGGAAGAAAAATCTTTTTCGAACGAAAGCTTTTCAATTTTTTCGAAAGAATAAGGTCAAAATATTATAAAACGTACTAGCACATAACTCGTTAAAAAATCAACACTGCAAGATATCGTATATGCCGTCCTGCGACCACCATACAATGCACTCGTTTCTCAAATCTCTGCAAACACTTTTGGTTGAGTTACAGTTTCTTTACAACAATGGTGATATGAATAATCACTGTTTGAGAAAGACTAGTCAATTTATTTTATATAATTTGCTGAGAATTCAGAATTTGTTAAGAGAGTTTTGCGGGATCGTTGGATATATATATATATATATATATATATAATAAAAAGGATAAAATTAAAAATAAAATAGAAATAGTTAGACTAATTTAAAACATGATCAGTGTCATACCCTGGTTCAAAAAATATACGGAGGATAATTAAGTAAAGACGATAGGAAAGGAAATATCAGACAAAAGGAAAACAATGGTACCATAAAAGACAAAATGATCATAATTTTAAATATCAATAATACACATGAATTTATCAACATTCAAGAGCGATGCATACAAATCAAGTTCAAACATCAAAGGATTATCAAAATCTGGAGGCTCAAAATATTAAAATGACAAAATAAGAGAAAAGATACAATCTGAAAATATGAAATTGGATAGAAGCTCTGTGGATCCAGCTTTTCAAGGATATATATATTATATATATATATATATATATATATATATATATATATATATATGACAGAATTGAAAACTGAATGTTCATAAGAAGCTAAATTTTGCAGATATGCATTCTTATTATATTGGACTGCATAGAATTTTGTTATTTAAATATGTTCACACATCTAATTTCCAGACTATCGCATATATAGTCGTCTTCTCCACAAACAGTATGATATTTCATTAGACAGTGCATTGGATAGGATTCAACACAATAGGATTCAACACAAGTGTTTTCTCTTTTAGAAATTCTATTCTGGCTTTTTCCTCATAGAAATGCAATTAATTATCCATTACTTTTGACTAAATATTCCACAAGCTTTCATTTAAATGCAAATATGAGCCCTTTGTTAGTGGCATTCAGTAGAACTGAATATTAATAAATATATTGCGTGTGTTCGCTCCATTTGACTTTCATCATAAATTCATATTTGCGGTGTCGTATTTGAATTGGGTTCTTGCATTACAAATATATAATTATTGGTACATACAACGCAGCTAAATTGTTTCGTGCAATTCTATGCAATATATATTCCTGCTATAGATATTTCTGATTCTACGTATTCTATACAATATATATTTCTGCAATATATATTTCTTTGCCAAACCAGCTGCCACTAAATATAGCAACCACATTTTATAGCTATAATTATTTAGCAAAGTATGCTACCGCTGCATAGGAACAACATTCTCAAAGCAACAACAGTGGATCGAACTTGATCGTGAGCAGGTCGAGTAGGTCCATTGTCGAGTAGAAAAGACTACTTGTAAGTTGCATCAAAATCGGATCAAAAATTGCTAAGACAGATGAAAACGAAGATTTTAACATTTTGCTTGTGGATGGGATAGCGCCAATCCCAAATGAAGAACCTCTTAAAAAGACAGGTATTAGACATACCCTAACCTAAACAATTCGATTCCCCTTTGCAGACATTGGCGCCGTTCTTACCTGTAAACAAAAGCTCACCCGTAAGCTGTTTATGAAGTATGAGAAATGAAGCTGATAAATTTCGACAGGATTTTCTCACTCAATTCAATCCACCCTTCGATTAATCAATCGATCAATAAATTATCGATCAATAATTTATCAATCAATAATTTACCGATTAATAATTTATCGATCCACTTAAAAATTCAAAAAACAATTATTATACAACAGTAATTATTTTGTTTTTACTGTTTTAAGACACCGATATCCAGCGTCGCTTCTAAATATAGTAGTCATGAATGAAACTGCAAGTGTAATGGAACGGTTTATGAAGCTATTGAATGAGAAATGAAACTGATAGGTTTCGACGAGACGATGGAAATATTGAAATAATTCTCAGTCAAAGAAAACGCAAAATTTAGAGCCAATTAAAATTTTCTTTTCAGCGTCCTACCTTTAAAAATTCCACAGATGCCTAGAGCGCAGATGTTTTAGGCATCTGAATATTTTGGAGATAAGATGTGAACATATTTAAATAATAAAAGTATACGCAGTTCAATATGATAAGGATACATATGTGCAGAATTTAGCTTCTTATGAACATTCAGTTTTAATTTTGTCAGTTTGTAATTGGCCATTTTTTGGTTTGACTTTTGTCAATCCATAGTGTATGTATATATATATATATATATATACACTATGGATATATATATATATATACACTATGGATATATATATATATATATATATATCCAACGATCTCGCAAAACTCTCTTAACGAATTCTCAATTCTCAGCAAGTTATCTAAAATAAATTGACTTGTCTTTCTCGAACAATGGTTATTCATATCACCATTGTTGTAAAGAAACTGTAACTCAACCAAAAGTGTTTGCAAAGATTTGAAAACTGAGTGCACTGTATAGTGGTCGGAGGACGATACAAACGATACTTTGCAGTGTTGAATTTTTAATGAGTTATATGCTAGTACGTTTCATACTATTTTGAAGGATGCAGTCTGTAGTGGAAAGCTAAGTGTCGTACGACCATGGAATGCGGTACATATTAGCTTCAAGACCGAGGATGATGCGCCTCGATAATATTTTATTGTCGCTGTGGTTGTTATAAACGGGTGCATTTATTAAGCGTGCTTTAGATTTTGTTCACCGAAACTTTAGCGATTTTTTTTTTAAATCAAAGAACGCTTTATCCATACGGCTGCTTATAACAAAAAATAAATAAATTTGTTGCTTGGGCGCACTACTCTCCAACTATCTGTCAACGACGGGTTCATTTTTTATTATTCATAAAATGAAACATTTTATAGGTTTGAGTCCAATGATTAGGGCCGGGGGATCGCAAGCGGATGTCTCATGTTTGATCCCCAAAGTACCCCAAAATCTATTCCCGTGTGTACACGGAAGATGATAAATCGGTAGGTCCGAAAGTTCATCCTACATTTGATGGACTAGGGGACGGACAGGACGGTGACTGTGGCACCACCCGAATAGTGTTTCGGTCAACATGTCAACATGTGAACCGCCTTGTATGGCGTACTGTGGCAACTTTGTTATCGGCAAAATTATTCCGTTCTTAGCCATTTTAATAGACGAATTATCGAAACATGTAGTGCCTAGTTTTGAAAAATCGTTTATTGTGTACGTTTGTCAGATTAGTTTAGTTGAGGGGCCGTTTGACATATCCCAGCATATACTCCGTATTACTTATCCATTATGAATTGACGGAATTAAAAACTGACTCAATCGGAAAAGTTTATAGCTATAGGCTGAATTCCACACATATAAATTCTAACTATATGCAACTGCACAGCTGGAACTTTACAGAAATCACAAACTAAACTTTCTACTTTTGTAAAGAGTTTTGCTGCCCCAACCGGTAATCGAACCCTGCATCTCCGAACTGTCCAGCCGAAGCTCTATCGTTGAGCTACTGGGACGAAATTGCAAGCTCTTATCCTTGAATTGGATTCTGCATTCTCAACCCTTTAATGTCAGATTGGCGGGTAACTGACAATCTGACTGACCGCCTCCTACTATTTTTATCCTCCTGATACTACAGATACTTAAGTTATCCTCCTGATACTACTATTTTTACCCAGGTTAGTATCCTGAATGGTCGTTATCCTCCTAACTTGCAATGGGCGTTCCATCTGCTAGTGTCCACTGAATCCTTGCGAGTCATACTGGGGTCATTTTTAGACCTCTGACATATTTGCACTAACCTACAGGGTTAATTCGTTCGGGCGCCATTGTAAAGAGCCTTACTGCCCCACCGAGAATCGAACTCTGGATCGCCGAACTGTCCCGCCGACGCTCTACTTTTGATATACATGGACGAAATTGCAAGGTCTTATCGTCTGCATGTTTAGTTGTTAATTAAGTGTGTATTTCAGAGAAATTATAAATCAAGGCAAATTTGCATATGGAAATATTCAAGCAAGTTTTATTTTCAAACTTAATTGCCTTTGCTATATATTGTCCTTCTTCCTTACACAAAACACTCCGACATGAATAAGAAAAAAACTTAGATTTTCGAACGCAATCCTTACATTAATTTATTATTAATGCATCTCAATATTTAATACTATATATATTTACTGTTACTAGAAACCGAAGTATTTGTGTCTTTTCCAAGCAAACTTAAATGTATGACTTATTTTCATGTGCTGAGCATAAGTTTGTTTCTATGGAAATTTGCAAATTCTTTGTGTGTTTCAGGTAGGACGATTCTTAGTTTGTCAGATTAACGGAATTTCCAAACAGTTTATTTTACTAATAGAACGTATTTTTATGTATTTCAAAAATATACTTAATGTAATGTGAACAGGATAATACAGAAATTTTTTGTCCTGTGATTGCAATGCAAATGCATTCTACCGGAATTATATTAATATGATTTATTTTATGGATGTATTATAATTCAGAAAGGAGAAAGAGAAAACTGGAAATATATATATAGAAAGAGCGATATAGAGATAGATAGATAGATAGATAGATAGAGAGAGAGAGAACGAAAGAAATAGATAAAGAAAGAAAAAAAAGAGAGAGATAGACAGAAATAATGAAAGAGTGATAGAAAGAGCGAGAAATAGAGAGAGAAAGTAATAAATTCGGTATATAAACATACGTTACGGTTAAAGTAAAAAAACCCGTTAATATTAATAATAACCGGTTATTAATAATAATAACCGGCTATTATTAATAATAACCACGTTTTTTCGGTAAATGTGATAAATATTGCATATTAATCACATTTACCGGTAAATATTAATAATTACCATTGAAGTTTAGTCATTGTGATTAATTTAGCATAATTTATTGAAACCCTAACTCTAACGTAATTTTTATGTTATGCGATAGGAAGTGTATGATATTACATACATTAACAGTTTAGTTAGTAATGAAATTTGGTCAATGTAAAAACTGTTTTATAAAATGATTACTGTTATTTTTAAAACACAGGCATTATTTATTACAACAAACAAATCACATTATACACATACGACAAAATGGCGACAAAAAGTTGCAAACAAATTACATTACAAATACAATAAATGGAAATCTCAAGATTAACGCGTCGAAAATTATTACATTGACCAAACTTCATTGGTAATTATTAATAACAACCGGTTCATGTAATAAATTGTCATAAATTATTCACTTTAACCGGTTTATTTGGTTTGTATTAATATTAGCCGGTCATTATTAATGATAACCGATTAATCGAATTGTTCGTAACATATATACTGCTCAATTACGAATGTTTCTATGTGAAATATTTTTGAACATTTTAGAGTTAAAAGAAAACCTTAAGTAATCCAATAACTATGTAAAGAAATGTTCATAAGTGTATACGTAATTTTTATCTGCAGTAAAGTGATTATTTTCGATTGATTAAAATGATTGTAGCGTTCCTAGCGAAGAATTTGAAAAGTTAGGATAACGAACCCGGAATAAAGCAAAATAGTCGAAAGAAGTCAATTACAAAGTCGTAGTATATTGTTTATTAAGTAGGAAACAACCATAAAACTGTTAACAAAGATATTTATTTGGTACAATATGTACCGGTAAAATAAGGAGTTAAAATTCTATATAAAGAAAACGCCAATATCGTTTGAGATAATAATTGAAGTGGCGGTAGGATAAGATAAGTGGTCCTACATTGATAAAATGTCTATGGCGGAAAGCCTAAAATATTTATTTAAATTGTAAATTTTGTAAAAATATATTGTTAGCGCATTGTAAAATAGAACTGAAACAATAATGAATATTCCTCCACATTAAAAATTATTTTATATTTCAATTTATTTTTTATCTCCACATATTCTATACACTATCCCCCCCCACTATGGAAAAATACTGGTAATTAATACTGATAATTAAGGAACCTTTAATTTAAAAAATAATCAAAAGTACATATACTAAATATTACTCATTTCTGTTGTGTCAGCTACCATTAGCAACTACTTTGCTGACACTAGCGACACTTAAATAGACTTCTCAAACCATTGTGGCATTTTAAAGAGTTTCATCCATAGAAGATTTATATCATTCTTTATAAATCCAAGGGCTGTCCTAACCAGTAATTCTAAAATAATCGAAGCTTGCATTCACAGGAATCAAATGTACAGGTTGTTCAAATTTCCCTCTGTTAGCAATAACTCACCTTTGGAATCGAGGAAAATTATTACCGCATACTTTGATAGACATTGCAGGTGTCATTGTGTTACAATCCTTAATGGTGCGATTTTTGACACGTTATATGAATTTCGTGCATTCTTGATGTCGTTTCCTACTTGCCAGATAATCCTCTACAACTGTGAGGATTATCTGATTAGTAGGAACTCTTTTTTTTCATCTACTCCGCTCTATTGCGGAGTTCGTTACCCTAACTTTTGAAATTTGTCAACGGGGGAGCTGTAATAACTGTTATCCGATCGGACATGATCGCTTTACAACAGATAAATCGAAAGTGTACACTAAAGTACCTTTCCTTTCAAAGTTGTTGGTGCTGTTTAGGGACTTTCCTAGGAATGTTATATATATGCATACAATTTATGCATGAAAATGCACTTATGCTTAAAGATACATGATATTAATGTTGTTGTTGTTGAGACCCAGACCGTCCGACCTACCAGAAAGGTGTAAGGTAACTATTTGGACGGCCGAGAAGTGCCACCCAATTTAGACCGGAACCCAGTGGGGGAGGCATCCACAGGGACCGTACCCTCCTTCCCCTACCACCAACCTCACTGAAGGACTTACGGACCCACATGTTTAACGTGATCGTGCTCCGCGTGAACACGGTGGCAGTTTTGGCAGTGGCTGGAATGGAACCCGGGCCTACCGAGTGCAACTCCACCGCTCTAACAACTGGGTTACCGCGCCCACATGATATTAATGTGTAAATTTGAAACATTGACCAATGAAATACTCTTTTACACATTTTGAACCGTTTATTTTTCATTTTAGAATTATTTCTGGATAGATAATGTAAGTCACCTGCGGATGAGTCACCTGAATTCTGTGGATAGAAAATTACCACCAGTTATTTTTCTGCGAGCAGAAGCCATTATTAGGTTTCTGCAAGTAGAAGCCACTATTAGATTTCTGCGGGTAGAAGCTACTGTTGGTTTTCTATGGTTAGAGGCCACGGTTAGATATCTGCGTGTAGAAGCCATTGCTCGTTTTTTGTGGATGGAAGCACTGTGAAATTTCTGTGGGTAGCGGCCACTGTTTGATTTCTACGAGTAGAATCCGCTGCTCGTTTACTACGGGTAGAAACCACTTTTTAATTTCTGCGGGTAGAATCCCAAACCACTGTTCGATTTCTGCGGGTAGAAGCCATTATTCGAGCTGTGTTGGCATGAAGCCAATCAAAGCAACGACTGCACAACGAACATTAAATACATGCTCTGATTAAAGTTAATTTTTCAGTTATTGCTTGAAAAGAAAATTATTTAAATAATTTTGATCAATATGGAATCGCCATTTTAAGTACCACTGCATTTGTATTCTTAAAATCTTGTTTCAGAATCTATCATTTGAGAAATATGAAATGCAGTTAAAAAATATTTACTGTTTGCAACACATAACTTTTTCTGAAGACTTATTTTAATTCTTCGTTCCAAAAACGTTAAAAGAACTGCCATAATAGAAGCTCAATAATATAAAAAACTTTGTAAATACAGAATAAATACAAATATATATTGATCAACCGTTTTCAAAGCAACAATATATCCTTCTTCTTCGGGATATACAATTAGGGCTTAATCACAATTGAGTTGTTTATATACGCTCTCTTATCCATTTTCTTACCGTCTAATTTTCTTTCTATTAATTCTTTATTTTATGCAATTATTTTTTCCTCTGTTTTTACCATCCACTTAGTGTCCTGTCTATAAATTTCTTGCCTCATTTTATTTTTTTCTTTCACTTTTCATCGCTGCGATAGCAATCATTTTCTTACCTTCAACTGTGCTATTCTTCCTCACTTCCCAAAACAACTTGAACAAGTAAAGTAGTGTTTCTTGTTGGTTCTGAAGAAGAAGGCTGATTTTGTGCCTTCAAAACCGCCCGACTAGTATATATTGGTGTTTATGCTGTATTTATGTAGATTTTATATCATTAAGATCATTTTTCTTTCTCTCCAGTTCTGTATAAATTTGAGCTGTATCGTCAAAATTATATCGTCACTTGAAAGAGCATTTGGAATTACATTGAATAATCAGAATTCCTTTTCCATTTGACGACTTTGTTGCGTTTTAAAATTAACTTCAAATTGCTAACATTCTAAAACATGACATTAAAAAAATTGGCAGTTCTATTTTTCCTAATCATTCCAAAATCTAATCCGCGGAGTGACGCCTAGGTTACCCCAGCGAGTGGCATAACTAATTTACAAGTAAAGCATGCTATGACCATTAGATCTTGATATGAGGTATATTCATTATTGGCAGAATTTACGAAACATTACTATCCATTTGGCGTCATTATTATAAATTTAGCGACATTTTTGTCACTTTGGCAGCATTTAGAAAAGTCTCCAAGTTGGCGACGTCCCTCTACATATCTCGCCAAGCGTTACGAACGGACGGACGGAAAAATGGGTTATTTTTATAGCCTACTCTTGTGTTCTTTTCAAGAAATTTAACTTTCTTCAATTAGTCATAATTTCATTGATTTAGCGTCGTCGATTTCATCAATTTGGCGAATCTTTATCAATTGGGTGACATTTTCGTCAATTTGGCAATATTTAAAAAGTCAGCGAAATAGAGATATTCTGACCAATTCGTCATCAAAATTTGCGAAAACGTTACGGACGAAAAAATAGGTTATTCTTATAATACATTGGCGTGGATTTAGTTAAACTTTCAAGATTTCCAACATTTTTAACTTATAAAAAATATATGATGTAGGCATCACATGACTTTCCTTATATGATGCAACGAATTTACTTCTTTCACTGTGAAAAAATGATGTATAAGTTACACGGCACATTGTTTTACCGTTTAATTGTATAATTGTCGCTTTTTTGGATGACAACTTGTTAAACTATTTCGGAGTACCCAATTAACTTATATTTCAAACCAGTCTAAATTAACAATTATCTATATCGATAGCATCATCAATAAATAATAGAATCCAAAAATTAAAGTATTTAAATAATTAATTCATCAATTTCACGTCATTGTTTTTAGGGCGCGGTAGCCCATTGGTTAGCGCGCTGGAGTTGCACTCGGTAGGCCCGGGTTCGATTCCAGCCACTGCCAAAACTGCCGCCGTGTTCATGCGAAGTACGATCACGTTAAACATGTGGGTCCGAAAGTCCTTCCGAGAGGTTGGTGGTAGGGGAAGGAGGGTACGGTCCCTGTGGATGCCTCCCCCACTGGGTTCCGGTCTAAATTGGGTGGCACTTCCCGACCGTCCAAACAGTTACCTTACACCTTTCTGGTAGGTCGGACGGTCTGGGTTTCAACAACAACAACGTCATTGTCTTTAACTTAGCATCATTTTTGCAATTGTAAAGATATTTTTATTAGCCTGCTGTGGAATATCACCAAGTTGGCGTTATTATTATTACTAAAATTATTACTAACATTACTAAATTTGTCACAGTTGCCAACATTTCTTTATGAATTTCATCCCTGACCAAATTGATAAAAGATATCTTATTGATTTCTAAATTGACACAAATAAAATGGATGGTATTGCAAAAAAATCGGGATATTGCATTATATATAGAAGAAACCCGGTTCGGCCTGTACTGATATTTACCTAAATGTATCATAAACATGTAGTGTTTTTGAGAACTTTATACTCAAAATTTAGGCAAAATTTAGTATTTTTTAATAAACATTTATCCTTACGTAGCTGAAATAAACAGAATGATTTTATGCACACTATTAAAACATTTTTCAGTTTTCAAACGTTTCCTGTCCGGTGCGTTCAAATTTTAAAACAAGCTTAGCACAGTTAAAAACATTTTAAGAGGAAATAATTATGTTCGATCCAGTTTTGGGCTATGGGGCAAACCGAAGCCTATGCATACTTCCTGCATCTATCTAGTTCTGTTGATGAAGACTGCCGTAATGAGAATATCTTGTATCCATACAATAGGACAAAGCCCAAGAGAAGATTGAAGAATCAGAAGAGGTGATAAAACTAAAAGATGAAGCAAGAAATGAATTGGATTCTCTTTTGGAAACCGTGAAGTCTCTGTACACCAAAATATGCCCCGGCGAAGCATCCTCGTTGGAGAGTGCACCTATAGACGATTCTAATGTGATGGATATTTTAGAAAACATGGATAATCAAATCCTTGACTACTTGATTTGCATTGAATATATTAGGATGAAGGTAAATGCCCTTATATTTACCGATAAATATTTAATTGTTATATTAAGAAATTGTGCATTATGATAAGTAGATAGCTGTTACATGAATAAGGGGGTAAGCTGCAGCTTATTTTTAAATGCTTATAATAAGGAATGGCTTATTTTTAAAATCAGGTTAATATGTTAATTCTGGTTTATTTATCCCTCATTAGCACAGAATGTCTATAATGACGCAAGCAACTCAACACTTAAATGAAACTGTAGTTTTGTATTACACTTCTACTTAAATTTCAACAACTTCTACTGAAATATATTTACTTTCTATGTAATACAGTATATACAAAATATTGTTTTCATAAAAAATCAATTTCGATATTTTAATGCCAATATATATTTTAAGATCTCCTGAACACATTTCGACTATTTTTGGGAGTGATGTAAGTTTGTTTATCTTTATGTCTGCGGCCGATTTCTTGTGCACACGTATGGCGGCCATAAATATTAATGGAATTCACCAAACTTTATATCCGGCTTTATTATAAAAGACTCTAGAACTGGATAGAATTTTTTATTCGAGCGAAAACTTCGAAATTTATTCGAAATTTTATATTTTGCAACATGGCAAATTAGGACAAAATTTGATATATTCATGCATATATAGGTTTATTTGTGGCTCAAAGAGTACAATACTTAATAGGTTCAATCACGGTTGTGAAAAATAGACGTGACACAATTATTTTGCTCGTGACGTCATTAGGTCACATCGGGGAACAAGTTACCCTCCCCCCCCCCCCGCCGGGGGCATATTGCCAAGTATGGTTTCATTCGAAATATTTTTTCAAACCATTTAAATTGAAAGGTAGCCCGATATAATTGCAATCACTTGGAAAATAATACCGATTTTTCAAAGAGAATTCTTATAAAATTTGAAAAAATACTAAAATGGAATTTTGCTATGAGGAAGTCAAGTTCAGTCACACCAGTTAATTTTAGTTTCAATAACGTGTTCTCCCAATTGAAATATAAGTAACATATAATTTAAAGTAAATGTAAAAGTTATTTTCTTTTCTTTTGCGCTGCTCTATTTATAAACATCAATGTAGTTGCTTTTTGATTTCTTTTATTTTTACAATTTAAAGCACCTTTAAGCGGGCTCCAATTGGTACATCATAGCAGAATATGAATATATAAAACATACTAGGTTACAGTAATTTCTTTTAATTTCGTCCCCTTTCCAAATTAATCTAAATTATTATTTGCACTACACATTTATTTTAAATTTTCACACAGAGTATGAGGCAAAATGATAAGCAATTATTTTTACGAAATTCGTGTCGTTTTATATGTAATTTAGAAGTTGTATAACATACGCAGGATTATTAAAATAATAAAATGTAAAATCTTACTGAAGTAATAAATTGCTGTAGAAAAATTAATATATAAAACGTACCTGATTATAGTAATTTCTTTTATATTTCGTCCCCTTCCCAAATTATTTAAAATTATTATTTGAACTACACATTTGTTTTAAATTTTCAGAGTGTGAGGCAAAAATGTATGAAATTGCTATTATGGAATTCGTGACGTTTTATATGCAATTTGGAGGTATAACAGACGCAAGATTACTAAAAGAATAAAATGTTGTCCCGTTTCCTACCTCTCAGCATCCCTATTATTTTTAGGAGGCAGATCAAGAGGAACGTCCTGTAGTTATAGAAGAAGAAGACGACGAGGACGAAGACGAATCCGGAAAATTGGAATTAATGGACAGTAATCAACCCCGAATACTGCGGTAAGTGACGTTAACCCTTTTCTGCAAAGTTTTATCGCAAGTACTTGGTGACTAGTGTATTTACAATGCATCTCCAATGCATATGTCGTCTAAAAATTTCTTGCTACAATTCACAAATCCGGCCTATAGAGGAAATTCCTAAAGTATAGATAGCGCTCCAGCTGCAGACAATATCCGTGGACCAGTTTTGCGTTTCCGTTCATACACTCGTCAGCATGGGATATCAGATACATGTGCAATAACAATATGATAACTGCAATTTTGCGAACCTCTGCAGATTCAGTATTATCACACAGTTATTTTTATATTTTTTAAATATTGAGCTTAGGCTTCAGTATTACCACACAGTTATTTTTATATTTTTACTTTCCCTGCAATACATGGTAATGTATAGGGAAAGTATTGGAATCATGCCGAAAATCGCAACTCGAGTTTTCGACGGATCTACACGTTTCGAGACCTCTAGAATACGAAAATACCATTTTTAACGTGACGTCTGTGTGTGTGTCTGTGTGTCTGTGTGTCTGTCTGTCTGTGTGTCTGTGTGTCTGTCTGTCTGTGTGTCTGTCTGTCTGTGCAGATATTGTATCCACTCTAACTAAAAAACTAATGGACCGAATTTCACAAAATTTTGTAGGTAAGTCACTTGTGGGCGGGACTGGTGCTGATTAGTTTTGGGTACGATTCGGAATAAAAGAACCCGCCTTTTTTGTGAAATGGCCCGCAAAAGCTTGTATCCACTGTAGCTGAAAAACTAATAGACCGAATTTCACAAAATTCGGTAGATGAGTCACGTATTGGTCACCCTGGTGCTGATTAGATTTTGGTACGATTCAGAAAAAAATAACCTGCCTTTTTTTGCAAAATGGCCCGCAAAAATTGCCAATATCTAAAATAAAAAACTGGGTATACTCAAATATATCCATTAAATGCTGATTTGATACGTAATTTTTAACGATGAAAAGAATAAGACCAACCCCATTACACTAGGGCTAGCCGTTCTCGAGATATTTTAGTTTTTCGTACTTTCCCTACGCCACCTTTGAAAATAAGCCCGGTTACCGAATGAGAACGGAAATTGAATTAAAAGTGAAATAAATGTAATTAAAATATAGAAAACGTTACTATAAGTCTGCAGGGAAAGTCATGTGCTGCCCACATCAGATTTTTTAAATATTGAGCTTAGGCTACAAGACACTGTGAAACTGCGTTGAGTAGAAAATTTGGCATATTGGATGCTTGCAATGGTAATATCATAACTGCAATTTTGCGAAACTTTCCCAATTCAGTATTACCACGCAGTTGGTTCTAAATTTTTCTTAAATATTGAGCTCAGATTACAGGACACGGTAAAACGGTGGTGCACAGAAAGTTTTTCGGCTGCTATCTCAAGTGTCGATATAACCTGAGTTCAACTTTTGATGAATATGAAGCCGGCTGCTTGATAGGACTGCACTCGTCTGTCTCCAAAGGGATTTCGCAAAATCGTAGGAACATAGCAAATGTCCCTGCTGTCATTGCAGTCATCGTCTATTCTATGCTGGCGTGTTTATGAAAAGTGTCAAGCCGGTTGGTGGATACTACTATCTCCTATTGGAGTAAAGTCCTAAATATTGGCAGTTTCATAGAGTCCTTCCACTTATATTTTATTTCTTTTATTTTACCGATTTGTGTGTGGTGACATTCGTGGTGTCAGTTGTGATCCACCAGTGCGGCAGGATGCACTGGTGATTCGCCCACATATATCCGTTAATTCACTTTTAATACAATGTTGTTATATACTTTTTGTTATACAGTAGAACCCCCTATAACACGGTAGATACTTCCCACGGTATATACTTTCCGTGTAATATGAATCCGTGTTGTATGAGTCACTTAGATTATACAAATACATGAGTCGTCCACAGCCCAAAGCGATTAACTTACTTTTTTACTTTCCCTGCAATACATGGTAACGTATAGGGAAAGTATTGGAATCATGAAGAAAATCGCAACTCGAGTTTTCGACGGATCTACACGTTTCGAGACCTCTAGAATACGAAAAAACCATTTTTAGCGTGACGTCTGTGTGTGTGTCTGTGTGTCTGTCTGTGTGTCTGTGTGTCTGTCTGTCTGTCTGTGCAGATTTTGTATCCGCTCTAACTAAAAAACTAATCTACCGAATTTCACAAAATTTGGTAGGTAAGTCACTTGTGGGCGAGTCTGGTGCTGATTAGTTTTGGGAACGATTCGGAATAAAAGAACCCGCCTTTTTTTGCGAAATGACCCGCAAAAGCTTGTATCCACTCTAACTGAAAAACTAATGGACCGAATTTCACAAAATTCGGTAGATGAGTCACTTGTGGGTTATCCTAGTGCTGATTAGAATATGGTACGAATCGGAAAAAATAACCTGCCTTTTTTTGCAAAATGGCCAGCAAAAATTCGTCAAAATCTAAACTAAAGAGCTAGGTATACTCAAATATATTCATTAAATGCTCGTTTAATACGTAATTTTTAACGACGAAAATAATAAGACCAACCCCATTACACTAGGGATATTTTAGTTCTCGAGATATTTTAGTTTTCCTTATTTTCTCTGCGCCTCCTTTGAAAATAAGTCCGGTTTCCGAATGAGAACGAAAATTGAATTAAAAGTGAAATAAATTTAATTAAATAAAGAGAACGTTAATATAAGTCTGCAGGGAAAGTCATGTGCTGTCCACATCAGATTTTTACTTTCCCTGCAATACATGGTAATGTAAAGTATTGGAATCATGCCGAAAATCGCAACTCGAGTTTTCGATGGATCTACACGTTTCGAGACCTCTAGAATACGGAAAAACCATTTTCAGCGTGACGTCTGTGTGTGTGTCTGTGTGTCTGTCTGTCTGTGTGTCTGTCTGTGTGTCTGTCTGTCTGTCTGTGCAGATTTTGTATCCACTCTAACTAAAAAACTAATAGACCGAATTTCACAAAATTTTGTAGGTAAGTCACTTGTGGGCGGGGCTGGTGCTGATTAGTTTTGGGTGCGATTCGGAATAAAAAAACCCGCTTTTTTTGTGAAATGGCTCGCAAAAGCTTGTATCCACTGTAGCTGAAAAACTAATGGACCGAATTTCACAAAATGAGGTAGATGAGTCACATATAGGTCACCCTGGTGCTGATTAGATTTTGGTATGATTCAGAAAAAAATAACCTGCCTTTTTTTACAGAATGGCCTGCAAAAATTATTAAAATCTAAACTAAAAAGCTACGTATGCTCAAATATATCCATTAAATGCTTGTTTAATGCGTAAAGAAAAGAATAAGACCAACCCTATTACACTAGGACTAGCCGTTCTCGAGATATATTAGTTTTTTTCGTATTTTTCCACGCCACCTTTGAAAATAAGTCCAGTTATCAAATGAGAACGAAAATTGAATTAAAAGTGATTTAAATTTAATTAAAATAAATAGAACGTGGATAAAAGTTTGAAGGGAAAGTCATAAGCTGCCCACATCAGATTTTTATATTTAAAATAACTTTCTTTAATAATCAGGCTTAAGGCACTGCATGACAACAATTTTTATGGCCGTTGAATAATAAATGTTTCTTTTTCACAAGAAATGTATGTATAAAAATGGAATACATATTTTCTACCTTTTCTTTTATGGACTTAATCGTTTTGGCAAATGAGCGGCTCACATACAGTTTACTTATGCATAAGCATACACTTATACCGATACTTAACAAATATGTAAAATAAATATTTAATATGTAAGAGTTAAAATACTTTTATTTCTCTTAATAAACAAATATTGAAATTAAAAATGTTTTGTTATTCATTTTGCGTGAAATAACAGAAGCAGTTACACTTTTTTTTTACATTTATTCACTGTCGGAGTTCTCCATGATTAGGTTCCAACGACATCCTCTTTTAAATGTTGGTTGTACTATTTCATAGCTTGAAGATTCACTTGTTTCTTCTCTGTTATTTTCGTTATTTAAAAGGGTATCTTCTTGTGCTTTCAACAATTTATTACTGTTACTTTCTAAATCTTCTTTTACTTCAAAAAAAAATATGGAGCTAAACAATCTTTCAATTTTTACTTAAATTTCTGAGAGCGCTTTGTTGATGGATCATTATTCGTAAAATGTTCTTCTAGATTTTTTGCCAATTCTAATCCTTCATATAAGATTTCTAAAGTAAAATGTTGCTCTGGCTCACAGAAAATTCGTAATGAGTTTACTTCACTACTATAATATATTTTTAAATTTGTTTAACACACTTGACTTTAAACACAGCTTAATTGATAGTATGTATGTACCAGAGATAACAGATATGTACTTCCTCTAGATGAGATCGGGTTTAATTTCGCAAAGATTTATTTTCCAAAAACTTTTTTTTCCTCAAATTTAAGTTGAATTAAATACATCATACGATATAAAAGTTTTTTCAGACACGTTTAATGTGCATCATAACTGGAAACAAACTGAGACGATCTCTTCTAAAAATGGGGTTTCCCCGAAATTTGAGAAGCACATTGACGTTTAGTGTTACCAGCCAAAAGTTATATTAATTATTGGAGCTAAAACGTAATAAAATCGAAACATCTGTCTCATTCTTTTACTGTGTTATACGAGACTCTTTTAGCGTGTTATACGAACACGACCACAGTTTTTCCGCCGTGTTATACGAATCCGTCTTATATGAACCCGTGTTATAGGGGGGGTCTACTGTATAATTTGTGTTGTATAATTTTAGTTTAATAATAGCATCATTTAAGTCTAGTACCTTGATAAAGTATATTTTTTAATTTGCCACCTTTATGAACAAGGGAATTTAAAATCGCACCCAGGAGGTACAAAACGTTTTATCAAATGAAAAACAATCAATAGTTATGGGAAAAAGTGAGATTTTGTAGCGTTACAACATCCTTATGGTATAATTCACTTTATTTGAATTTTAAAGGCTGCACTAAGAAAATATTTTTAAATTTTGTGCAGATTTCGAAAACGCTGGTCGAAACACAAATATTAAATTCGGCAATAACTTGGAAGTATGCTTACTTATAAGTAGTAAATAAAGTAAAACAAACTTGTGAAAAGTCAAGTTGTGCCCAAAATTTTCATTATGTAAAACACGGCAAAAACGTCTTATTACACTAAACAGTGACCGTAAAGATATTTAAAAATTAACAAAAATGCCATGCAACATTTTATTGTAAAAAAAAATCCTTAAATAACAGCATATAACAAATACTGCAGGGTAAAAAATACCGGGCAACCACACCATTAAAGTAAAGATGATGTCTAGCTTTTCAAGTCTACTGATTTTGAGTATTGATTTTCTCCTGAATGAAGAGGCTACGTTTAAATTCGAAACATGTAGAAACCGTTTCTAATTTGTCACATGCTGTCTTTCAAACGCGTTTTTATTTTGCATTTATTTCAGCAGCTATTTGAGCGATTTAGTTTAAACTTTATCAATAATACGGCATTTATGAGATTCGGGAGAAACAACTGTCAAACAGAAACTAGATATGAAATTTCTTTATCATAATCAGATAATTTATACAGATATGCATTTAATAAACTAGATATAACTCCAATACATGCCAATTCGCAATGTTCAGAAATAGTAACTTACGCTGTATCCCGAAATAGCATTGTCCATTAAGGGTGGTTTCCGGTTCCATTAATCAGTTTATTAATCCTTTACATTGGCTGCAGGTAAAATTGCATTCCTCGGAAATGGAAGAACTCTTTATTGACCGAAATGAAGTGCTTTCATCAAAATGGCCATCGGAGATAATGGAGTATGTACGTTAGATTTTAAGATGTCTATGGGGGAAAATTGAGAGAATAACTTGAATTCCTAAACACTGCTTTTGTGTTAATAGAAGTTGATTCAAGAAGGACATTGCGAATTTGAAAGTGTATAGAAATACATTCAAAAGACTCAGAGTCGCTTTAGAAATTCATATGTAGCAAAATACATAACTTTTTACCTTGCGTTCTATTTAAAAAGGAAATTACAACTTTAAAAGCGTATACAAATATATTCAGAAGATTTACAAAACCGCGTTAATTTGTAGAAAAACACTTTGAATTTCATCTAACTTAGTGCTGTAGTACGAACTTAACTCAAGAACATGTTCGTGGTAGCCAAAGGTGAATGCATTTTGTAATTTTAAGGTTCACGGCTGGAAATGTAACTTATTAATTACACTTATTAATTAAATTTAATTAATTTAACTTATTAATTAGACTTATTAATTAAATTTAATTAATTTAACTTAATTAAATTTTTTTTGGAAATTTAAGGTTTACGGCTTCTTTTTTACCACGAAAAAACCATCAATGAAGAATCATTAGACGAGGGGTGGGACAGCCGAGTGGTTAGAGCACAGGAATTGCACTCGGAGGAGCAGAGTTCAAATATCCGACTCCGTCCAAACTGTCACACAGAACTGTCACGCTGCTGTTCACGCAGAGTGCCGTCGCGTTAAATATGTGGGTTTCAAAGTCCTTCCGAAAGGTTGGTGGTAGGGGAAGAAGGATGTAGTCCCTTTGGATGTCGCCCCTACTGGATTCCGGTTTTAATTGGGTGGCACAGTCCAAACTGACACCTTACACCTACGGGTAAGTCGGACAGTCTGGGTCGAAGAAAAGAACCATTAGACGGTGATGAGCAAGAATGGCGCATTCATTTTCAGCAAGACAGCGCACCACCTCACTACGTCACATATGTATGGGATTACCGCAACAGACACTTCCCAGATCCGTGAATTGGTCGATCAGAGTCGATAGCAGGGTTATCTTGTTCACCAGATTTGCTACTTACCACTCAATTTTTTTCACTAAATGGATTATGGAAACTTCATCAAAGATTGAATGTATATTTCAAGATTACATGCAAATCGCGCTGAACTCAAAACTTGAATCATCTCGACAACCGATATGTTGCTTTGAGTTTGAGAAGTAATTGACTAACAAGTGACATATCTGCCGTATCACCAAGACAAGTAACGCCGAACTTAAATGAGTATCTGTGGTAAAACTTTCGGACCAGTAACAAAATTTCAAAGCAACAACAGTGTCTTTATAATATTACGAGAATGGAAAATTACTTGGGCCATCACATTGTTAGTTGTATAGGATTGTATGCGGTATTCGAAATTGTGAAAGGGAGAGATTGAAGTTTATTAAAAGTGTCAAATTTATCTGGCCTTTACTTTAGCCACTATTATTTTCAGTTTAACATGTTAACGTCTTATTTTATGTCTTCAGAAGTGAGTGTGACCTCCAATCGCTGGAGTTGGAAGGAGTGCAGTCTTTCTTGGAGTTTGAGGAATTGAGGAAGAGAGCTGTAGCAGCCATGGCGGAAATGCAGTCGGAACAGAGTGGAGAGGAAGACGGAGAATCAAGGGACGCATCAACCGAAAAGGAATAATTCTTTGGTGTGCACCGTTTCGAAATTCTAAAAATAGAAGGAAGTGAATTGTTATTATCTGTATTGAATTGCATTACCGACCATAAATTTTACTTTTGGGTAGATATATATGAGAAATGTATTTATAAGAAAAAATTAGTATTTGATGTTATTTCATTCAATAAAAGTTAATGGTATATTTTAAATTTTTGATTTGTTGTCTTAATGTGAATGTAAAATTGCATTACAGGTAAACACTTTACTGTTAAACTTTTGCTTACGGGTGAGACTGAATATTAATAAATGTATTGCGTGTGTTCGCGCCATTTGACTTTCAACATAAATTCATATTTTCAGTGTCGTATTTGAATTGGGTTCTTGCATTACAAATATATAATTATTGGTACATACAACGCAGCTACATTGTTTAATGCAATGCTATGTAATATATATTTCTGCTGTAGGTATTTCTGATTCTACCTATTCTATGCAATATATATTTATGCAATATATATTTCTTTGCCCACCAGCTGTCACTAAATATAGCAACCCTATTTTATAGCAATAATTATTTAGTAAATTATGCTACCGCTGCATGGGAGCAACGTTCTCAAAGCAACAGCAGTAGGTCGAACTTTAACATGAGCTGGTCGAGTGAATCCATTATCGAGTAGAAAAGACAACTTGTAGATTGCATCAAAATCGGATCAAGAGTTGCTAAGACAGATGAAAACGAAGATGTCAACCTTTTGCTTACGGGTGGTACAGAGTTAATCTTCTATACTAAGAACCTCTCAAAAAGACAGGTATTTGACATACCATATCCCAAAAAGTTCGATCCCCTTTTGCAGACATTGGCGTCCAAGGACATTGCTTAATGTTTTGTTGTTTAATGCTGAAGAATGTTTAGTTATTGCACATTCTTCAACATCCTTACACCTTTCTGGTAGGTCGGACGGTCTGGGTCTCAACAACAACAACATTCTTCAACATTAAGCAGCATTAAAGAATTATTGAATCCAACTGAATAATTGTTTGGTGCGGTTTTATGTTACAGTCAATTCAATTGAACAAATTGTAAATAATTTATAATTCAAATTTACATTTATCCTTCAATATGCAAGTGAACTATAACATGGGCGACTTGGAAAGGTTTGGTGTATATACAGTGAGTGCATATTTTATTATTTGCTTAAAATCACTAAACTTAATACAATAGTTTCCATAAATAGAATTTTTTTGACGTGAATAACATCTGTGATTGGGATATCTCTTCCTGAAATTACGAAAAAGGTAAACACGTTGGGCACTTATATATACGAACCTAATAGATTAAGAGTTAAACACATTTTTACTTGTTTTGTAGGAAATAGGGTTCTATGTTGTAAATATATGAGAATAATATCAATGTTTTATGGTTTGAAATTTTTTTGGCGAAAACTACAAAGTCTTTGTCCGAGCGAGTTTTTGACTCGGTTTTCTTATATTTTCATTCGAGATCACTTCTATAAAAATATATATAAACTGTTATCTATAAAAATGTTCAGTTAGAAAATTGAGTTTCTAGATTATTAATTTGATTTGATGTAGTTCTTATACTTTTCGAGGAATCGCTTGTCAAATTCAAGAAAATTGAAAATATTCCGTTTTTCAAATTTGTGATTCTGAAATTTCAAAGACTAAAAGTGCTAGGTATAAACTATAATTGTAGCGGTTTAAAATCTCCACGATGATATATAATTAGATTTTGGATCGGGATTTTAGTGTATAAAATATAGTGGTTATGATTCTGAAATATAATATTTATGATTTCGATATTTTAATATTTTGAACTATTTTGAAGAAAGTTGTGCTAATTTCTATATTTTAATATTTTATTCTGTTTTGGAAAGGCCTAAAGAAAATAAACCATCCACAAATAAAGACGTCATCCACGCAAAACCATTTCGGCTCCATCGGAATAGTGCCACTGCAATTTTTATTAAAATATCTGTAAGCAGTATCTACTTGACTTCCTCATACATTCATATTTCCTACCGTATAGGTGTACTTCTATCATAACAACAAAGTACAAAACTATTTTTGTAAAAGTCATTCACGCTAATAAAGTGGAAAAATCTGATGTGGGCAACACATGACTTTCCTTATATAATGCAATGAATTTACTACTTTTACAGTTAAAGAAAAATGTTATTCTTATAGTAGATACTTATATTCTTTCCCAGATTTTGCATTTTCTTCTATTAGTCGTCATTTTCATTGATTTAGCTTCATTTTTATCGATTTGGCGAGATTTTCGTTAATTTGGCAACATTTAAAAAGTCTCCAAGTTGGCGACATTCCGCCAAATTTGTCGCCAAATTCTCGCCAAGCGTTATGGATGGAGAAATAAGTTATTCTTACAGCAGATAAATGACTATTGGCGTTCAAATACAAAAGTATTACTCAAAATATCTTTTCTCATGAATGGAACGAGCTAGATCCACGAGAATGATATCACCAAATTTATCGCAGGATGTCACATATGAAAAGTGAACATGTTTCTCAAAAGTTAAAATATTTTTTTTTAATTTATGGGATTTTTTGATAAATTTATTTTAAAAATGTGCAATATCTCGAGAATGGATCATGCAAGCATTCTAAAGTTTATGTCAATCGTTTTCTAAGAAAAAATTACATAAGAAATGTCGGCTTTTGTAACTTTATTGAAGGTTTTGATTTTTTGATGATTTTTAAAAAATTTCACTCGAAAATTTAGGGGGGGGGGTCTGAACATTCAATTGCGTTTAAAAACAATAGGCTTCCAGTATTCTCGGATTGTGATTTTTGTACCAAATTTCATTCGAATCGTTCCATTCGTTCATGAGATATTGTCTCCACAGACTCACTGACCCACCCACCCACCCACACACACACACACACACACACATACATCACCTCAAAAATGTTTAATTCGTGATCAGGGATGCTTGAAACGTGCTCTCCCGTCGAAAACTCGAATTCGAATTTTTGACCCCGTCACAATACTTTCCTTATACATTATGTATATAAGGAAAGTAAAAATTGTCCGATATCTGTAATATTAAAATACATGAAACCAATTCAAGTCTGCACCACGAATTGCAAAACATATTATTCACCTGGAACTTCGTACTATTTCAATATCTAATACATCTGTATTGTAATTCAGAGAATCATTTTTCTCTGCATTGACTATATACCAACAACATTGTTCCCGAAATTATTATGTGTCGTTCTAGTAAACATCCACATATATCAGGCGCAGCTTGTGAGCTAAAATATGGGCAAATTCTAGTAGTATTTTAAATGATATTGCTCTTCAAGATATTTCATTTAATATAATCATATATTTAATTTAACTACTCTAAAATACATAAGAACATATGTTCCAGAATATATGTTTATGTTATATAAAATTATCTTCATAGGAAGATCTGTATAACAAAACTTCCTACTTCGTTTGTAAAGAAAATTACCAAAAATGAGATCAGCTTACGCCAAAATAAAAAACGCAGAAAGGGTGGGAGAAAATATACCCACAACTATTTTTATCCTGTTAAATCAATCTCTTACATGCAAGAAAAAATATACAAATTTGAAAAATTTTTGCCAAAATAAAATAGATAACTTAAAAATTGAAAATACCAATAATTCTCATAATCTTATATCTTGAGGCTGAAACTTATACAATCCAAACAAATGTGTAATATCATGTATTTATAAAATTTATGTTCCTATCAACTCATTTAATATTTATATTGGATACCTTAAAAAATGGCAGATATCAATCATGTATAAAGCATTGATTATAAAACATTTTCCAACTGAAATGCAATTTTATTTCAACATCTTTAAAATGCGATACATTCAGCAGTCATATTTTTTAAGTTACAACAGTACTACAATAATTTAATATACTTGGAAACTTAAAACTTAAGACAATGGCTTAAATTGTCTGCTTCTCTATGTAAAAACAAAGATATACGTGATAAAAATTTGGAAATTCTTATACAACTCGCCTTAAAATCGTGTGATTTGTTTACGTTCTGCATATGTTAAAATTAGGCTTCGTTGTACAAATAATCTAAGTTCAGTTATTATTTCAAATAAAAAATATTGCAATTGCGTTGCCTCAGAAAAATAAAATCGCAAAAATAAAGTAGTTTTATGACGGAAGCAACAATAAATACAAATTTAAACGATCTCTAAAATTCACGATTTTTACACAGCAATAATAAAACGGATGCCATATTTTATTTTGCAATTGGCCATGTGATCTCTTCATATATCACCTAATTATTATTTCAATTTTTATTCAAAACAACTAGATAACATATTTTGCTGAATTTTTTTTTATACATTTTATCTAATAATTTGAATAATACCTAAAATTTTTGAAGCAGTTTGTGAATTTTAGCTTCGCTTAAAAATTGGTTGTAAAATCAGATCTCATAGTGTTCAGTGTATTTGATTTTTTCAACCTGGGTTACATTCGAAACGAATTGGTTGATGTTATTCTTTTACATTCCCATATGTCCTACAGATCATCTCCACGACATACTAAAAGTTCATTTTGATAAAGTCATTTTTACGGCAGTAACGTGAGAAAGGACAGACAGAATGAACAAAGTCATAAACACTTTACAACTATGTTGGAAAATGTAAAAAAAAAAGTTTGACGAATAAGAACATTTGATTTAATTTCGTTGTCAGACAACATGATATCATTTTCTTCAAATATTGTCTCTTCAAATAGTCATCTGTATAATGCTATTTTGCTATTTCTACGGAATGTTTTATTTTGAGTTTGTTATTAATATTTTGAAAATTTTGGTCCAGAAAACTCGAAACACAGACAGGGCTATCTGCGGTGAAGCAGAGAATATTCGTAAAATATATGAAACTAAAAATACACATCAAAGATGTGATTATATTATACGTTACATACAAACAGATGAACAAACAAGCAAATAAAGAATAGGACTTTCAATTTTGAACAAGAAAGTCATCGATAATGCAATTATCTGGAAAAGTATTAGAGTTACTGTGTATTTTTATGCGGATGTATAGAAAACCCCACTGTCGCTACACGATTAGATAACTTTTGGAGGATGACTCCCCCCCCCTCTTGGTTTAGCAGGGTACTAGAGCTATCTTGCTTCTTGCTGAAAATAGGAGTAAATGTCAGTTACTAAGTTGTAGAGAGTTGCTAAATTAGTTGGCGACAAGTTGGCGAAATTTCGCCCAATTTGCCGCCAAAATCACGCCAAGTGCCAAGGATGGAGAAGTAAGCTATTCTTATAACAGATGAATGACTATTGGCGTTCAAATACAAAAATATTCCTCAAAGTATATTTTCTCATGAATGGAACGAGCTAGATCCACGAGAGTGATGTCACCAAATGTATCGCATGATATTACATATGAAAAGTGAACATGTTTTTCAACAGTTAATATATTTTTTTCTATTTATTGGATTTTTTGATAAATTTGTTTGAAAAATGTGCAATATCTAGAGAACGGTTCAAGCTATTATTCTAAAGTTTATGTCAATCGTTTTCTAAGGAAATATTACATAAATGCCTATTTGCGTAACTTTATTAAATGTTTTGATCTTTTGATGAATTTTTCAAAATTTCACTCGAAAATTTAGGAGAACCTGAACATTCGATTGCATTTAAAAACAACAGGCTTCCAGTACTCACAGATTGTGATTTTTGTACCAAATTTCATTCGAATCGCTCCATTCATTCGTGAGATATCGTCCCCATAGACTCACTGACATACAGACTCACTGACACACACACACACACATACATATACTTTCACACACACATACACAGACATCACTTCAAAAATGTTTGATTCAGGGATGCTTGAAATGTGGTCAGGGATGCTTGAAACGTGCTCCCCCGTCGAAAATTCGAATTCGAATTTTCAACCCCGTCACATTACTTCCCTTATACTTTATGTATATAAGGAAAGTAATAACCCTCTAAATAACGATTTTAAAACATAAACTTTATTAATCTGTATGTAACAGTGCAAACTTTGAGACATTGAAATACACGTTTAGATATCTTATTACCCGTGGGCAGGCATGCATCTTTGCTGAAAGTGAATATTTTGTATCTTGTGTACTATAAAGTCATTTTTTTTTTGCTGCAGTCGCTAAATGCTCGATTTTTGAGGAAAGGCCGTTAGTTCGTGTGTTCGTTTCTTTTCGGAGTACCTTTGCATTTTTTGAGAGACAAAGATAATTTGTACTAATTTTGCAACACTCAAAACATCCTTTATAATTCACTTTTTCCCGTATCTTTAACAGAAAACTAAATAATAGCCCCCGTACCCTCACTAAAGAAGGGGGACAGCCTACTGAAAGTTCTCATAGTGTAGCGCCAGTGGAGTTTCCTGTTCATCTGCATAACATATATAAGATAACTCTAATATTTCTCGAATTATTTGCCTGATCCATGACTTTCATAAGCACCTTGTATATAGTAGATAATAAGGCCTACAATACCATAAAATTAAAAAAAATGTCAGGTTTCAATCATATAAATTACTGAAAATTTTATTTATTTCTAGATCTGTATATAATGCATTTACACATGGAATTTTATATAGGTATAAAAATTCGTTCTTCAGTTAGAGTGTCCATTATCTTATAGACACAAGCAGAAATTGCATATTTCAAAAGTGTTCTTTTCGATGTTTCGATAAGTTTTTGAAATGTGTTCAGGGGATGTTATAAAATGTTTTTAGACGTTTAAATCTCGAATTTAAAAAATTTATGAAAGACAGTAATTTTTCTATATAATAATATCTCTATAGATATTTTACTTTTTATGAACTTCTGAAGTAAAAATGTTCTTTTGTATTGTCACTTCCATGGATTTTCGCTGTCTCGTAAAGCAAAAACTATATCATTCATACACATGAAATTCAGTACATTTATAGAGAAGTAATAGAATAACACAATACAATACACCGTTTATCGATTTAAACTTCAGTTTGGCGTAAAACCCTGATTTCATTTTACACATTCAATAAATATATAAAATCATTCTGTGCAAAATCAACATGCAACTTATTTCTAAAAGTATTTCTTTGAATAAAGACATCAAACCTTGCAATAGCTGAAATTAAGAAAACAGCCATAATCTTAAATTCAAAATGAAATTTGTGGGGAATTAAAAATTCCAGAACTAATTATTGCACTCATGGAGGTATGAAGGGAATTTAAATAATGAGGCGGTAATTCTAAAATCGAATTAAACGATTTGAAACTGCTTCCAAATTGGAAATAAATGCATAGCATTTACAAAAGAAGATTAATGTTCACGTTTAACAATGTTTCTAATATATGATCAGCAAATTGTAAAATTAGATTTGTTTTCAAAATATTTAAACCTTAAATTAAAACCTTAAAACTGTCGAAAGTTATGTATAAATGAGGATGGGGGTGGGGGTGAAGAGAAATGCATTAGAATTCTAATCTCGAAAGGGTAATTGGAAAATTTGCATTGTTAATGAAGAAGCAATGTTAGTATTTGTCATATAAGTTATTTATCATGTTATTCAATAATTTTAAAGGAGATAAATTGGTTCCTGCTAGAAATAAAACAAAATATTTATAAAGGAGCTTTCATATGGTGGCAAATAGCATGCATATTTAATTTTTGATGGAACTATTATGATGGTTATTTTGATGAATCATTTTGCATATTCGTAGTCATACGAATTTTCGTAAAAAACGAAAGTGGAATCTCCAAACCTAACTTCCTAAGGAAGTTAAAATCCTTAGTGAATCCGATGTTGTTTATTAATGCGGAATCCCATATCCGTCATTATCTCAGCTCTATTCATAGTTAATCCGAAAGAAAATATGTTCTAATGACATTATTTTAACTGAAAACAGGAACAAAATAATTGGGAGTGAATGTATTTACTCCCCCCCCCCCAGAATTGAATACTGAATTCATATCAGTCATCTCTCTATCTCTCTATCTATAGGAAATCTTAAGAAGTAAATGGTTCAAGAAAAATGATTTAACAGGAGGTGAAAAAAGAAAAGGACGTGAAATTCCTTCTTAGACTACTCCAACTTTTTTCGAAATTTGATACTAAATTTATATAAATATCAAAAAGTAATCATCGGCATATATAATCGATAGCAATTATCAGTAAATTCGAAAATGAAACCAGCAGAAGTATTAAAATTTTATAACTAATTACTGCTCTCGAAACGGCGTGCAATATAATTAAATTAATAGCGAGTCAATTCTGAAATGAATCAAACGCATTAAGGGGTTTCAGAACTCTTAAACTTTTTGTTATTTTGTAATATGTTGAACTCTAACCAATTTTGAACATTTTGATACAACTTGCGTACAGATATAACTATTCGAACAAAAATTGAAAAAAGTTTCGGGAGTTTAAAAAGACTATCCAGAATTTAAGGAGATTGCAAGAGACACATTTCGTTTGTGTACATTCTTAAACTTTAATTTTTCATTTAATTTGACCAATTTGGTAACTTTTAGTAAGTAAGAAGAAAAGTAAGTAAGCAGTTTATCTCCAATTTCACAATTCAAAACCAAGATTTTGTTTATTGAATCAGCACATTTATCCTGCTCTGTTGCGACTGAATGTTTTGCATTGCACGTGCTCAACTTTGCTCACTTCAAATGTGTTATAATCATATATTAATACTTCGCAAAATCTACCTGCTCAATCTTGGATAATGATAATATTAAACGCCAGTCTATTAAGAAACCGCGAAATACGAAATTTCAAGAATTAAACATGTTAAATCAGCTGGAAACAGAAGACGTTTTCTAAACGTTTACTTACAGTTTCAGGTAAAAAAAAATAAACTCTTTTACATTCGATTCTGATTCATCTTAAGGGCTACAGAATGGTAGATGTTGAAATTTTATTTAAAACTATTGAAAATAATCTTGTGTGTCTAAATCTGTGCGTAGTTAGAGCTCTACATTTCAGATTGGCTAGAAAATGAATATTTCAATAGTAGCAGGCCTGTTGGACCCCCCTCCCCCAAATATCCCAGATATAAACTTCAGTGCATGGTATTACCATACGGTGAAGTGGTTAAGGCCTGTCATCGCGAAAAACATTCTGTTCAGTCATGTGTTTGTCTGCCCCTATTATACAAAAGTAATATGATGTTATCAATAGCAAGGTTAAAATTGATTCTTCGTCCGCTGCAGACACCTCTATGAAATCTGCTGTTCAACAGGAAGTTGAAGCAGATGATTGTGCCACTGACATTACTGTGAGCAGTGACAGAACTCTGTAGACGAGAGGTAATATTTCTTAGTTGGCGTGTGTGTATGTGACGTAATTGGTGGCAATACAGGTAAAGTGATTGACACGTATGTTATGTCGTTATTTTATAAATAAGGCAATAATAGTAGAAAACGATACGTGAAGTGGCAAAAGCGGCATACTAAAGTACGTCGGAAAATTCTCAATGGTTCTGCAGGAAAGACGGAAGTTGTCGGTATGACGAAAATACTTTCTAAATCTGAGAAAGCACGATATGTTCGTTTCGAAAGATATGATGAGGATGCAATGACTTACGTTTCTATAAGAATGCAGATATATATAATGGAGATAATATTCGAAAAATGGAATACATCGGCAACGTGCAAAAGCGTATGGGCTTTCACTTGCGAAAAATAAAAACCCAGTTCTCAAAAAGCAAAATTACTGGATGGTAAAACAATTGGTGGAAAAGGTCGACTCACCGAATCTATGAATCAGAAACTCCAGCCTACTACGATACTGGATAATAAAACTGTTTAGGCTGTGTGGGGGCTCATGCATCATCTACAGATAAGGAGCCTATGTATTATTTCTGTCCGAAGCAGCTAGACTCATCGTCCAAATACAACAGAGCTGCATTGGAAAGCAAAACTGATGATTTCCGAAACTGATGTCTCTTCGGCCTCTCCCAAATGCTCTTTTGATATTGTTTATGAAATACCTTTAAAAAGGTAAGTTGTATATTTTTCAATATTATAATGAGAGATAATTTCTTCACTTGACTTTTTAAAAAAATTTTTTGACTTAAATGTGATTTACTAAGTTTCTCATATTTTGCACTTTCGCTCCACATTTCTCGGAAAGTAAGTGTAATTCAAACATGAAACTTTTTAGAATTGTTCGGTTTGTTGTTTCAAAGAACTTATATTTCCAATTTAGCATTTTTGTTTCAATTTTTGTAAAGTTCTCAGTATTTTTATATTGTAGTCTGGTTTAAATCACCTTAAAACTTTAGAAAGTTTGTAGCTTCGTGAGTGCTCCTGGGCCTTTCTTATGTGCTTTTTTAATATTATATTTCATGAAATATCGTCATAAAGATAAAGTGTGCATTTTTAATAGTATGTAATAGGAAATAAATTTTTATTAGACTTTTACAATCATTTTTTACTTCATGATTTTCTCAGTTTGCGCATATTTGGCAGTTGAGTCCAGCATTTTCCAAAAAGTAATTGGACATTGAAATTTCTAGAATTGTTTGGTTTGTCGTTTTAAAAAACTTATACCTCAAATTGTACAATTTTGTTTGATTTCTTAGGAAGTTCTGAATATTTGTATTGTAATCCGGATTAAATAACGTTAAAACTTTGTTTGGTTATTTGATTCCGTGAGGGCTCCTGGACCTCTCCTATGTGATTTTTTAATAATGTTTTTTACGAAATATCTTTAAAAAGATAAGGTGTGTATTTTGTAATAGTATATAAAAGGATAAAATTTCTTTATTAAACTTTTCACCGTCATTTTTTACTTTGTGATTCTCTCAGTTTCGAGTTTTTGGTAATTACTCGCCACAATTCTCAAAAAGTAATTGAACATGAAACTTTCTTGAAATGTTCGGTTTGTTGTTTTGAAGAACATAGTATTTCAAATTGAACAATTCTGTTTTAATTTTTTACTATAATTTTATTTTAGATAAAAATTGTTACTTTGAAATTTACATTTTGAATTTAATTTTTAAAATATGTTTTTATGCCAATGTTTTCATTTTGAGATATAACTTCTTGAATGGACATCTCTGCATCATAATCAGTAATATTTTTGCATCTCGAAGCAAACTTTTTATTGCAATCATGCGCGCAAGCAACATATATATAAAAAAAAATGGTACTTGTCGGTTATAGGGACCATGGGTTAGCGGCTGCTTTTCCGAGTTATCGCCAACACGAACATTGACGATATAATCCGACACGAGAAATTCACTGCAAACACAATGATTGAAATTTAATATATAATGAGGTTTGAACAACTTTACTTAACAACAAAAAATGTGTTACATTGAAATTTGCGGCGACCCAAACTCAGCTATTGCCGATAAAATTTCATTAAATTTACCACTACCGGTAACGCTTCGGCACATAAATTCTGCGAGATATGAGTCCAAATGCTGTCTCGCAGTGTCTCTATGCTTTTTGTTACGCCATTTCGCGGATCCCCAGAGTATCTCTATGGTATGCGTATAAGCCCCGGTTTCAGTATCCAAGAAGTTATACCGATGGATTACCTTCAAAAGTTGAAAGCCGGTTTCATCTAATTTTTCAGTTTTGTAGATACGCCAGCAATATGAAAATATGATTGAGCCGTCCACGATGTGTTTCTCCCTGTTTATGGAACTTTAAGATATCTAAGACTTCTTAGAACCAACTTCAAAATGCGACTTAATTTAAAGATTTATTGGTGAATCCGGAGAATAGGTAAGTCACCGCACGTATTTTTTCTAAGTACAAATCGCGGCAAGTTGGCGCATTTTCCCGTGTTTTGAAATTGGCCCCACCCATCCTAAGTGACGTATTATTCCGTGTTTAGAAATAGGCTCCTCCCACCAAAATGACGTTTGTTATTGGATTCTAAACAAAAGTTTCTAATGTAAATGATAGAGTAATTCAATTTGAACAACAGTGAATAATACTCACTAAAACATTGCAAATTAAGATTTTTGTAAATTTTAAGATTTTCATGCTACAATTTTATCTGTGCATGTCACACGTAGCAAGATCACTTTCTCCATGCAACCGAGGATCCGTACAGGGGCTGGGGTTCGACTTAAAGGTAGAAATTTGTGGAACGAATGTACCAGTGCTCCATATGTACCAGTGCTCCGTGTAGGGGCAGGCGTTCGACCTAAAGGTTGAAATCTGTGGAATGAATGTACCAGAAGTCCGTATGTACCAGTGGACTCCATGTCGGGGCATGGGTTTGACCTAAAGGTCAAAATCTGTGGAACGAATGTGCCAGTAGTCTGTATGTACCAGTGGTCCGTGTAGGGGCAGGGGTTCGACCTAAAGGTTGAAATCTGTGGAACGGATATACCAGTGGTCCGAGTAGGGGCAGGGGTTCGACATAAAGGTCGTTCTACACCGGGATGGGGCCCCAGTGATCTCCGGTTTATTAGGAACGGTCGCCTGCGGCGTTCAGACACAGAATATGTTACAATTTTATCTGTGCATGTCGCACGTAGCAAGATCACTTTCTCCATGCAAGCGAGAATTCGTATAGGGGCAGCGATTCGACCAAAAAATTGAAATCTGTGGAACGAATATACCAGTAGTATGTATGTACCAGTGGTCCGAGTAGGGGCAAGGGTTTAACCTAAAGGTCGAAATATGTGATCCGTGTGTGCCAGTGGTTCACGTAGGGGCAAGGGTTCGACCTAAAGTTCGAAATCTGTGGAACGAATGTACCAGTGGTTCGTATGTACCAGTGGTCCGTGTAGGGGCAGGGGTTTGATCTATAGATCGAAATCTGTAGCCCGTATGTACCAGTGGTCCGTGTAGGGCAAGGGTTTGACCTAAAGGTCGAAATATGTGGAACGAATGTACCAGTGGTACGTGTAGGGGCAGGGGTTTGTCCTAAAAGTTAAATGAAAAGCACTAACCTTCGGAACTCATCTTCCGACTCAAAGTTGGAACAATGTTGAAACTTGTCTTCTGTCCTCTGTTTCAATTCATCTGCATCACTTTTATGGGGAGGAAATATAGTAATAATTGCTTTCAAAAATTCCGTCCATGCTCCCCCTCCCCTAACTGAATGGGCCAACCGTCCTTTAAGCATATATTGAAACAAATAAGAATTAAAATGGCTTTTAACTTTGCGGGATTTTCTTTTTTTTAATCGCCGACTATGTCCCCTCAATTGAACTGTTATGCGAGCCTGTCTCGGGATCCTTAAATTCATAACTGTGATTCACTTGAAGGTGCATGAAGCCTTTATGTTTAAGACAATCATACGCCTTCCAAAAATCCGAAATAATTTAGGTCCTCTTCTCGATACACCTTTCAACAAACATTCACTCGACCTGTTAGGCACCTTAGCAAAAAAACATTTATTCGTCCCTCTTTCAATTCCTCCAAACACGCCACTTATTTTTACCAAACTTACTTCCGTCTATTTCAAGAATCACACCATTATCACTATTAATCCTTTCATTAAAAAAAAACACTCATCCAAATATCGCGACAAAACTGTTTCCAATCAGTTAAATCCGGAGAATAGGTCACAGCAAAATGTAGATAGAATATACTTTTACATTAGAAAACTGTAGCAACCACAGAAACGTATTCTTAAACGTGTTCTTATTGGATGTTACACAATTCCCGCCGAAAACATCTGATACAAGAGGTTACCAGATTACAACATAAAGCTCTCGTAAAGTGGGTGGCTTATTCTCCGGTTCAATCAAGTTGACCTAATCTCCGGATTGGCCGATTTATTTACAAGAGGTGATTAATGATCATTCTTAAAAAAATCTTAATGGATAATCATCAAAAGTATAAAATTATATTTATTTTGAAAATATGTAACATCGGTAATTTAGTGGTGAAACATACGCATAATAAGAACGAAATAAACTTTGATAACTAGAAGAAAATTAGATGCATTGCATTGTTAATGAAACATCAATTGGCACTTCCCAGCCGTCCAAATATATACTCTTTTGGGTATTGGGTAGGTCGGACTGTCAGCGTCTGAGAAGAAGAAGAATGTCTACTAGTATCTTCTAGGAACTGCAGTATGGTGCTGAAACCTAAAATGTTAATTAACATTCTTCGATATATACTCGATCGGATAAAATGATCAATAAAACATGTGAGTCAATTTGCAGAAAATAAAGCGGAGTCTTTGGACGAACAATATAGATAGACTGAAATATACATAATTTCATTGTTTCTTAGTATGTAATAAAAATACTACATAGTTTACTCCAATAAGTCTTGCATATACTATATTACACCTTTTAAATCTTGCAACTCTTTAAATTTCACATGAACATCAGAACGTCCTTCTTTTAGTTGAAACTTCCAAGTAATTAAAAGCCAATGAATTATATTTATTCTGCCAATAAGTTCACTGAGTAAAACAAGTAATTCCAGCAGATAAAAATTCTTTTTACTTCAAGTATTCTTTGTTAATGCAATGCTAAAATAAAATCTGATCTAGATGGTATCACTACCCGAGTCGTCCAGAGTCTAGTCCAGATGGAGCATTTCATTTGGTGCTTTGTCTGCATATTGAATCTTAACATGAGTGATAGATGTAGAAAGTTACTGTAGGATCTAGTGAAACGTAAATATAACTAGAGAAAACAATGTATTGCTTTTTTCACTCGTTCTAAATGCTATTTCATTTGCCAATCAAATTGATGAAATTCAGTATTGACCGAAGTGTTAAATTTACACAATTTTTAAAATTGTTTTGCAATGGAAATTTTGAGATTTTAGAGGGTTTTTTTACAAAAAGGTAACAGCAGACAAAAATGGCATTATCAAATGCTGAAACTATCAAGTTTTCTAATGATATTTTATAAAGATATTAACGATAACGAGTGTAATTTTTTATTATTTTTTAAGTCAATAAACTATTACTTTATACGGAATGGCAACTGTAAAGGAGTTTCTCAGCATCATGGGTTGCATTTCGAAGTAGAATGGCACTATAAATTTTAAATTTGAATTATTTTTTAAATGAAAAAATGTTCGTATTTAAATGAGATGCATTACATTTTGCTCCAAAGATCATTTCAAATCGGAAGAATCGCGGTAAATTTCTGTAAATTGTAATTGATTCTGTATAACGCTGCATCTACCAAAATACTACTCTGGTACTAGTTGGTACTATTATTAAGAAATTTTGTATAAATGCCTAGTATAACTACATTCTTCTATTAAGTCTAGTATTCTTCTCTTAGTCTTCTATCAAGTATATACAGTTTAATCCAGCGTTATTCCATAATATTCCCATTATTTTTTACATATTGCGATGGAATTTTCTGTAAGAAGTTCCTACAATTCGAAATTCATAATATTCTTTTCCCCTCCAGAGTTTATCATTCAGAGCAGAATGATGATTTAGTTGACACCTCTGAGTAATTAAATGTCAATCAGTTACATACACACTGCCAATTAATGCTCCAATCATAATCATTATGGAGCAATTCAAAGAACTAAAAACACTTTTAAAAACATAAATTAGTTTTTCTTCTGCTGCGGAAACAAGTTTTCCTCTATGACGTCAGCTTTCGAAATCTTACACGTGTTGCTGCTCTAAAATAATTGCGGTCTTGACCGGATAGAACTTCTTCATTTGTGTTCTATCTGCATATTCCCTCTTCAGCTACTTGTTGGATCTGAACAAACACGCGCGGAATATTCATGCCGACAGGTATTGAGTTATGCTGTGTTTAGTTGGTAAAGCCTCACTGACAAGGAAATGAAAAAGATAATGTCATGTGGAGAGGGCATTTCGTAATCTCATGTTTTATGTAAGAAGGGGACGCCTGAAAGGTGTTAAAATATAGCTTACTCGCTTGTAAAAAGAGGAAAAAAAGTCTGGCGTGTTCGGATTTCATTTTGAAGTCAATTTTTCTTGGTTGATATTAACACGATAATTGTTTCTGGATTGGTGTGTGTGTTAGTCATTTGCATAAACCAGAAGCATGTTTACTTTCCATAATGTATAAGGAAAGTACTGTGACTGGGTCGAAAATTCGAATTCGAGTTTTCGACGGGAGAGCACGTTTCAAGCATCCCTGATCACGAATCGAACATTTTGGAAGGGATGTCTGTGTGTGTGTGTGTGTGTGTGGGTGTGTGTGTGTGTGTGTGTGTGTGTGTGTGTGTGTGTGTGAAAGTATGTGTCCAAAGTAGACCTACCTCCACGTGGTGCACCCTGGGCAACGTTTTTAAGTGGCAAAATGGTCTGCAGCTCCGGCAAGTTCTTTCTTCGTCCACATCTTCAGCTTCGACGTCCATGTCTTTGCCATACAAGCCGTCGTTCGGTTAGCCTACGTGTTTTGAAATGGAATGCTGGTGGAGTGTCTCAATCAAAAAGAACTGATGTAATCTACACTCTTTCGGAGAACAATATTGACGTTTTTGCCCTCATGGAGGTAAAAAAATATGTGCCGGGATTGTATGCGGAAGTTGGCTTTAAAGAAAAATCGCGTAGCGCTTCAGTGGATACCTGGACACTGTGGAGTTAAAGAACTGGGAACGAACAAGCTGATTTCATTGTAAAAAAGGCTCGAGATTGTTCCAGTCTAGATGTTTGGCCCTTTCTTATCATTCTATTAATCTGTATATTAGGCAGACTATGTGTCAAAATTTATAAATCGCAGCTACTTCACAGTTTACAGACAAAACGGTGGAAAGTTGAGGATCTCCTCACCATTCCCAACGGCCCACGCCGTGAAGCTGTGTCCCAGTTCCGTCTTTTGACGGATCATGACTGTTTGGGAGAACATCTCCATCGCATCAAAATTTTTGACCATCCAGACTGCCCTCTTTGCAATACGGCAGAACCCATGAGCCGTGCCCACCTCCATCGTTACTCGGTACTTCAAGGCGACTCTGAGACGGCATTGTATTGGCGTGCTAGAGGTAATGAATTTAAATTAATGACTTCGGTCAACACTTGTTGGACTTTTAGTCTGTTACTTGTATTTTTCTGTACCTTATGAGTTTTTGTATTTTTTTTCCTGTATTGCCTTGCCATTGGAAATAAAAAAAAACTTCAAAAGATACATAGAATTTAAATATATTTCATAGGATTATTTAATTTCATAGTACGCAATTTTTCCAAACTCAGGCTTCTTAAATTTCTGAAAAAAAAATGTCACTGCACCCTAATAAACAGGCTTTAGTATTTCTGTAGTATATAGCTATATATATACAAACTACACTTAATATATACTGGCATTTATTTTAACAGTTCAAGATAAGCATTGTTGTATCACGTTGAATATTTCAAAAGAAAATAATTTAATACAAACTTTAGAATAGTATTTTTCTACCAGAAAATGAAAATATCTTCACAACTATGATATATAAATTTGAAATGGTTATATAACATCGAGCCCAAAGTGATAATCGGCGTTATATTGGAAATTAACGGATCCCGTGTTTTCCAAATGGCCCATATTCCTTGCCTGACTTTTCAATTATATAAAGACTCTAGATGTAAGTAGTTCCCTCAAGTAGACTCACTCATTCGATCAGCGATTGCTGTGATGCAAGGTACTTTAAACATAAGGTAGGTCAGAGAAAGGGGGTTGCTTTTCGACCGGGAGAGCAACTTGAAGCGTGACGTCACTGACTTACAAGTCAAGAAGAGGGGACATAGAGATACGTGTATAAAGTTTAGAAAGTTCGCGTTTATAATTCGAAAAGGAGATAAGATCATTCGTAATAAAATTTTAGAAGAATGAAATTTAATGATTTTACTCATACATTCATGATCATTCGTAATACAATTTTAGAAGAATGTAATTAAATGATTTTACTCATACATGCATAGGGCTATCAGTAAAATATTATAATACATATATTATTTATAATAAAAGCTGAAATATATCGTGAAAAGTGTAGTAAATATAAAAATTACATTTTAAGTGTTTTAATACAGATATGATGATATGAATAAATATCTAATCATCGGATTTTTAAAAATATAGTATCCATTATCTTAAACATTGATAATACTTTCTACATGTAATATAAATATGTATTTAATAAATATCTAGTTGCGTAAAAAAATCCCACATACATATAACATATATTGATGACTATGAAATATCATCAATCTAGTAGTTGCATAACTATATATTATATTAAGAAGCGTAGATCGGATCTTAGGAAAAAATGGAGAGTTGACGGTCGAATGGATGGTCAATGGCAGTAGATTTATTTTAATTACCCAACAAAAAGACTATGCATTTTGTGAGCTAGTAGAATATTATGATATTTGGTTAAGTCACTGGATCTGTCAGTTTCACAAAGATATTTTAAGCATGCAAAATTGATGTTATTAAACTTTATAGCGTTTTAAATATATAAACTATGTACAGTTTTAAATATTTAAAGGACACATGGATCATAAATAATAAATCAATACATGCCATTTTTATGCCATGATACTGCTTTTGCACCATTTAGAGGCTTTTCTTTGCTTTTTCTCTCTATTAATTGTTGCATGAAAGTCTTATTTAAGTGTTTAATGCGAATGAATATTCTGGTTCGTGAAAACAAAGTTATAGCTTTTAGTGATATAGAAGGTGAAATGTTTGCTAACTTTGACTGAAAGTTCTTAATGACGCATTTCTCTTTTGATATATATGCGCCATGCATTTCTAAGAAAGTATACTCCCACTTTTTTATTTCATCTGAAAAATGTGCCTCTGGCTTTTAGTTTTATTGTAAAAAAAATTTTATGCATTATATTTCAACTTTGATGATTTTAGTTTTGTATTCTAAGCTTTTTACATATCAAAACGAAATGTCCCATAACTTGAGATGATGTGAATATAATGTCAATATTATGATTAGTAAAGAATTGCGTTTTATGATTATGTATATTACTAACAAAGTAAAATGCTGAAGGTATTTAAAATCAACTTTACATACATTTTGCAATAAACTGAACTGTGTAAATTAGCTTACAAAATGCTAATATCTCTCCCCCCCCCCCTCCTCCAAAAAAAGAAAGAAAACTCCATAATTGCTAGTATCAGAAATATAAATTATTTTTATATATTTTAGATACTGCATATGAAGTCGATTTTATTTTATTTTGTTTTTTGGATTACTTAGAGGACCACTTATTTAACATATCAATGAAACATGTCAATCATAAGTATTTTTTATACTGCTATATTAAAAACATTATTTTTAACTGCGGTATTAATGTTATGTGAGATTTTTGTGCCGTTGGCTTCTTGTTTTAATCGTTTAACCGGCTTCAAATTATAAAATTTAGCCCGAAAATCTTCTTTAAAATCTTCATCAGAAAAGTGACTCGAACAGACAGTTGCGTTAGCAATGGTTATTTTATCCTCTCTTTTGCACTTCACGATCCATAATTTTTGGAGTGTAGGATCTTTTGGAAATCTATGAAAACTGATAGATCCCATTGACTTCTTACAATAATTTGAACGCAAAGCAACCGAGCTTCAACCAGGCATTTTTTTGCTCGCCAAAATTATACTTTATATACGTGAAAATACTAATATATATATATATATCTATAATACACAAATTTACACTTAAACTTCACTTTTACGATAGAATTACAAATTATATTTAAACAACGACTGACACAGTCTATGTTTTCCCATAGAAACGAATGCTACTCGGAGAAACTGACACTTCTCCTTCTAAACCAGTGACGTCACGAACGGCGATAACGTCCACCTTCTAGAATACTGTCAACAGAGGCATTCTGGTCTTTTGATCTCTGACCCTCCCTGGCTGTGATGTAGTGAGCAGTAGGTGTAATGGAGTCCAATGGGAAGACCACTGTTTCTTATATATATATATAAATATATATTATAAATATATATATATTATATATATATATATATATATATATATATTATATATATATATATATATATATATATATATATAAACCTTTGTGGATATGCACCTGTCAGAGCCTGAGGCTACGGTAGCTGGTAAGCGTTGGAATATTTCCAACGAAATAACAAGAATATTACGCAGGGCTAGTCAGGGTGGGTGGAATGTCTGAATCATTCATTGATTCTGCAAGGGACTACATCAGCCAAAATTTTTAATAAAAGTCGCAGAATGCACTATTTGAGTGAACTCCAAATATCGAAAAAGAAACACGAAAAGTTTTATAGTTTTTGGTATGCGAAAGCATATTTTAAATAATGAAAATCCTGTCAGTTTGATTGATTAGCAGTAAGGTCAGGTTAGGATAATATATAGGGATTTATTTACGTGGAGTATATGCTCAGAATGCATTCATTACGTGAAATCCAGACGCGAAGAGCTGGTATCATTATAAAAGTTACAATCAGACGTACTTGCAAAATCAACATTAATAATTATAAATAAATTACTATGAAATTTCACTTTTAGTCAGCTAGACGTACTTGCAAATTCAACATTAATAATTATAAATAAATTACTATGAAATTTCAGTTTTAGTTCAGCTAGTCCATACCCATTTTTCACAGGAGGTAACTGAATTCCTTGATCCTAAGATCGCTTCGCGAGCTATTTCATGCCAAACTAAAATTTAAATCGATAAAAGGTTTATTTCATCGTACTACCTTATTTTGCTCTTGAAATGTTCCAAATTTCATATTTTTGCATACTTTAGTTTTTGTTGTACGAGATAGAGAAACCGCTAGATGTACCGATAAGGGAAAAAAAATTCAGAAGTGCAGAAAAATTAAAATATCGCAAAACCTAAATCAACATTAAATGAAGAGGCTCCGTCCTTCAAAAATTCATTCATGTGGGTACCTAAGTGCAAATATCCGTGGTCTTGTTATTGTTAGTCTATCCCGGACGAGAACTCACAGTTCAAATATTTTGTCTTTGATTTTGATATTAAATATTTCTTAAACTACAATATCGAAAACCAATTTATTTCAGCGTATCTCTTATAGTATTTTCTACAAGTGTAACAAATTTCATATTTTATTACGCAATATTTTTTGCGGTACAAAGCAAAGAATCTCAGACATTTGTCAAATAGAGGCGTCAACTACTTTTTACTTTCCTTATATACAATAATGTGTAAGGAAAGTATTGCGACGGGGTCGAAAATTCGAATTCGAGTTTTCGACGGGAGAGCACGTTTCAAGCATCCCTGATCTCGAATCAAACATTTTTGAAGTGATGTGTGTGTGCGTTAGTGTGTGTGTCAGTGAGTCTGTGGAGACGATAACTGACGAATGAATGGACCGATTCGAACGAAATTCGGTACAAAAATCACAATCCGTAAACACTGGAAGCCTATTGTTTTTATACGCAATCGAATGCTTAGAATCACCCTAAATTTTCGAGTGGAATTTTGAAAAAATCGTCAAAAAATCAAAACCGCTAATATGGTTACGCAAATAGACATTTCTTATGTAACTTTTCATTAGAAAACGATTGACATAAATTTCAGAACGCTAACATGAACCGTTCTCGAGATATTGCACATTTTTAAAAAAAATATCAAAAGTTATATAAAAAAAAAATTCCTATTGAGAAACATGTTCACTTTTCATATATAATACCATGCGATAAATTTGGTGGCATCATTCTCGTGGATCTAGCTCGTTCCATTCATGAAAAAAGATACGTTGAGTAATATATTTGTATTTGAACGCCTATAGTCATTTATCTGCTGTAAGAATAACTTATTTTTCCATCATTATGATTATTATAATGAGGAATTTGGAGACAAAAAGAGGAAATTAAACATTTAAACTGCTATAGGGTGTTTTAAACAGTGTTATTAGCAGCATGAGTTTAATTGATTTCTTTTATTCAGTCAACCTGTGAGCTAGACCGTAATAATCCTCATTATTTTTTGGAAGTTCCAGTCAACGGTTATAAAATTTCATTTGTAACCACTGTTGCTATATTACCCCGCCCCTCCCCTCAAAATAATTCTTGTCACATCCCTAATCTGAAATGTGTCGCATTCAATACTTTTATTTTTCGTGTAATTAAATTACGCTCTACTTCTCGCTTATTAAAGTTTGAGCTGGAATATTTGACAGTTGTCACTCCTGGAATCTCATTGAATACTGTTTATAGAGGTTTTTTTTTTCCAAATGTTCTAAGAGCAAGGAAGTTTCGATTGAAACTTTTAGCAATATTGCATGCCTTCTTTCCAACCTTAAATTCAGTCATAAACTTGTTAGAATTCGAAATAAGTTTGACTTCAAAATGATATTTTCACCCCTATTAATAAAAGTAAATCACTTAAGGTTCTATTGGAGAGTTTAAAAAAGGATATGGTTACTTACTGACAAGTCACATATATAAAAATCTGATGTGGGCAACACATGACTATCCTTATATAATGCAATGAATTTAATACCTTTACAGTTAAAAAATGTTATTCTTATAGTAGATACATATTCTTTCAAAGATATTGATTTTTCTTCAATTAGTCGTCATTTTCATTGATTTAGCCTCATTTGTATCCATTTGGCGAGTTTTTCGTTAATTTAGCAACATTTAAAGAAGTCGCCAAGTTGACCACATTCCGCCAAATTCGTCGGCAAAATCTCGCCAAGCGTTATGGATGAAGAAATAAGTTATTCTTAGAGAAGATAAATGATTATTAGCGTTCAAATAAAAAGCATTACTCAAAGTATCTTTTCTCATAAATGGAAAGAACTAGATCCACGAGAATGATGTCACCCAATTTATCGCATTATATTACATATGAAAAGTGAACATGTTTCTCAATAGGAAATATATATTTTTTATTTTATATAACTTTTTGATAATTTTTTTTAAAATGTGCAATTTCTCGAGAACGGTTCATGTTAGCGTTCTAAGATTTATGTCAATCGTTTTCTAATGAAAAATTACATAAGAAATGTCTATTTGCGTAACTTTATTAGCGGTTTTGATTTTTTGACGATTTTTTCAAAATTTCACTCGAAAATTTAGGGGTGTTCCGAACATTCGATTGCGTGCAAAAACAATAGGCTTCCAGTGTTTACGGATTGTGATTTTTGTACTAAATTTCATTCGAATTGGTCGATTCGTTCGCCAGTTATCGTCTCCACAGACTCACTGACACACACACACACACACACACACACACACACACACACACATACTTTCACACACACGCACACACAGACATCACTTCAAAAATGTTTGATTCGTGATCAGGGATGCTTGAAACGTGCTCTCTCGTCGAAAACTCGAATTCGAATTTTCGACCCCGTGACAATACTTTCCTTATACATTATGTATATAAGGAAAGTAATATAAAACATTTTTTAAAAATCACAGGCTACTTAAAGTTATGCATAATATGGGTTATTCATGGGTCTACTGATCCCGAAACTTTTTAATCATTGTTGTGAAAAATATCTGCGATATAATTGTAGTGTTAGTTGGCGTTAATTCAGGCCCTGAGGGGGTACATTAGCAAAATTGGTATCAAACGAAATAATTTTCAAGCCCTTTAAAATGTGGAATAACATACTATAATTGCGATTATTTAGACCAACAATATATTTTTTCAAATTATTTGTTGCGAAAATTTGCAAAAAGTAATAATAACCATAAGCTACTTAAAAATGGATTCTGATACGAGAATGTCCAGTTGAGTGACAGAACAATTAATTTTTGCTTTAGTACCAGCAGCAAATATGGTAGTTCGATTTTAACAACATTATATCAATCACTTAAATAGTTTCATAATGTTTTATTAATTAGTTCATGAGATATAATGCGCAAAAGAGCAGAAAACCGTCTTTAAAATAAACAATTAAAGTTCTAAGATAAGCATCAAAGTGCAGATTTAGAAGTGTAGACATCAAAGTGTAGACATCAAAGTGTAGACCAATTAAAGTTCTAAGATAAGCAAAAGTGTATTGTGTAAATACCACACTATAGAATAGATGTATAATAGAGTGATTGTGTTCATTTTTATTTTAGAATTTATTAGGCTGCAAAATGATTTTAAAATTAAAAAATATGTTTTTCCAGACTTTTAAATGTGTACACAGTCTATTTGAAAGAGTATATAAAATTTAGCCTCTATTTATGAAAATTAGAGATTTAATATTATTGATCAAAATATGGTGAGTGGAATAGCTAGATATTTCACACGCACGAAGTTTGTCCAAAATTACTCTACTGTAAATATATAATAAATGCAGATTTACTTATAAAATACCAATATTACCGCTTCAATAACGATGCAAATTACTTAATTATTTTCTGAAGATTAAGTCCCCCATTTTCCATTTGAGTTTGCTTATTAAAACTATTATGGACTTAAAACTTTTAAAGCCAAATCAAATTTCTCAATTTAACATATTCATTTATTGGAAAATCACTGTAAGGCATAAACATTAATCTCCTATTAGAAATTATACGTCTTATTTTAATTATAATTCGGAAGCAGTTTTAATTTCGTTTCATTGGATTTTATAATTATCACGGCATTAATTGAATTGTTTTACATACAGTTATGGGAGGAATAATTAGTTGTATTTAATTTCGCTGCTTATTATATTTTGAGGAAACCGAAAATGATTGATTGTGATTTGAAATTTAAAAGCTTTTACATCTTTATTTCTCTTTCAATTTGAGTAAATATATTTAGAACTAATCTGTACACATATTTAATCCATACCATTTTCTTCTAATTTGAAATAGTTAAGTTTGAAATAGTTAAGTTTGAAATAGTGAAGCGTAGTGACTGTCTTTAGAATCCGCTCAAATGCCATCTTTGTTACAGTTCTTTTCAAAAACATCTCCCGCTAAAAGCTTGAAATTTTGAGCAGAAAGTCCAAATTTCTGGATAGCTAACACTTTTATTTAAAACCACAAACTTAAAAAAGGACAATATGCAGCGATGTTCGATAACTATCTTACAAGATAACTAAACAAATGTCAGACACCATAAAACAGCAATTAAATTCACCGCTAATTCACAAAATATCTGATATTCACAAAACGCTGACATATCTCACAATTCACTTGAGCTTGCATCACGTTAACTGTTCTACAATTGAGCAATGAATCCTTTCATATAATCTCCGCAGAGACTATCAGAAGGGCCTGTATCTGCAAGAATATTCGTTATTTCCAAAAAGTTCTAGTACATTCAAAAAGCCGTCTAAAGTCGACAAATTAGCAATAAATCACTAACTCTGGCAACATCGCGTAGGATTTCAAAATATGGTAACCCTGCATTCACGTTATAGGTGTTTTTTTTAATAGAGCAACGACCCGCTATGTATTATTTGAATAGATGCAAAGCACAATGAAACTTTTCACATATTAACAATGAGTGAAACGATCAACTATCCACAATTAACGTTTGTTGTTGGATATTATGGCAAAATGTTTGAGAGACTACAGAACTTCCTCTATGATAGTGCAGCAAATCGTTGCTATCGCATGAAATACAGAATGTAAGAGCTTAAATTTTATTAATGTGACGGGCATAGAAGGTATGGTCATAGGAAATTATTGTAAACAACTAACGCCAGAAGATGAAGAATTTAACACAAGAAAGTGAATTCGAACTTTACACAAGAAAGTGAATTCGAACTTTACACAAGAAAGTGAATTCGAACTTTACACAAGAAAGTGAATTGGAAGATAGAATAGAAGTGATAGTTGTTAACCCCTATTGTCGCCAAGACACATTGAATGACATTTTTTCATTGGCTAATCAACTAATAAAATTTTCGATTTAGACCTTTTTATAGGAGGAGGATTAAAAGTTAACAGGTGGTAAGAAAACATACTTGAATCTTATCAGAAAATTCAAAGAGCTTGAACAGACAAGCATCAATATTAGATTTTCATATTCCGGTACGTGTCTTTCTTAAATATTGTAACTTTATATGTTAATAAATGTTGAAATTCGTAGTTTTGCCTTTAATTTATACAATAACAGATAATACTATTTTTTTATTTATAAATTAATCGGAACAGTTTATATACGCAATCCACGTTCTCTTATAGATGCTTAGTGTTATTATCCACGGTAATTTTACAAAGTGTACTTCGCAAAGTCGAATGTTAGTGGTGTGGCATGTTAGTGGAACGTAACCCCCGCGAAAAATGAGCGACTACTGTATAACCAAGTGGATCAGCTTTTACATCGATCAGCTACTAAGTTGATCAGCTATCATGTTTATCAGCTATGATGTTCATCAGCGATCACGGCGATGAGCTTATGTACTTTAGTGATGAGAAAATGTGCCCCGCAAGACAATCGTCAAATAATAAGTTTTAGCATGATTAGTTTTAACATAGCTATAAAGTATTTTATGCGAAAACTTAATATCACATATATAGAATACCACAATATAATATACATTTCACCAATGCGGAGTTCTTAAAGATATCTTTATTTGAACCATCCATGCTACAGTTCATAAATGGTTTTTATTTAAATTTACTAATACATGGCCTTGTAAACTGAATTTAACAATATAACTTCGTAACAAATGTTATAAACCTGAGCCTTTTTTACGTTTGCGCTCACAGATGAATTTTAAAACGGGGTAAGCCGTGAAAACTCTTTATCGTCGGTAATTTTGAGCAAACATATCTCTCTGTGATAACTTCAATGCATTTCCTTTTTATGGCATATAACTATAACTTCGACATATTTTTTTAAGATTGCGCACATGCATATGTGCTTGCAAACAAACTTCTGTGTAAACTTTTTATGACATACATCACAGCCGAATGGCTTTACATCAAAATGTACTCTTTGATGCTGTTGTAAAGTGGCCTTCCTTGTAAAATGTTTATGACATCTATTATAAATAAATGGTGTTTTGTCAACACGCACATATTGATGATTTATTAAACTACTCTGAGTAAAATCTTATTAGCAAATTTATACAAATAACTAACAGATATATTTTTCTCCAGTTTGTAGTCACCGAAGAACTCGTATGTTGGACTTTAACGCAAAACTTTTATGACATATATCCCAAATAAGTAGCTTGTCACTACAATGCACTCTTGGATTGTCTTTCAAATTGTACATGCGCGAAAAATACGTGTGACATATATAACAAAAAATGACTTTTCCGCAGAATGTGCCTGACAATGTTCTTGTAAACTGACTCGTTGTGAAAAGGTTTTATATCAAATCACACACAAATGACTTTTCTCGGCTATGTGTTTGACGATGGAATCATACACCACCGCGCTGTGTAAAAGTTTCATGGCTCAAATCACAAACAAATGGCGTTTCTCAGAAATGTATTTGACGAGGGAATCGTAAACCAGCTGAACGCGTAAATTTTTTATCGCAAAAATCACAAATAAATGACCTCTTATCATTGTGATTGAATGTGTAGGCTTTTAAACTAGATTTTTGGGGTCATTCTTCGTTGTTCAGACCCCAAACAAATTTATTTTCACATGTATCCACCTTTTTATACCTTGTTAAGCTGGATTTATGGTTAAAAGTTTTGCGCCATAGATCACAAACAAATGGCTCCGGGCTTTGCATACATGCTATGCTGAGTATGCAAGACTGTTTCAACTTTAAGCAGTTTACGGCAAGCGTCAAAATTGCATTCGGCAACGATAACATTTTTATCAAAAAGTCAATAAGATTATTATGTGTTCATTTTATCGTACGAATTTCTTGGAAATTGATCTTCATTGGTACATGATGTTTTGCGTTATAACCTTTTTTACACCATTGAAAAAATTACTAGAACTTTTATCACACGTATGTATTTTGACTTCATTCTGAAAATTACTGCTCTCTTTACTAGGGAAAAAATGAAAATGCTTAAAACAATTTACTATATATATATATATATATATATATTACATTTTTTCAAGCATTTTTATTTTTAACTATCGCACACACACACACACATATATATATATATATATATATATATATACAGGGTGTCCCAAAAACATTGGCATCGGATTTTTTTCCTTAAATATTGATCTTAGATATATAATAAATTACAAATTCGAATAAAAAAGTTACAGAATTTTGTGAAATAGATAAAAATTTTCAAGGGAATTAAATTTTAAGAAATATAAAATTTAAATTTCTATACGACCTCCGTACAAAAACATGTCCAATGAGCAAAATGTGCCCCATGCACTGATAAGGTGAAGTACGAAAATTCAACATTTTATCATAATAAACCCCAGAGATATGAAAAGACAAAAATGCTGACTTAAACCACTTTTCGATGTATCGACATGGGTTCTCAGATGGGAAAAATCATATCGCCAGATAGCGTTTCAGGGGTCATACACATATTACGAAACACAACAATGATTACATAAATAAATAATAATTTTGCTATTTACTGGTACAAAAGCATCTACACTCTGTAGAAATATTAACTTTACACGAATATTACAAAGCTTGTTCAAAATGTTTCCATCCATGTCAACGATCCATTAAAGATAGGAGGCAGATATTATTTGCCTATGATGCCTTTCTGTTTTTCGTCATTTGCACACTTGCTGTAAACATTTACATTTTAATTTGTGATTAATCCCTCACCAACTTTGTTTAAACATATCTCTGGGACTTTTTATGATAAAATGCTGAAATTTTGTACATCACTTTATTAGTATATGGGACACATTTTACTTATTGGAAATGTTTTTGTACGGGGGCCGTATAAAAATTTAAATTTTGTATTTCTTCAAATTTAAACCTCTGAGAATTTTTATCGATTTCACAAAATGTTGTCCTTTTTTTACGCAACTTTCTAATTTATTATATATGTCTAATAGCAGTATTTAAGGAATAAAAGCCGAGGTCAATGTTTTTGGGATATATATATATATATATATATATATATATATATATATATATATATATACAGGGTGTGAAGTAAAATCCTTATAGGACCAATAAATTTGAAATGGTTGATTATAGACACATACTTCCAATTAGAAAAGGTATGCATATGATGTATAGATGTTCAATATGTCTTGGATTCGACAAGGAACCGTATAGTTATGAAAATACGACATCTTAACTTTTATACGGTCCCTGGGTCCTACCATTGATATTTACAAAATTGAATTCCTGTTACTAATGTGTACACCAAAACAAATCCCATGTTTCTAAGTGACATATTCGCTGAGATATCGCACATTGACACTTGGAGCAAGGTGTAAGGGATCAGCTGAAAATTGAGAAACGTTGATTACATTGAATCTGAAAAGAGGTTTCAGATGTGTGTAGGTCCGTTTATGAGTGCTACTAAGAGGAATAGTTTTTTATTGCGCTGTTACGTGTTTTAAAGTTTTAAATTGGGATAAGGAAAGTGGCAACAGAAATGCAGATATTTATTTAATTTTGTGTATCTCATAGACGGTCCCCTAAATGAGCGCATTTGCCGCCAAAACTTGGGTAGGTAATATGGCGTGAGTCATGACATTTACCTTTACATAACTCAGCCAATATGTCACTTAGAAGCATGGAATTTGTTTCGGTGTACACGTTGGCTACAGGACTTCAATTTTCTAAATAACAATGGTAGGACTCGGGGATCGTATAAAATTGCAATGCCATACTTTCATAACTATACGGCCCCTTGTCGAATCCAAGACATATCAAACATCTATATATCATATGCATACTTTTTCTAATTTGAAGTATGGGTCTATAATCAACCATTTCAAAGTTGCTGTTCCTATAAGGGCTTTACTTCACAACCTGTATATACTGAAGTAAGTTTTCTATTATGCCTTAATTTCATAGGAAGATGCCTTATAGATGTGTCTTAATTACATAAAAATATCAAATTTTGGTTTCTTATTTTTATCTTGTGTGAAGTTACATCTTTCTGCCATTATTTAAATACATTTCTTTCATGGTTTTGTAACGTGTGAAGTCACGTAATTCGACTATCTTTCAAAATACTTTTTCTTTCATGTTTGTCACGTGTTTCGACAATCTTTGATTAGGGTAATATCGGAGATTCGACTAGAATATTGAAGCATGTAAAAAATATATCATATTGAGTTATTTACTATCATATTGTATTATCTACTATCATATTGTATTACCTACTATCATATTGTATTATCTAATAAACATTTTATAACCTTATGGGAAAAAATAAATATTTAGTTATTGATAAAAAAGTGGATATTTTTATCCTTCAAACAATATTTTCTCTCATTAAATCAGTACATTTTCTTCACGCTTCGAAAATAAATTTCAAACCCTTTAAAGTAAAAGGTTACAGGCTATAGTTGTAATCATTTGGACAAACGATACTAATTTTTTAAATATTTTCTTGTAAAATTTGAAAAAAAAAATAATATTGATTCCGATATGAGAAGGTCGAGTTGAACTGCACTGTAGTTAATTTTCTTAATTATCGTATATGAACTGTGTGGAAATAAATAAAGAGATCAATTTGTTTGCTTCCGCTTTTCAATTACATGCATGTTTATTATAGAAGACATGCATTTAAGATGTATCTATGACATATATAAATGAATGGATTAAAATCCATGTCTTAATATAAATACATTTCTACAAATATTCATATCAAAGAGCAAGCACATCTGATTAAATTCTTCTTTCTGGAAGCATGAATACATTCTGAAAGATAGTGACTGAATAGCCTTACTCTTTAAATGACAAAATCCGCTTTTCGAATAACAACATAATATTTTCTACTGTGTATTATTCGGAATTTAATTTAAATATTTCCCTTCATGTGCAAATACGTGAATATACTATTTGTATGAAATAAAATGTTGTTTATGCAATCCCCATTTTTCTATTGGAGATATGTAACTAAATATTGAGAGACTGCGAAATATCAAAGTGTGGAAAATTAGTAAATGGAATTTTTCAACGCAATGCAAATATTCTAAAAATGCAGCAATCATTGAAAGTGTATCTGTTTGAAATCCTTGCATATTCATGATATTTTAATGTATCTCCATATTTTCTAAAGAGGAAGGAAATAGGTATATAAAAAGCAAATGTGCAAATTGGTCTGAGGAATATTTGGATCTATTTTTCAAGTGCTTTTACTTTAACTAGGTCTCCGTCTTTGCCACGAGAAAATTTTCACGCATTTTATAAAAAATAAGAAATAACTGAGATCATATAGGTAATTTTAAGTCGTCGAACAAAGAACTCAGACGAGTGACACCACTTTTGACACTTTTGCCAGGAGACGTTTACGAATCATAGTGACATAAGTAGCTGGGAAGAATGACGATGGCGACATTGGGCGTAAACTGGGTTTCCGTGCAAGGCTAGCGTAAACTTCATAGAAGCCAATCAGGATGCATCCCAATATCGCATAATAGATAGGCCAATGAAAGTCGAGGAAAAGCATAGACCAATGAAAGGCGAGGAAGGCGTGTTTCCTCCGAGCATGGAAGAGATGCGATTGCTAGCAAAAAATGTGACGAGTTCAGGAAAAGAATGAAGTAACAAATACGAGTGACGAGTCGTTGAATTAAGGTGGTTGCTCAAAAATCGGCGACAGCAATAAGAAATGTTGGTAATACTATAAGATTATTGGTAATATTATAAGATTATCAACCCAAGAGTTATGCCGTATCTATGCGACAAGCCGGTTGATCGTTGCTAGTCAACTGTACAAAGATATGTGGCAGCCAGTTATTCGCAACGGGTCGAGATTACATCCTCGCACTCTTTCGACCAAAGTCTATGTCTCAAATTCGAACCTCATGGGTCATTTCTTGAAATGATTAATTAGGAAGGGTTTTTGCAATTATAAATGTAACCATAACTGTGCGTTAAATAAATAATTTTAAAGATAAAATTGTGTCATTAATGACCAATGTTCATTTCTAGATAAGGTAATTGAGCTAATTGGGTAAAGTTGGCGTGTTATTGCGACATAACCAGTGTGTTATTTTTCTGCCATGGTTTTTATGTCACAGTAACAATTATGAGTGGCCATTGATAATTCATCACAACTGCCTGATATCACTGACATCGTTTAAATGAAATTCATAATTTTTTCCTGTACTTTGGGTTACTTAAAAGAAAAATTCACAAAAAAGGTATAATATAATCACTTGAACAATACTCTCAACAGGTGGACACGCATTCTTCTCCAGAATTTAATGTTGAATCCAAATTAATCATCATCTGTGCTCGATCTGTAGGAGATTTTCTTCCTTTCTACCCAGACCGTCTGAAAGTGTAAGGTATCTGATTGTACGGCTGGGACAGTGGAACCCAATTTTGACCGTAACTCAGTGGGGGCGACATCCACAATCCACATGGACTATACCCTCCTTCCTTACCACAAACCGGTCGGAAGGACTTTCAGACCAAGATATTTAACATGCTCGTATTCCGCCTGAACACGGGTACAGTTTGTGCAGAGCCATGAAGCGAACCAGCATTGTTCGAGTGTAATCCCCATGCAGTAATCGTTGGACTGCCCCGCCATATGCCAGATTCTGTTCGATCCAAACCGTCCAACATACCGGAAGGTGTAAGGTATTTCAATAAGTACAATACGCTTTTTGCGGAGGATAAGAAAAATTATGCAACGCATAAAAGAACAAATAACACAATATTGCAGAATACGGTTGTTTCGATGATACGCTGGATCCCGTTCATCAGTCTCGAGATTTAATACCATCCGATGGCCACCCAGATCCCTAGACATATCACCAATAGAACACGTGTGGGCCATGCTGGGACAGAAATCCAGCATATCTAAGACGTATCAGAATACCACTCAATCAGCTGTGAAGTTGCAGCATTTATGGCAGGATCTTTCGCAGACGGGCAAAAACAATACTATTGACTCTATGCAGCACCGAATATCGGCTTGATCAGCAGCCAGGGATGGATTCACCACTTACTAAAACACCATCTTCTTGTTGCCAGCATTTCTTAATAAAACGTTTTTCCTCCAAAATTCTAACCATCTGCATATCTCTTCAAACGATATATGCATACCGATTTCGCAGATTTAGCCTAATGTCTTATGGGTGTATATACTTTTTTGCTACAGAGTGCAAGCAAGCCGCCAGTTTGTCTTACAACACAACTAGAGAAGATCGGCTGTCCCACGAGATGGCTCCCTAGAATGCCACACAGCATGTGATGGCCGTGGGTAGCTCGACAACAAATGCGAAATCGGAACGCTGTCCAGCTGGCCAGTCTTCCTCCACACACGTATTTGACGGTCATCAGCGCTAAGAGAGAAACGGCGTTCGTCGCTAAATACAACACGTCTCCAATAGGACACCGTCCAGACTGACCGAGCTCAGCACCAATCCAGACAGCTCTGTTAAGGTGTCAGTGGTAGGCGCCTTAATAGACGTCGATACGTAAGCGGAACTGGCAGTAGTCTCTGAATAGTATCCTTTGATACAGGGTGCATGGATGTTTAAAATGCCCTCGAATGGCTAATAGAGGCGCATTTGGTGTAGATGTGGCACCTTTTATGATTGCACGATCCTCTCAAACAGTTGTCTGTATAGGGCGTTCTGAACCTCTGCGGCGGTTACACGTGCCTCCTTTGATACACTGTTCACAACACCCCTAGTAGCATTAAATATTGGACTCGTGTTATCTTGGCATATATATCTTGGCACATATTGTATATCTTGGACAATTGTATATCTTGGAATTACATTGGAAATATTTCCAATGTATTCGAAATATTGGGGTTACACTGCCCTCCAATATTGATTAAATATTTTCGTTGCAATAGTAGACCAATATTGGTGTTAAAGTCGAAATACTGCCAATGATACTCCGATACTGGGCTAAAATATCCATGTTTCCGTTAAAATATCCACTTTTTTATATTGGTTCAATATTTCCAATATTGGTTGCCAGTATTGAATACTGGGGACCGACCAACAACCCTATCGCTCCTACCAAGATGGCGATTGATATGTCTCTTGGACCAACCAACTTCTCTTAGGCCTATACTGCGACCTCTCTCTAAATCCGACAATTATTTGAAGCCCATTACGTCTCAAAATCATCTTTCTACATAACTTTCACCGATCTAACGTAACTTTCAAAGCCAAAAAATGCAGCTGTAATGGCCGTCAGTTAGAATACTGGTTATTTTAAAGGCAGCACGGTGCGCCATTCTCATGTGCGTTGTATGATCCCAATAACATCATTGGAGCTCACAGTTTGATCATTTGCATAACGCTCAAAATGGCATTTATATACCAATTTTTGCGGCTGTTGCTCACTTTTTTATGGATGCATATATTTTTTTTACAACAGATTGTATTTATGGATTTGCATCAGGCTTATTCAACGAAAAATCTACAACTAGATACAGTGGTTTAAAATTCGATCGGAAATTTAAAATTTATTCGAAATTTTATACTTTTTACTATCCCTGCAATACATGGTAATGTATAGGGAAAGTACTGAAATCATGTCGAAAATCGCAACTCGAGTTTTCGGCAGATGATCTACACGTTTCGAGACCTCTAGAATACGAAAAAACATTTTTAGCATGGCGTCTGTGTGTGTGTGTGTGTGTCTGTCTGTGTGTCTGTGTGTATGTGTGTATGTCTGTCTGTCTGTGCAGATTTTTTATCCACTCTAACTAAAACACTAATGGACCGAATTTCATAAAATTTGGTTCGTAAGTCACTTGTGGGCAAATCTGGTGCTGATTGGTTTTGGGTAAGATTCGGGAAAAAAGAACTCGCCTTTTATTGCGAAATGGCCCGCAAAAGCTTGTATCCACTCTAGCTGAAAAAACTAATGGACCAAATGTCACAAAATGCTGTAGATAAGTGTCACTTGTTGGTCACTGGTGCTGATTAGATTTTGATACGATTCGGAAAGAAATAAACTGCCTTTTTTTGCAAAATGACCCGTAAAAATCGCTAAAATCTGAAATAAACTACGTATGCTCAAATATATCCCTTAAATGCTTGTTTAATATGTAATTTTTAAGGAAGAAAAGAATAAGACGAACCCCATTACACTAGGACTAGCCGTTCTCGAGATATTTCAGTTTTTTCGTATTTTCTCTGCTCCATCTTTGAAAATAAGTCCAGTTATCAAATGAGAGCGAAAATTGATTTAAAAGTGAATTAAATTTAATTAAATTAAAGAGAACGTGGATGTCAGTCTGCAGGGAAAGTCATGTTCTGCCCACATCAGATTTTTTTACGTGGCAGAATAGCAGAACTAAGCCAATGGCTCTACCGTGCTGAAAACACCGTTTCTCGTTAGATCACCGAAGTTAAGCAGCATCGGGCACCGTTAGTACTTGGGTGGACCACCTGGGAACACCGCGTACTGTTGGCTCATTTCAGTCGACGTGGTGGCCGAACGGACAAGGCGAGCGCTTCCAGCGATTGATCGGCCGCCACGTTGTGGGTTCAAGTCCCACGTAAGACATGGATGTTTGTGTTGTTAGGCGCAATGTGTTCCCACCCCCCACTGGTGCGCTGGGGCAACGTCTTTGACGGCTAAGAGGTTCACTGTTCTGGCCGATGTATAGGCGAAGATGAAAGAGTCAATGCCTGGCCATTGGAAAAAAAAAGGATAGAAAAACTAAATTTGACATAATTGTGCTAATACGAGTTATTTATGATTCAATGATCACGAAATTTAACGTATTCAATGATTGTAGTGAAAAATAGCCTCAATATACTTTTTGTATTCTTTGCATCATTAACCTCCCTTAAGGAGTTCATTGTCAGACTTGGTATCAATGGAAGAGTTTTTCCAAATCCTTTAATGAAATGAAGGGTAACATGCTATAGTTGTGATCATTTTTCATATTCATTTTTCATTTTTTTTGCATAATTTGCAAAGAAAACAAATCATAAGCTATTTAAAAATGGATTCTAATGTGAGACAGTCGAGTTCAGCCACACACCAGCTAATTGATCTAAAAAATACTGTAACATACTTAACGACTTCACTTTTAAAAATTATTTGATATCTTAATTATAGAAATTTCAAATTTGTTTGAAATGCCAACTAATTAACTTCTTAATATTTTATCAAGTCAAAGTTTCTGTCATTTTTCAAAATGAATGTTTCTTACAAATGCAATTTTCATAAATATGCATTTCTCTCAAATTTCGCAATTTATTTTATAGAAAGTTTTTATTAGTTAATATAAATTAAAGTATAATTAGTGAATATTCCATTAAGTTGGAATAAATATACTTTTTACACAGTTGCAATTTATTAATTTGACACCCCGTTTTAGAATAAATGAATACGATTATTGTAATTACTTCCAAATTAGAAGTTCCAACTCCACACATTGCAAAAAAATACTTGTAATAATAAAAAAAAAAATCTGGTGTGGGCAACACATGACTTTCCTTATATAATGTAATGAATTTACTAATTTTACAGTAAAATAAAATACGTTTTTCTTATAGAAGATACCAATATTCCTTCCAAGATATTGAATTTTTGACAATTAGTCGTCATTTTCATTGATTTAGCGTCATTTTTATCCATTTGGCGAGATTTTCTTTAATTTGGCGAAATTTCAAAAAGTCGCCAAGTTGGCGATATTCCGCCAAACTCGTCGCCAAAATCTCGCCAAGCGGTATGGACGAAGAAGTAAGTTGTTCTTACAGCAGATAAATGACTATTGGGGATCAAATACAAAAGTATTACTCAAAGCATCTTTTTTCATGAATGGAACGAGTTAATCCACGAGAATGATGTCACCCAATTTATCGCATGGTATTACATATGAAAAGTGAACATGTTTCTCAATAGGATTTTTTTTTTTCATTTTACATGACTTTTTGATAATTTTTTTTAAAAATGTGCAATATCTCGAAAACGGTTCATGTTAGCGTTCTAAAAATTATGTCAATCGTTTTCTAATGGAAAATTACATAAGAAATGTCTATTTGCTTAACTTTATTCGTGGTTTTGATTTTTTGACGATTTTTTCAAAATTTTATTCGAAAATTTAGGGGGGGTTCTGAACATTCGATTACGTATAAAAACAATAGGCTTCCAGTGTTTACGGATTGTGATTATTGTACCAAATTCGGTTCGAATCGGTCCATTCGTTCGTCAGTTATCGTCTCCACAGATTCACTGACACACACACGCACACACACACACACAGACATCACTTCAAAAATGTTTGATTCGTGATCAGGGATGCTTGAAACGTGCTCTCCCGTCGAAAACTCGAATTCGAATTTTCGACCCCGTCACAATACCTTCTTTATACATTATGTATATACAGAAAGTAATAAAACTTGTTCATTTTACTTACTTAAATATTTATGTGGACTTTTGGGAAGCCATAATCGAAGTTATTTTTCCGCTGACCTCTCGATCTAAAGATAACCACTATAAACATTGTGCTATTCTACGTTATATCTAGACTTTTAAACTCAAAAACTCCTCCTCATTTAAAGCTGATACTCTGAGCTGAAAGAATGTAGGACAAGTAATTTTGGTTCTATTATCTATTATTTAAAGATAGTTTTACTAAAATTTTGACACATATGTTTTGTATTTTATGTGCATAATTTTGTTTTAATAAATATTGAAATTCAAACGAAATCAGAAAATTTAAAATTTTGAAGTTTTAAAATTTTATATATCTATAAATTCAAAAACATAGTTTAAAAATAATTAATTTTGTTTAAAAAAAAACAAGTTCCACCTTTCCTACAGGATACTTTGATATACTGCTAAGAAATTAAAAAAGCAATAAACAAAACTCATTAAATAAAAATTACATTTAGATTACAAAAATGAACAAAAAGCACCATAAGCAAATTGTGTTTAAAATACCATAATTTTACCTAAAACCTATTTAAAGTTATATGAATTTGATCATTGAACAATAAATCTCTTTCTGAAGAAAATGAATATAAAATTTCAGTTCTACGTAGTATCAATTGACCTAGTTATTAATGATTAAAATTATTATAGACTTTATATCATGGCACTCGATTTAGATTAATTTTAACTTTACAATGTTAACAAAATTTTCATTTTTACCTTCAATATTTTTTCCCAAATTGAGACTAATTTTTCTTTGCTTCATACCGCCATTTTAATGTAATGTAATTTAAGTAATTTAATGTAATTCCAGCGTAGTGTAATTTAATGTAAACGTAATGTAATTTAATGGAATTTAAGCGTAATATGTTTCAGACACATACAATTTGCTTATATGTATATGCGGAAGAATACGGCATTTAGAAAAAAGTTAAAATTCCTAAATTTTCGATAGGAAGAGTTTTCTATCTATTGCTCTATTACTTTCCTTATATACATAATGTATAAGGAAAGTTTTGTGACGGGGACGAAAATTCGAATTTGAGTTTTCAACGGGAGAACACGTTCCAAGCATCCCTGATCACAAATCAAACATTGTTGGAGTGAAGTCTGTGTGTGTGTGTGTGTGTGTGTGAAAGTATGTGTGTGTGTGTCAGTGAGACTGTGGAGACGATAACTGATAAACAAATGGACCGATTTGAACAAAATTTGTCACAAAAATCACAATTCGTAATCACTGGAAGTCTATTGTTGTTATACGCAATCGAATGTTTAGAACCCCTCCCCCCTAAATTTTTGAGTGAAATTTTGAAAAAAATCGTCAAAAAATCGAAACCGCTAATAAAGTTTCGCAAATAGACATTTCATATATAATTTTTCATTAGAAAACGTTTGACATAAATTTTAGAACGCTAACATAAACCGTTCTCGAGATATTGCACATTTTTCAAAAGAATTATCAAAAAGTCATATAAAACAAGAAAGATCAATCATGCTTAAAGCATTGATTATAAAACACTTTCCAACTTCAATGCAATTTTATTTAAACATGTCTAAAATGCAATACATTCCTCGATAATAATTTAAAACTTATCACAATACTATAGTAATTTATTATATTTGAAAACTTAAACCTTCATCGAAAAAAATGAACTCCATTCAAATATCGGCATTGAAAAATAAAATTGCCTGGTTTAAACATCTCTAAAATGCAATACATTCCTCGGTAGTAATTTTAAAATTTTCATAATACTACGAAAATTTATTATATTTGAAAACATCATCGAAAACAACTGAAATTCATTCAGATGACATCATAGAAAAAGTAACACGCCTGGCTCTCTCTATAAAAGCAGCATTTCATTCATAAATAATTTCCCATGCATTTCATTCATCACAATCATATAATAAATTATTTTATTTAAAAATTAAGACCATGGAGCTACAAGTAATTAAACTCTATACTTAAAACTTCATCGAAAAAAATCGTCTTTCTCTCTGTAAAATCAATGAATATTTCATTCATATCAGCTATGCAAACTCCATGAGCTAAATGATTTTGCGTTAAAGAAATACAGCAATTACACTTATACAACTCATTCTTCATACTTGGCGGTTTACATTTTACGTAAGTGAAAAATAGGCTTCGTTGTAAAAATAATCAATTTTGAATGGTGATTTAAACTCAAATATATTGTAATTGCGTTGTTTCAGTATGTAGATGCACAGAATTTAAGCAAAAATAAAAAGGTTTTAGGACGGATACAACACTCAATATAAATTAAAAAGAACTTTAAAAATCACGATTTTGGGACAAGATGGATGCCATATTTCATTTTGAAGTGGGTAACGTGATATAGGTCTGCAGGGAAAGACATGTGCTGCCCACATCATAATTTTTAACAATATCACAACAATGATTTATGGAAGTACGCCACCTTTGACAATAAGTCCAGCTGTCAAATGAGAAACAAATTTAAAATTAACGTGTAAATTCAATGTCATTTAAAATATTTATGGCTGTTATTTTGTGCAGATAAACTCAAATTTTTATTGAAGAAATAAAGAGAACGTGAATATGAGTCTGCAGGGAAAGGCATGTGCTGCCCACATCAGAATTTTTAACAATATTACAATGATTTATGGAAGTGAACGGGGATTATTTGCAGGCCATTTCGTAAAAAATGTATGATCCATATTTAAAGATCTACCAAATTTTTGTAGAATAAAATGTTCATCAAATTTAAGCTGTGTACCAAATTTTAACTCTCTAAGAAATAGGAAAGTGCATTAAAAATGTCATCAAATAAGTATATCACGAAGAGTTATATAAAATTAAAAAAAAAAAATGAAAAATTGTTATCTACCACATTCATTTTAAAATGTGAAGCCTCCTTCATATACAAAAAAAATTGATTAAACTCTAGGAAAGATATTTATTGTATAATATATCTCTTTTTTCTTTCTGGAGGATATCCCAAAAGTCAGAATTTAATTGAATTTGTTTTCTTCAATATATTAAATAATTTTTAATTAAAAAAATACTTAATATATTTTACTGAAATTTTTTTTATAAATTTTATGGGATAATGTGAATACTTCCTAAAAATTTCGAAGCAATTTGTGAATTTTAAATTTGCTTAAAAAATGTTTGAAAAATTAGGTCCCATAGGGATCACTGTATTTCATTTTTTCAACCCGGGTTCAATAAAAAACTAATTGGGTGATATTATTTATATATATTCCCATAGGTCCCACAGACCGTCTGAAAAACATATTAAAATTTCATTTCGATAAAGTCATTTTTACGGCAGTTATCGTGCTAACGGACAGACAGACTGACAGAATGAACAAAGTCATAAAGACTTTTCATCTATGTTGTAATGTGTTAATAAACAAGAAAGATCAGTCATACTTAAAGCATTGATTATGAAACACTTTTCAACTTCAATGCAATTTTATTAAACAAGTCTAAAATGCAATACATTCCTCGGTAATATTTTGAAACTTATCACAATACTGCATTAATTTATTATATTTGAAAACTTAAACTTCGTCGAAAAAAATGAACTTTATTCAAATGACGGCATTGAAATATAAATTGCCTGGTTTAAACATCTCTAAAATGTTATACATTCCTCGGTAATAGTTTTAGAATTATCATAATACTACGATTATTCACTTTATTTGAAAACTTCATCGAAAACAACTGAAATTAATTCAAATGACGTCATAGAAAAAATAACACGCCTGGATCTCTCTATAAAAACAGGATTTCATTCATAACTTTCTCCCATTCATTTCATTCATCACAATACTATGTTAATTTATTTTATTTAAATATTTTGTTTAAGACCATGGAGCTACAAAAAATTAAACTCAATGCTTGAAACTTCATCGAAAAAAATCGTCCTTCTCTTTATGAAATCAATTAATATTTCATTCATATCAGCCATGCAGACTCCATGGACTAGATTATTTTGTGTTAAAAAAATACAGGAATTCTAATACAACTCATTCTATATATTTTGCTGTTTACATTTTACATAGGTGAAAAATAGGCTTAGTTGTAGAAATAATCAAATTTAGATGAGCATTTAAACTCAAATATATTGTCATTGCGTTGTTTCAGTATGTAGATGCACAGAATTTAAGCAAAAATAAAGCAGTTTTAGGACGGATACAACACTCATATGAATAAAAAAGAACTTAAAAAAATCACGATTTTGAAACAAGATGGATGCCATATATCATTTTGAAGTGGGTCATGTGATCGTTTCATATCATGGTCACGTGATCGCTTCATATAAGAGGTGTAATTATTATTTTAAGTTTTATTTAAAAAACTACTGAATATATTTCGCTGAATTTTTTTTTTATATATTTTATGGAACAATTTGCATATTACCTAAAACTTTCGAAACAATTTGTGAATTTTTTAATCCGCTTAAAAAATGTTTGAAAAATTAGGTCCCGTAGGGCTCAATGTATTTCATTTTTTCGACCCGGTTTCAATCCAAAACTAATTGGGTGATATTATTCATTTATATTCCCATAGGTTCTACAGACCGTCTGAACAACATACTAAAATTTCATTTTGATTAAGTCATTTTTACGGCGGTTATCGTGCTAACGGACAGACAGACAGACAGACAGACAGACAGAATGAGCAAAGTCATAAACACTTTTCAACTTTGTTGTAAAGTGTTAAAAAGAGAAATATTTTCTATTGAGAAACATGTTCACTTTTCATATGTAATGCCATGCGATAAATTTGGTGACATCATACAACTTTTTTGACTTTGGTGACATCTTCAAACAACTTTTGCATTTGAACGCCAATAGTCATTTATTTGCTGTAAGAATAGCTTATTTCTCCGGCCATAACGCTTGGCGAGATTTTGGCGACGAATTTGGCGAAATGTCGCCAACTTGGCGACATTTCTAATTGTTGCCATATAAACAAAAATCTCGTCAAATGGATAAAAATGACGCTAAATCAATGAAAATGACGCTAAATCAAAGAAAATGACGACTAATTGAAGAAAATTCAATATCTTGGGAAGAATATAAGTATCTACTATAAGAATAACATTTCTTTTAACTGTAAAAGTAGTAAATTCATTGCATTATATAAGGAAAGTCATGTGTTGCCCACATCAGATTTTTTTTATTTGTGACAGAACTTCATTTCTTCTGTCAGACGTGGTATTCCAGTTCGAGGAGAACCCAGCAGGAATGGCTTCATCTTCCGACCTGCGCCAATATTTGTAAGCATGACATTATTTGAGCAGAACAGATTTGATAAGCGAGATGGTCATATCTAGCTTATAAAATATATTTGTCGCTGACTTTGATGATATTTTTAAAGACGGTAACTAATTACATAAATTACGCTAATAGTAGGCGTTAAATTAAAGTGACATTAGAGATTTCGGAAAACCTTTTATTAACACCTTCGAACATAGTTGAAAAATGTTTATGACTTTGTTTATTCTCTCTGTCTAAGCGTTCGCACGATAACTGCCCTAAAAATGACTTTATCAAATGAAATTTTAGTATGTTGTTGAGACTGTCTGTGGAACATATGGGAATGTAAATGAATAATATCACACAATTAGTTTTGCATTGAATCCGGGTTGAAAAAGTGAAATACATTGAACCAAATGGGACCCAATTCTTCAAACATTTTTTAAGCGAAGTTAAAATTTCCAAATTGCTTTAAAAATTTTAGGATATATTCAAATTATTCCATAAAATATATAAAAAAATGTCAGCAAAATAGGTTCGGTAATTTTTTAAATAGAAATTAAAACAATAATTACACCCATATTATATGCAGGCCATTGAAATTGTGTCTGTGAACCCTAGGGTCAGTCGACTGGCCTGGGTTTTCGACCCATATTATATGAATATATCACGTGACCCACTTCAAAATAAAATATGGTATCTATCTTTATTTTCCCAGTGTAAAAATTGTTATGTTTAAAGTTCTTTTACATTTGTATTTATTGTTGCATCCATCCTGAAACCGCTTTATTTTTGTATAATTTCTGTGCACCTATATTCTGCGCCAATGCAATTACACTATTTTTGAGTTTAAATGATCACCACACTTTGATTATTTCTACAACGAAGCCTAGTTGTAATGGATACAGAATGTAAAGACGTGATTATAAGATGAGTTGTATAAGAATTGCTGGATTTTTTCCACGCCAAATTATTTAACTCTGGAGTCTGAAGTACAAGTGATATGAATGAAGTAGTCATTGCTTTTACATAGAGCGCCAGAGGATTTATATTTCGATGACGTCATTTGAATGGAGCTAATTTTTTCGATGTAGTTTTACGTGTTCAAATACAATAAATTATTTTAGTACTGTGATAGTATAAAATATGTCAGCGCTAAATGTATCGAATTGTAGAGGTGTTTAAATAAAATTGCATTTGAATTGGAAAGTGTTTCATAATAAATGGTTTATGCACGATTGATCTTTCATGTTTGTTCTAATTTATGTAATTTAAATAAAATATTCGAAAGCTATTATTTCGCAATTTGGTTTCAAATCAAGAAATATTTCATTCTCTAACTCGTCATTATATTTTCTCTGCCCCATTTAACTCAACGATCTTAATTTCTAACTATTTATTATTCGTCCAAACTTTTACAAAGAATAATCTCAAACGATAATGATTTTTTGTAATACTTTTTAAAATTGAGAATTGTAAAATATATTTTGTGCAATATTACATTTATGTAGTCATCTCTACCTTCATAAAAGCACCTAAAATTATAATCATATATTTGAAAGACACTCGCATTGCATATACCAGCATAGCAGCATCCATGAGCTGATTTCGCGCTTATTATGAGTACATCAGCATGGAATATCCTGTATCTGCAATCGCAGCAAATAACTTGATATAAACCACAATTTCTGTGAACTTCAATGGAAACTGATAATATCAGTTTTTCCATGTAACAGGCATAAAATTCAAGTACAATTTAGCTCAGGTTAAATGAAGTTGCAAAGGCAAAGTTCATAATTACAAAGACGACTGCAAGTGGTGTTTTCCAAAATTTGCAAAACACATTCATTGCAAATTCATCCATAATATGGATTTGATACCGACTACTTGGAAGGACTGACATTGTCAGTTTCCACAGACGTTTTCAAAAGCGTTGTGCGTTACAGAATGTTTTTTGATGACATTGAAAATATCGGCTATTTCATTCTGTAGGTATCGGGCCCATGGATGCTTTATCTGGTTTTTGAAAATAAATTTTAACATTTTCTAATACACTTTTTCAAAGCATAATATAGAACCAATGATGTCTATTTGCACAGTCAATGATTTGTCCGTTTAAAGACTTATATAAGGACAAAATATAAAAGGAATCTGTCTATGTGTTTTGAAGTGGATTCTATAACTGCAATACATCTGAATAACACTTCTATTTTTAGATAAAAATATATTTAAAAGTCAAGTCATTAGATAAATTGGATATATTAAATTCATTTGCAACTTTTTTCAGCACAGTGTCATCTTTCAAATACTGATATGAAATCTAACGAAATTAGAAATAAAAACTAATGTTATTTTAAATTATGAGATAATTTATAAATTTGACTGAAATAATAAATTAATAAGATAATTAGTGTGTTGGAATTCTAATTTAAAATAATTTGGTACCATAATTTTAAATATATTAATATCTTGTTTCCCCAATTTTCTACTTCTTGATATATTTTTCTATATATAAAAAAACATCAACACTTTTCGTTATATTAATAGAATTTTCCTCCAAATAATCTACAATAACTTCAATGTTCATAAAAAAACGTATCAAGCTCAACGTTCAAATTTTCTTTCCATTAATTTCAATTAAATGATAATTACTGAATATTCATTAAGTTGGAATAACTATAGTTTTCGATAAAATCTCTATTCATTAAACGTATTATTTTGGCAGAACGTTTTTGAATAAATTAATATGATTAATGGAAGTATTTTTTTTTCAAATTTTGCAAGACATTAATTATTTTTGATTTTGCTTATATTTTATTATTGCCCTTGCTTTTTGTAGAATAAACCTGATTGAAAGTTTTGATGTTCTCCATTCTTATGCAGAGAAAATACATTTAAAACACCTATCAAGTGCTTAATCTAACAAAAAAGATCAATCATGCATACATCATTGATTATGAAACAATTTCCAAATGAAATGCAATTTTAATTAAACATCTATAAATTGCAATACATTCAGCGTTGATATATTTTAAGTTATCACAGTACTACAGTAATTTATTATATTTGAAAACTTAAAATTTCGTGGGAAAAAATGAACCTTATTCAAATGACGTCATCGAAATATAAATTGTCTGGCTCTTTATGTAAAAGAAATTTCATTCATATCACTTGTATTCCAGACACCAAAGCTAAATAATTTTCCTTTAAAAAAAGTTTAGCAATTCTTATACAACTTATTTTACAATCATGTGTTTACATTCTGCAACCATTAAACATAGGCTTCGTTGTAGAAATAATCAAAGTTTGATGATCATTTAATTAAAAAATATTGTCATTGCGTTGGCGCAGAATATAGATGGCCAGAAAATACGCAAAAATAAAGTGGTTTCAGGACGGATGCAACACTGAATCTGAATTTAAAAGAACTTTAAAAATTATGATTTTTGCACTGGAAAAATAATTTGCATGCCATATTTTATTTTGAAGTGGGTTCTGGAGATCTCCACGTATAAAATGTGTGTAATTAATATTTTTATTTTTATTTAAAAAATACTAAACATATTTTGCTGAAATTTTTTTATATACTTTAGGATAATTTTCATATTTCTTAAAATTTTCAAAGCAATTTGTGAATTTTAACTTCGTTTAAATATTTGAAAAATTAGGTCCCATAGGGTTCAATGTATTTCACTTTTTCAACCCAGGTTTAATCCAAAACCAATTGGGTGGTATTATTCATTTCCATTCCCAAATGTCCCACAGACCGTCTCAACAACATACTAAAATTTCATTTTTATAAAGCCTTTTTTACAGCAGTTATCGTGGGCACAAACAGACTGACTGACAGATTGGACAAAGTCATAAACACTTTTCAACTATGTTATAAAGTGTTAAACATAGTTGAACATAGTGAAACATAGTTAAATGGTCAAAAAATGATTTTTTGAAGACTTGTAGAAGCTCAGCTGTCGTATTTTTGAAACTCGCAATCCACCGGAATTAGGATTCGTGATTTTTTAACCGTGGCAATCAGTATTTGTGGTACACCAAGAGGCAGATAACGTAGCATTCTTGCTTGAAAAGATTTACCCCAGCATTTGATCCCATTAGTGCCTTATTACTGAGTCCTTAAATTTCAAAAATGATACCACAGATATTTGCATTGAGTCATGTTGATGTCTGTAATTACCTGGTATATTTTGAACCAAGATAAAACTTCGAATAGGCATTTTTTTAACACTTTACAACAAAGTTGAAAAGTGTTTATAACTTTGTTCATTCATTCTGTCTGTCTGTCCGTTAGCACGATAACTGCCGTAAAAGTGACTTTATTAAAATGGAATTTTAGTATGTTGTTCAGACGGTCTGTGGAACCTATGAGAATATAAATGAATATTATCTCCCAATTAGTTTTAGATTGAACCCGGGATGAAAAAATGAAATACATAGAGCCCTATGGGACCTAATTTTTCAAACACTTTTTAAGCGGATTTAAAATTCATAAATTGCTTCGACATTTTTAGGAAATATTCAAATTATCTCATAAAATATTTAAAAAAAATTCAGCAAAATATATTCTGTAGTTTTTAAATAAAAATTAAAATATTAATTACACATTTTATATGAAGCGATCCCGTGATCATTATATGAAGAGATCACGTGACCCACTTCAAAATAAAATACGGCATACATCATGTGTCAAAATCGTGATTTTTATTCTTTTTAATTCATATTTAGTGTGATTCATATTTTGTGTGTTATTTTGTATGAAGTTTTAAGTTTTCAAATGTAATAAATTAATGTAGTATTGTGATAATTTTGAAAATATTGCCGAGGAATGTGTCGCATCTTAGAGATGTTCAAATAAAATTGCATCGAAGTTGGAAAGTGTTTCATAATCAATGCCTTATGCATGATTGATATTTCTTGTTAAGATATCCTAACGATGCATCGCACATTGGATGTTCGTTAAACTAAAAGATATACTGCCATGCAAACTGTAGAATGCCTATCTAACAATATCAAGTTTACCATCTCTATGGGCAGGTTGCACTGCAATTTATTTAGAAAATTGCATTGTGGAAAATGTCCTTTGTTTTAAAAAATAAGGGCTACTATTTTAAAGAAACAAATTGCCAGTTCAAGATCGTCACAAAAGTTTTTTAATTCATCCATTTCTACACCTGTTGTTTCTTGATTCTGCCATTTAATATCATGAAAAAGGCGTCAAAAGATGATGTATGTCTAGTATTGGGATCACGGTGATAAATAAGTATTACGTTTAGATTCATTACTCATAGAAAGGGTCCTAAGCAGGAAATTTGTGGACAACCAACCTACACTGATCTGATGGACATTATTTCCTCATTTCTTGTAGAAAGATATATATGAATTGTGTTATGGGTGTATCATACACTTAACAGACGTACGACCGGACATTTTATGGACAATACTATCTGATACATCATATTTGTATAACGATCAGAATTGCGCTATCGATTACACATACACATACAGACGGACAACTTTAAAAGAAGTCAGCAAAACTCGTTCTGAAAGTTATAAAGCGCAGTTTGCAGACAAAATCTCACATTTTTAGTAAAACAATACATCCACTGCACAACAATATTGAAAACCTACGATAACAAAATGATAATATTTTCAAGTCATGCTGTTTTCATGTTGTTCAAGTCATATTGTTTTTTAGTGAAGTTGTTTTTATTGTTTTCAGTCCCATTCTTTACAAATCGTTGGTAATTTAGGTAATTGATCTTCTTGTTCTAAATGATAAGTAAAAAATGTGCAGTTAAGATTGACAAATCTTAAATGTTAATGATACTTATTTGATCTTAAATGCTAATAAGTGGTAAATTGCAGCATGGTGCTGTCATTTATCAAGGACAACTTGAGGTTATTTTTTTAACACTTTACAACAAAGTTGAAAAGTGTTTATGACTTTGTTCATTCTGTCTGTCTGCCTGCCTGTCTGTCTGTCTGTCTGTCCGTTAGCACGATAACTGCCGTAAAAATGACTTAATCAAAATGGAATTTTAGTATGTTGTTCAGACGGTCTGTAGAACCTATGGGAATATAAATGAATAAAATTACCCAATTAGTTTTGGATTGAACCCGGGTCGAAAAAATGAAATACATTGAGCCCTATGGGACCTAATTTTTCAAACATTTTTTAAGCGGATTTAAAATTCACAAATTGCTTCGAAAATTTTAGGTAATATTCAAATTGTTCCATAAAATATATAAAAAAAATTCAGCGAAATGTATTCAGTAGTTTTTTAAATAAAAATTAAAATAATAATTACACCTCTTATATGAAACGATCACGTGACCATGATATGAAACGATCACATGACCCACTTCCAAATGATATATGTCATCCATCTTGTTTCAAAATCGTGATTTTTTAAAGTTCTTTTTAATTCATATTGAGTGTTGTATCCGTCCTAAAACTACTTTATTTTTGCTTAAATTCTGTGAATCTACAAACTGAAACAATGCAATGACAATATATTTGAGCTTAAAAGCTCATCTAAATTTGATTATTTCTACAACTAAGCCTATTTTTCACCTATGTAAAATGTAAACAGCAAAATATATAGAATGAGTTGTATTAGAATTCCTGTATTTTTTTAACACAAAATAATTTAGTCCATGGAGTCTGCATGGCTGATATGAATGAAATATTAATTGATTTCATAAAGAGAAGGACGATTTTTTTCGATGAAGTTTCAAGCATAGAGTTTAATTTTTTGTAGCTCCATGGTCTTAAACAAAATGTTTAAATAAAATAAATTATTATAGTATTGTGATGAATGAAAGGAATGGGAGAAAGTTATGAATGAAATCCTGTTTTTATAGAGAGATCCGGGCGTGTTATTTTTTCTATGATGTCATTTGAATTAATTTCAGTTGTTTTCGATGAAGTTTTCAAATATAATAAATTATCGTAGTATTATGATAATTCTAAAACTATTACCGAGGAATGTATAACATTTTAGAGATGTTTAAACCAGGCAATTTATATTTCAATGCCGTCATTTGAATGAAGTTCATTTTTTTCGATGAAGGTTTAAGTTTTCAAATATAATAAATTAATGCAGTATTGGGATAAGTTTCAAAGTATTACCGAGGAATGTATTGCATTTTAGACTTGTTTAAATAAAGTTGCATTGAAGTTGGAAAGTGTTTCATGCTTTAAGCATGTGTTTTCATGTTCAAATGCTTTAAGCATGATTGATCTTTCTTGTTAAACTCTTAACAGGTATAATAAATTAGGTGCCATAGTAATGCACACATTATCACTATGCAAGTTACTTTGCATTTATAAGACATACATTGAGTGTCTCACATTTGCGATATTAGAAAATCAATGACCCTTGTTATTGAAATATCAGTAGAGTATTTATCGTTTAGTATCAGAGTTGATAAATACCGAAGAATAGATTTTAATATTCCTACTGTTTGTGGTACATGTAAAAGGAAGCAATTGTTATTAAAACGAAATGAGATTATCAGAACCCTATGGATCTTGGTGTATCACAAAGTGAATATAAGTTTAAAGGCATCCTATATTTCCTAACAACATGAATAAACATATAAATACATAACGAGTAAAATACTCGTTAAAACAGCATAGACAAGTAAATGTCGGTATCAATCAGATTCATAGGCACAAATTAGTCATCTCCAAGATATAAATACAGAGCAACGACACCAACAAAGGCAAAAACGTATCTGAATTTTAGCGAAGCAAACTCTTAAATAAATATTTGTTTTCATTTTCAGAAAGATAAGACTATGGGAAGGCTATTAAATGCTTTTCTCGTTAGAAATTGATTTAAAAAAATTATGCGATTTTTAATGCTGCAATGCTAACAAACGGCAAAAACTACAGTTTCTCATTTATTTGGCAAATCGAACATTTTGGTGGGCGACACCCCTACGTTAGGAAATATTGGAAGACTGAAATTGCACCCTTTCTTTCTTTCCATCTATCTCACAACAAATTTGAATTCTCTATTTCATCGCAAGTATGCTTTCTTATCGAATTATCTACAAGCACACTAAATTTGAAGCCTCTTTCTCTTCCCTAAGTAGATTTTTAATCATTTCACCTTTCGAACGTTTTTCTCTACAGCACCTCCGTAAACGAAAATTTTTGAAAAACTGTATTCATCCTGGGGTCTTTATCAAAATGGTTAGTCCATGCACACATACCAAATTTCAAGCTTCTATCACATTTAAAAGGATGCTTTTATTATTTATTCGACAAATCGAACATTTTGGTGCGCGACACCCCACTAAGTAGAAAATATTGGAAATCTGAAATTGCACACTATTCGAACGATTCACCCATACCCAAATTTGAAGTCTCTATCTTCTCGCAAAGCAGGCTTTCTATTATTTCAATTTTCGAATGTTTTGCCATGGAGTACCCCCTCTACAGAACATTTTCGGAAAATACAATTTTTCAGAGGATTTTATCGAACGATCGATGTGTGTACCAAATTGCAAGTCTCTATCTATTCGAGAAGTGCTTAAAAATCGTGACAGACGGATGGACAGACAGGCAGACGGATACTTGACAATTAGTATATACCAGTTGAAAGTATAATCGTTGATTAGTATATACCAGCCGAATACCAGTTGAAAACCATAGTCCTTACACTAAGAAACACCTGAATAACGTGAACGTTTTAATAATTGGATTTTTACAGTGGCATTTTTCAAATTTTTCGCACGTGCACCAAATACCTGTTTCACTTCAAACTGCGCATATCTCATTTTTTCATCCTAAACATTTATGTGTGCGACTTCCGTAAATTAGCAAATATTAAAAAGCTGAAATTACGCGCTTTATTCCAATCTAACGATCTACCCTTGTATCAATTTTAAATCCTCTATTTCACCCCGAAGTATGTATTTTTTATCATATCATCTTTCGCACATTTTTCTCTGGAGCAATCCCTTAAACGAGCATTTTTGAAAAACTCTATTCGTCTATGGTGCTTTCATCAAATGATTAGCCCATATACCAAATTTCAATCCTCTATTAAATTTTAAAGGGTGCGTTTCTCATTTATTCGCAAAATCGAACATTTTGGTGTGTGGCTTCTCCTAAAGTGGTAAATATTGGAAATCTGAAATTTCACACTCTCTTCCTTTTGAACTATTTACCAGTGCAGCAAATGTGAAGTTTCTGTTTAATTCCGAAGCATGCTATTTTATCATTTGACCTTTCGAAAGCTTTTGTGTGGAGTACCCACCCCCTAAAATGAACTTTTGAAAAACTATTTATCCTGGGGTTTTTATCAGTAGATTGGCCCATATGCCAAATATCATGTCTCTATCACATTTTAAAGGAAGTGTTTGTCATTTATTCGGGAAATCGAACATTCTAGTGTGCTCACCCCCGAAAATAGAAAATATTTGAAAACTGAAATTGCACATTTTCTTCCTTTCAAACTACCTATTCGTACACCAAATCTGAAGTCCCTTTTTTGTCCTAAAGCATATGTTTTATTCATTTCAACTTTCGAACATTCGAATGTTTCGAACATTCACCTTTCAAACAAGCACCGCCAAAAACAAACATTTTCGGAAAATACGATTTTTCCAGGGGTTTTTATCGAACGATCTATACGTGTACCAGATTGCAAGTCTCTATCTGTTACGAAAGTGACTAAAAAGTGTGATAGACGGACGGAAGTAGGACAGACAGACAGACGAACACTTGGTAATTAGTATATTATATAAATACATTTGTATTATCCACCCACCTGCTCCGTTACCATTGAATATAGGGAGGGCAGTGGGCGTGTGTACTGGCATAGTCGGATGAAAGAACTTGCGAAGCAATTTTCGTGGGTTGATAAATGTCAACAAATAACGGGCAATGCACTAACAGACGAATTTCGCGTCCGACTGGGAATTTCGCCTCCGCCATGCCGACGAATTTCGCCTCCGCTATGCGACTGGGAAGAGCAAAATTTATTGGAAATGTCGAGTTAATGATAAAAGTATAGTTAATATATATTTGATTTGTACATTATCACAAGTTAAATTATTTTTAAGATAATATAAAATACATCTTTCTTGATATACAGAATTACGTGATTTTTGAATTAAATTAAAAAAGAAAACATAAAACATATATTTTCTTATTATTATCAAATGAGTCGACATTATTGAAGTACTTTTAATCTGAAATAAATTAGCAGTTGTCATAAATTGTTATGAAACTATTATGTAAAATAATGTATATTTTGTCTTATAATTAACGCACAATGTCTTGAAGTAACTGGAGTTGTTAGTATTCAATTTGGTGTGATAATTAGAATTGACAATCATAAAATCCTAAATGCCTTACATAGCAAGAAGAATGTAAAAGAGTTAAACCGTTGTTTTTATTATATACTAATTTCATATTTTTTTCTGGTAAAAGAATATGCTCGATATGTGTATTTTTTATCTGTTTAATAAGAATTACTGACAAGTTACGTAAAGTGTTATTTATATAAATGCAATGTGTAAATAAAACCGATGAACCAATGTTTATTAAATGACAGTAGTTTTCAAAAGTTAGAAAAAGTTTTTAGTTCCTGAAAAATAATTACATCTTTACAAAATGCTGTATTTCTGAGAATTAGTGTATTGTTTGTGCTAACTACCGTGTTATTTTCATTTAAGTTTTTTAATATATGTTTAAATATCTGCTTATATATTGAATCAGACTGACCAGTAAATAAGACTATAAATTATTTTATTTGTATTCTCCCTGTCTCTCTCCCTATCTCTTTCTGCCGCTCTCCTTATCTCTCTTTTTCTCTGTCTCTTTCTGTCTCTCTTTCTCTTTCCCTATCTCTCTCTTTCTCTCCCTATCTCTCTCTTTCTCTCCCTCTCTCTCTCTTTCTCTCCCTCTCTCTCTGTTTTTCTCCCTATCTCACTTTGTCTCTCTCCCCTCTCTTTCCCTACCTCTATCTTTTTCTCTCCCTATCTCACTCTCCCTATCACCATATCCCTCTCTGTATATCACCCTAGCCACTGTCTGCATCTATATATCTCGTTATTAATCTACCTGTTGCGCACATTAGCTGAAGTTTGTACCCAACGCAGCTCTCAGAATATTCGCCGATATTCAGTAAAATTAAAACCAATAAAATAGAAAAAAATTCTAGTTGAACAAACTGTAATGGACAAATTTAGACAACAATTAATTACAAGCATTCCGCGTTTACAAGTATTGCTATTCACCTCATACATTTAGCCAGTTTTACGGGCTGTCACTTTTTAACACATAGTCCAATCGACAGCAATCTTTGTAGATTTATTTATTGTTCATTAACAAAAACCGCTGATCTCACCTGTAGATTTAGAAGCGATTGAACTGGAGGACAGGAAATATCCCGTTTATTACATCATCGAAAACTGCCAACATAAGATATACACTAGTCAGAAATAAAATTGCAACACCATGAAGGAATGCACGTAGAGATATGCAAACCATGGTACCGGTAGAAGACAGAGTCATATGCAAATGATTAAAAGAACAAATAAAGATATGCGAAAGAAACCCGTTTTTCCCAGTAATTAATGTGCCCCCCCCCCCCACGGGCAGCTATACAGACCGATAAATGACAAGACATAGTATCGATGAGGCTATTAATGGTTGTCTGAGGTAATCCTTGCAAAGCAACGTCTACTGCGGCGCGTAGTTCGTCTAAAGCATGTACCAGTAGTCCCCGGTGCACCTGGCGTCTGATGCGGGCCCACAAGTGTTCAATGGGAGAGAGATCCGGCGAGACTGCCGGCCAGGAATGGATGTGAATTCAGTTCAGACTGTTGAGATTTGGCTACGCGGTGGGGCAATATTTTGCTGAAACACCGTTCCGCTGTCAGATTACCTGCTATGTGCGCCAGTGCTGTCCGCAGATCAAACATGATACCACCCCAAACGATGATGCCCGGTGTGACGCTCGGAGAAATGGGATGACAAGTAGCTTTCCCCAAGAAGCCAACAAACCCGTCCACGGCTGTCATTTCTCCATATCCAGAAGCGAGATTCATCTGCAAATATGTAAATAATACCCGATTAAATTCATTGGTCCAGTTGCGATGACGGCGACACCACACCAAACGTGCATCCCTGTGTCGAGCGCATAATGTCACTCCAGGGACTCGCCGCCGTGCGCGCTGCTGTACTTTATGCAACCTGTCGCGAATGGTTTGGGCGCAAGCACGTGCAACCGTTGATGCTAGCAGGCTGTTTCGGATGTCGCTTGCCATTGTGACGAGCCATTTGGGTCTCGATGAGCCATTCGGCGAATCTGCCAAACTGTGCACTGTGTCGTGCGCCTGTTCGATCCACTTCCTTTTCGGCGTGTTCCCTGATGTTCCTGCGTCCATCGTGTCACACATCGTTCGATGACAACTTACGTCGTGCCCAACACGCGTGGCAATTGCACGCATCGACAAACTCACCCCACGCAGTTCCAGGATACGGTCTCATCCTCAACAGTTAACTGGTGGTATATAGTTCAATGACTGCTAGTACATAGCTGGAGGCATTGCTTCTTCACTTTTTCGAAAATTCGGTTGCTACAAATTGTCGCTGATAGCATTTACGGGACGAGCCGTCTGCTATTCTTTATAACCCGAAACTGGGTATCACGTGATCCGATAGGAAAATATAATATTTGCATAAGACTATCTCTTCTACCGGTACTGTGATTTGCATATTGCCTCGTTCATTTCTATCTGGTGTTGCAATTTTACTTTTGATGAGTGTATATTCAGTAATACAAAATAGTTAGACATTTTTAAACAGTAATTATTTCGTACGTTTTTGAGAATCTTACAACAGTAGAGATAGAGTTTTAAATACTTTGTCTCTCTCGACCCGAAGATGAAGCGAAGCAGGGTATGTACTCACATGATAAGTTAAAAATACGTAAAATATGTACAGAAAAAACTGGTCAAAGACAACTTCGTTTATCAGTTACCCTCCTGAGTTTAGTAAATCAGGTCGTGTTTCTTGTCGGGGTTGAAAACGGAGGCTGTTCTTTGTCTTCGAAACCGTATGGCTAGTTTATTTTCGTATTGTATATGCTGTATTTTACGATGTTTTTATGTATCGTGTTATTATTGCAGCAGTTTTTAAGTGTTTATTTTTAAATGTAGCTACGCGTTTAATAAAAAAAACGTTCATTTCATGAAAGCAGTAAATAAAAACTCTGAATATTCAATCCATATTATTAAATATTAAGTAATTAATGTACACGGTACAGTATTGTGGCAATTAATTGAGAAAGTCATTTTTTTCGTTTTATCACGCGTAAGCTTAGGAAGAAGCACTCCAAATTAGCTCAGAGTTCAAATTGCAGTTATTATCAAAGTAGCAGGTGTTCGTATGCCCCTAGTAAGTAGCAGGTGTTCAAATTCCTCAGCCAGGTGGCAGGTGTTCCGCAGTGGTAGTTTCTCAGTTGTTGCAGTAGTTTCTCAGTCTCAGCGTCATGGATATCAGCACGGAAACACGTGCTAAAGTGATTGCGCTTAGAGAACACACTTCTAAGGCGTTCGAGGAAATAGGTAAAATATATGGAGTGAGTACAGCAAGTGTTGGGAGGATCTGGAAGCGGTTTCAGGAAACAGGAAATGCTGGAACCAACCGCTCTGGAAGATACGGCCGAAAAAGATCAACTTCGACTCGTGACGACAAAACTTTACATCGAATGAGTGTTAAAAATCCTCGATTAACCAGTTTTGACCTGTCTAAGTCCATGGTGGCAGCTGGTGTTGATATTGCACCTTCAACAGTGCGATACAGGCTGTTAGAACGCGGACGGGAGCACGTCGACCGTACAAGAAGCAGCTTCTGACGCTTCGCATGAAGAAAAAAGGTTGGAATGGACACGAAAATATAAAACATGGACTGAGAAGGACTGGGAGAAAGTTCTCTTTTCTGACAAACACATTTTGTGGTTCAGGGATTTAGATCTATGTTCGTGAGAAGGAGCCAAGGAGAACCTCTCAATCAGCACCACATCAATCAAGCACCCAAGCATCCGCCCAAAAAGATGTTTTGGGGTTGTTTCAGCGTTTTGGGGACAGAATCTCTTGTTCCCTTAGAGGAACAGTGCCAGTGAACAGTGCCAGTTACGAAGTCATATTGACCCGAAAAGTGCTTCCAACCATGGCTAAACTGTGGCCGAACGGAGATTGCGTTTTCCAACAAGACAGCCCGCCATGTCACACTTCGAAGCGAATCAAAAATTTCTGCTCAAAAAAAAATATTACCGTACTGGATTGGCCCGGGAATTCACCAGACTTGAATCCCATAGAAAATTTGTGGGCTATTGTCAAAAAACGGCTTCACAAATTTGACTGTACGACGATGGACAAGCTAATTTCGGCCGTTATTGACATATCGTTCAGAGACGTTGAAATTAAAACTACATGTGCTAGTCTAGTACATTCCATGCCGAAACGTATCTGTGATGTTATAAAGTCTCGGGGAGGGCATATCACTTATTAGTTTTAAATGTATCCATAGAAAACTTGAATAAAACTGAATTTTATAAAAAAAACTGCATTTCTCAATTAATTGCCACAATACTGTTATTACTTAATATTTAATAATTTGGATAGCTATACCATAATTGCACAAGTTATATCAAGCAAATGGTAATCATTACGCGAATCTTTTTAAATCAGTGTTTCTACATAGATTTATCATTATAGCACTGATCTCGTTAATGCAAGTTTATTCATTTCATGAAAATGAGATAAATAACTTTGAGCTAGACGGGATGTATCGGCACGCACATACGTAGACACAGAAGGAGACGTAATCACATGCACACGCTCACACAAATATGCCACACTCACGCGTTCTTAGACATCAAGCTATAAATACATGGTTTATCATCTAGGGTTTACAAAACATAAATCAATCGAGAAATATCAATAAAGACAAACGTCTACCCTATGGCATTGGTTTCTTTATACTTTGCTATGGGGAAAATGCCAAACTTACATGCACATCACATTTGAAGAACATTCGATTCACGTTCTATGGAGCACAAAGTAATTAAATATTGCATAAACTCCCTATCAAATTACCCTTACCTTCAAATACCTCCTCATTCTGTAAGTAGATAAAATAATTAAAAATTTTGCAATCAATTGATGTCATACTGAGAAATTCTAATGATTTCGGCGTTTACGTAGATAAACGTGGTAATTAATCATGCCCCGACTGAAACGCAAAAAAAAGTTCCCTAGTTAAGAATGACGAATCACTCAATTGTTAATGACCCTTAGGTGATTGATTGCAGCAAAATAATACAATTCATTATGGAAAATAACTTAAGAGGACATTTTCCCTTTGCCGTGTGTTTCAGTTTTCCCATGTTAGCGTATTCGAAAATTCGATATGGGTATCACAGGACTTTTGCTGTAAACATATTAATATTGCCTGCTCCTCGTTTTTTATATCCATAAAAATGTGCTTTATCGCACAAAATAAAATGTAAAAGTAATAAAACTATACCTTTTAAAATATGTATATATATAGGAATATATATGTATATATATATATATATATATATATATATATATATATATATATATATATATATATATATAATAAAAAGGTTTGAAGGTTCAATGAAAGAAAAGCGAGAATTTGTAACTCGAAAAATCTAACTTATTTATTAGCTGCATTTGGGCAATAAATTAAATGAATTTTAGATTGACATTCCTATCTACTCATTTTTTACATTTGCATATTTGCAAAGTGTCCTTATTTTTTTAAGTTTGCTACGGTATTCATATATATATATATATATATATATATATATATCCCTTTCGCGACGAATGGCACGCCCAGGTGCCAGATGCGAACATGCATTCAAGGACGAACGGCACTCATTCGGGCCAGAGGAAATTTTACCGCAAGCGGGTAGTGGCACGTATAAGTGCCACTATGCAGAACGTTTTAATTTGTGAACTAGATGGCGTTACTTGTCCATGGAACTAACTTCAATGCATTTTGCAGAGGCATGACCTTGGCAGAAGAGGATCGAATGAATTATTTCTCCATTCGGAGCGGTGAAAATCATTTTGTAACATAAACAAACAGAGCAATTCTCGTAGCATCAACAATTTTATAATTGAGTTTCGGTTTTTATTTTTATTTCAGCGTTATGATTTCGTTGGTGAATCATAGGAAAATAAGAGAGTATTTTTTTCTGTTTGGGTTTTAGAGGCAGTGAAATTATTCGTTTATTTCGGATAAAAGAATGGGAGCAACTAACGAGTATTTTGTATTCAGATTTGTATGAAAATTATACATCAAATAGAACATAAATATTTCTTTTATTCCTGTAAAAAGTAGATTTCTGTGTTGAATAGGTGATTTTTAGTGAATTTTTTTCGAGAGTTAGGCTTAGCGCAAAAAATGCGGCGTCCTTTTCGACCAGTTCGGAAGCGAAGCGCGTCGTCCTTTGGGCCGCGACAGCTCCGGAATGCCACCGTCCCGAAAGGGTTAAATAGGATCTTTACAATGGCGCCCGAACAAATCAACTCTGTAGGTAAGTGCAAATATTTCGGAGGTCTGGATATGACCCTAGTAGTGAGGATTCGGTGGATTCTGGAATACTAAATGCCAATTTCAAATCGGAAAGTCAACAATCACGCAGAGAGCTAACATGGAGGTTAAAAACACAGCAGTAGGCTCGCCTGAGTAAAAGTAGCCAGAGATGGTCAGTTACATTTTCAAGATTTATGTCAATCTAACATTAGAAGATGGAGGATGCGGATTCCACGTAGACTATAAGAACATAACGCATTTTCCCGATATTTAAAACAACTATAACCCTCAAAAACTTTCTTACTACTTTTTCCCCCCTAAAAAATATACATTACGTAAAACTTTTGTGAACCAGAAACTTTAACGCCCATTATATAAGAAATTAGAACAGAGACAGACGATATAGTTAGATATTATGTATTTCATACAAGTACCATTTTTTAAGTAAAAACGGAAGTGAGAATGTGTATTTGTAATATAATATATATCAGACTGATGTACGTATATTATATATACTATATATATATATATATTTATATATAAATTACAAAGCGGTTAAATATAATATTTAATTCATTTCAAAACTGCAGTTCAGTGAAGCATTTTCTGCTTTCACAAACATCAAGCTACGATCTATGTACGCTGCTCAAAACTAAGATCGCAACACCATAAAGTCGTAGGTGTAGCGTTATGTAAATCAGGCAATGGAAACAGCAAGAAGAGATATGCAAATAATCACAGTTTCGTTACTCATAGTGACATAACACCTTGATGAGCAGCATAAAAGCTTCAGGTCAAGGAGGAGCGATATCACATCTAAATTGTAGCGTTATTGGTTTCAAGTTGTAAAAATCATCACAGTATGCAAAGAGTAAGTCGACGTACCGCATACGTTCAGTTGTCGTCAACGGGACGGCAACATATCATTGTTTTACGTGAGGGTGGAATGAACCTTCGAAGTGTCGCTGAACTATTGAGTCGTGATATGAGCCCAGTTCAACGGTGTGTGTTATGGTTCGTGAGAGACAACGGAATGACACGACGATCAGGTAGTAGAGGCTCCAGGTGTACCACACCACGTGAAGATCGTATGCTTCTGAGAAGGGTTGCGCGGGAGCCGTTTACAACAGCAACACTGTTACAACGACATTTACCCCACACTACAGGTAACGTGGTTTCGACGGAAAGAATTCGAAACCCTTGCATGACGCTGTATTCCGATGTAGACGACCTTTTCGACACTTATCATTTCAACATCTTCAATGGTTACGTCGCCTCTAATGGTGTCAAATGAGACGCAATTGGTCGAGAGAATTGCAAAACATTCTTTCACGGATGAATCACGATTCTGTTTTGGCATGCCAAATAGCCATACTCGCGTATGGCGGCGCTTTCAACAACGCCACCAGGAAGCCTTTTCTATCAGTCGCCACACAACCCCCTTAAGTGGTACCATGGTTTGAGGTAGTATACGATTTGGTGGACTAACCCCTTTGATCCACGTTTCTGGTAGTATCATTACGCAACGATACTTCTCTGACATTATGAGACCTGTGGTATAGCTATATCTGTCAACCAGACCTGGACTGCTTTTTCAGCGGGATAATGCCAGGCCACGTACTGTACGGGTAACTATGAATAGCGTACAAGGTTTTGATATCCTTCCTTGGCCAGCATATTCTCCGGATTTCTCGCAAATTGAACATATCTGGGACATCATGGGTCGCCGATTAAGCGAACTTCCAATTCCAACAAACCATGTTCAGTTGCCAGCCCAATTGTATGCTGTATGAAATGCCATCCCTCAACGCACCATTGACCATCTCATTGACGGGATGCCTCGTCGTATTCAAACCTGCATAGTCTCTCGCGGTAGACCTATACTATATTGATCTAATGTCAATAAAATTCCATGCTTTCATTTTCCAAGTATGATATTTTGATCATTTGCACATCTCCATGTTACAATTATATTTTGTAAATTTCATAAGGATACATTAATTACTTCATGGTGCTGCGATTTCAGTTCTGAGCAGTGTACTATAACATATAACTTATTCATTATTTTATTATATGTATGTATGTATGTATGTATGTATGTATGTATGTATGTATGTATGTATGTATGTATGTATGTATGTATGTATGTATGTATGTATGTATGTATGTATGTATGTATGTATGTGTGTGTGTGTGTGTGTGTGTGTGTGTGTGTGTGTGTGTGTGTGTGTGTGTGTGTGTGTGTGTGTGTGTGTGTGTGTGTGTGTGTGTGTGTGTGCACATATGTATGTACATACATATATACGTATATATATATACATATATATATATAGAAACGTTTCTTCCTTCGCGTTGTGCATGTTAGTCGTTCGAAATCGTTGAAGACTTAAGTAATTTATACATCTAGAAATGTAATAAATACGATATATATGGTTTTAACTGTTTTTATTGGTTTTATGAAGTGGATATTTATTCGAAAATACATTCGATTCATCAAATTAATTTGGGATGAATCCTACTCAATCTCACTGACTAACATATACACACGCCATTGAAAATGTGGTTAATTCCTATTTCGAGATGAGAGACATATTTCATCCCTTCACATTACTTCCCTTCTTTACTCTTCTTTTATGTATGCTATATCGCAAGGAATGCAATTATAAATAAAAAGGTCCCTATTACCGTCTCCAACCCGTCTCAGTATTCGCAGGTCGTAGATAACTACTCAAATTAATCATGTCCAGACCGATACTCAAAAAGCTCCCTTGTTACAAAAGACAAATCTTCTATTGTTAATGATGGTATTCTGCTTTCTTGGGTGATCCATTGTAGAAAAATGTTGCCATTCATTAAGGAGAACAACTTAAGGTTATTTGGTGAAACTACACTGCGTAGTTAATGAACGGGTATGAATAATGAGCTGCCACACACAGTAAAGCACTCAATATCGACTATGTAAATTATTTTCCTATCGTAAGAGATAGTTTGAGTATTTAGTAGGATCTTTTTCGGATCATCAATAAAGATATGTACAGTGGATATTAATGTGTAAACGTATTGACCACCTGCGCCATTTGTTTTGTTTATTCAGGGTAAACATAAATTGACAATATGTAGAATCATTGAAATCTATATTTTTTAGAACAATTCTATTTAGGAATGTTTGTATTTAGGTGTTATATAATGGAATAAGTTCAAAACGAACTTTGGATACTAACAAAAAATACTTTGTATGCAAAAATTATGTAAGCAAATAATGACTATGTATTTACTAAGCAAATACAACGTAAGTTACATTACAAATAACATAATGACATCAAATGATTGTATTAGAAATAGTATGATTTCCTCCTGTAGTGCTAATAAATTTGGAACTGAACGATAAAATGATTTTGTCGTTCGCAATGGCGTTACGAATTTTTATTATTTTACTTGTGGAGAAATTTACGTTCTATGCTTTATTTGCATAATTAAGTTTGTCCATTTTCTTATTAATTTGTTTTTTAAAATGAACGCATCTGACAGAGTAAATTGCATATATATGAAAACTGCAATTTATTTCAATAAAATGTGTTTTCGACATAAATCCTGACATATAAGCTCGAAACACCTTTGGTGATTGATTGTGTCTGTAAATTTTCCAGTCCATTTTTAAGGCTCATAGGTAGTCTTTTCAATATTTAGATACACATTCGTCCACTTCTTTGTCCATGAGGGCCCACGAATTAAAGGTTGTGTATGTGTACGAATCTTAGCTCTGTAGCACTGGTCCTCCTTTTCTGGGAGGGGGGAGGGAGTGTGAACAAATTTGTGGATTGTTCCTTGGAGTTCCCACTCGGGATCATGAAAGGCTCTTCCAAGTTATGGAGAGATACTGACCTTTATGACCATAGCCCCAGGTACGTAAGTGACTGGAGTCGAGTCTCTTCGAGACCACCTTCTGGCTCGAAGGATGAAAAGCTCGAAGGATGAAAGGCTCGGATGAAAGGATGTGGATGAAAGGCTCTTCCAGGTTATGGAGAGATACTGACCTTTATGACCATAGCCCCAGGTACGTAAGTGACTGGAGTCGAGTCTCTTCGAGACCACCTTCTGGCTCGAAGGATGAAAAGCTCGAAGGATGAAAGGCTCGGATGAAAGGATGTGGATGAAAGGCTCTTCCAGGTTATGGAGAGATACTGACCTTTATGACCATAGCCCCAGGTACGTAAGTGACTGGAGTCGAGTCTCTTCGAGACCACCTTCTGGCTCGAAGGATGAAAAGCTCGAAGGATGAAAGGCTCGGATGAAAGGATGTGGATGAAAGGCTCTTCCAGGTTATGGAGAGATACTGACCTTTATGACCATAGCCCCAGGTACGTAAGTGACTGGAGTCGAGTCTCTTCGAGACCACCTTCTGGCTCGAAGGATGAAAAGCTCGAAGGATGAAAGGCTCGGATGAAAGGATGTGGATGAAAGGCTCTTCCAGGTTATGGAGAGATACTGACCTTTATGACCATAGCCCCAGGTACGTAAGTGACTGGAGTCGAGTCTCTTCGAGACCAGCTTCTGGCTCGAAGGATGAAAAGCTCGAAGGATGAAAGGCTCGGATGAAAGGATGTGGATGAAAGGCTCTTCCAGGTTATGGAGAGATACTGACCTTTATGACCATAGCCCCAGGTACGTAAGTGACTGGAGTCGAGTCTCTTCGAGACCACCTTCTGGCTCGAAGGATGAAAAGCTCGAAGGATGAAAGGCTCGGATGAAAGGATGTGGATGAAAGGCTCTTCCAGGTTATGGAGAGATACTGACCTTTATGACCATAGCCCCAGGTACGTAAGTGACTGGAGTCGAGTCTCTTCGAGACCAGCTTCTGGCTCGAAGGATGAAAAGCTCGAAGGATGAAAGGCTCGGATGAAAGGATGTGGATGAAAGGCTCTTCCAGGTTATGGAGAGATACTGACCTTTATGACCATAGCCCCAGGTACGTAAGTGACTGGAGTCGAGTCTCTTCGAGACCACCTTCTGGCTCGAAGGATGAAAAGCTCGAAGGATGAAAGGCTCGGATGAAAGGATGTGGATGAAAGGCTCTTCCAGGTTATGGAGAGATACTGACCTTTATGACCATAGCCCCAGGTACGTAAGTGACTGGAGTCGAGTCTCTTCGAGACCAGCTTCTGGCTCGAAGGATGAAAAGCTCGAAGGATGAAAGGCTCGGATGAAAGGATGTGGATGAAAGGCTCTTCCAGGTTATGGAGAGATACTGACCTTTATGACCATAGCCCCAGGTACGTAAGTGACTGGAGTCGAGTCTCTTCGAGACCACCTTCTGGCTCGAAGGATGAAAAGCTCGAAGGATGAAAGGCTCGGATGAAAGGATGTGGATGAAAGGCTCTTCCAGGTTATGGAGAGATACTGACCTTTATGACCATAGCCCCAGGTACGTAAGTGACTGGAGTCGAGTCTCTTCGAGACCAGCTTCTGGCTCGAAGGATGAAAAGCTCGAAGGATGAAAGGCTCGGATGAAAGGATGTGGATGAAAGGCTCTTCCAGGTTATGGAGAGATACTGACCTTTATGACCATAGCCCCAGGTACGTAAGTGACTGGAGTCGAGTCTCTTCGAGACCACCTTCTGGCTCGAAGGATGAAAAGCTCGAAGGATGAAAGGCTCGGATGAAAGGATGTGGATGAAAGGCTCTTCCAGGTTATGGAGAGATACTGACCTTTATGACCATAGCCCCAGGTACGTAAGTGACTGGAGTCGAGTCTCTTCGAGACCAGCTTCTGGCTCGAAGGATGAAAAGCTCGAAGGATGAAAGGCTCGGATGAAAGGATGTGGATGAAAGGCTCTTCCAGGTTATGGAGAGATACTGACCTTTATGACCATAGCCCCAGGTACGTAAGTGACTGGAGTCGAGTCTCTTCGAGACCACCTTCTGGCTCGAAGGATGAAAAGCTCGAAGGATGAAAGGCTCGGATGAAAGGATGTGGATGAAAGGCTCTTCCAGGTTATGGAGAGATACTGACCTTTATGACCATAGCCCCAGGTACGTAAGTGACTGGAGTCGAGTCTCTTCGAGACCAGCTTCTGGCTCGAAGGATGAAAAGCTCGAAGGATGAAAGGCTCGGATGAAAGGATGTGGATGAAAGGCTCTTCCAGGTTATGGAGAGATACTGACCTTTATGACCATAGCCCCAGGTACGTAAGTGACTGGAGTCGAGTCTCTTCGAGACCACCTTCTGGCTCGAAGGATGAAAAGCTCGAAGGATGAAAGGCTCGGATGAAAGGATGTGGATGAAAGGCTCTTCCAGGTTATGGAGAGATACTGACCTTTATGACCATAGCCCCAGGTACGTAAGTGACTGGAGTCGAGTCTCTTCGAGACCAGCTTCTGGCTCGAAGGATGAAAAGCTCGAAGGATGAAAGGCTCGGATGAAAGGATGTGGATGAAAGGCTCTTCCAGGTTATGGAGAGATACTGACCTTTATGACCATAGCCCCAGGTACGTAAGTGACTGGAGTCGAGTCTCTTCGAGACCACCTTCTGGCTCGAAGGATGAAAAGCTCGAAGGATGAAAGGCTCGGATGAAAGGATGTGGATGAAAGGCTCTTCCAGGTTATGGAGAGATACTGACCTTTATGACCATAGCCCCAGGTACGTAAGTGACTGGAGTCGAGTCTCTTCGAGACCAGCTTCTGGCTCGAAGGATGAAAAGCTCGAAGGATGAAAGGCTCGGATGAAAGGATGTGGATGAAAGGCTCTTCCAGGTTATGGAGAGATACTGACCTTTATGACCATAGCCCCAGGTACGTAAGTGACTGGAGTCGAGTCTCTTCGAGACCACCTTCTGGCTCGAAGGATGAAAAGCTCGAAGGATGAAAGGCTCGGATGAAAGGATGTGGATGAAAGGCTCTTCCAGGTTATGGAGAGATACTGACCTTTATGACCATAGCCCCAGGTACGTAAGTGACTGGAGTCGAGTCTCTTCGAGACCAGCTTCTGGCTCGAAGGATGAAAAGCTCGAAGGATGAAAGGCTCGGATGAAAGGATGTGGATGAAAGGCTCTTCCAGGTTATGGAGAGATACTGACCTTTATGACCATAGCCCCAGGTACGTAAGTGACTGGAGTCGAGTCTCTTCGAGACCACCTTCTGGCTCGAAGGATGAAAAGCTCGAAGGATGAAAGGCTCGGATGAAAGGATGTGGATGAAAGGCTCTTCCAGGTTATGGAGAGATACTGACCTTTATGACCATAGCCCCAGGTACGTAAGTGACTGGAGTCGAGTCTCTTCGAGACCAGCTTCTGGCTCGAAGGATGAAAAGCTCGAAGGATGAAAGGCTCGGATGAAAGGATGTGGATGAAAGGCTCTTCCAGGTTATGGAGAGATACTGACCTTTATGACCATAGCCCCAGGTACGTAAGTGACTGGAGTCGAGTCTCTTCGAGACCACCTTCTGGCTCGAAGGATGAAAAGCTCGAAGGATGAAAGGCTCGGATGAAAGGATGTGGATGAAAGGCTCTTCCAGGTTATGGAGAGATACTGACCTTTATGACCATAGCCCCAGGTACGTAAGTGACTGGAGTCGAGTCTCTTCGAGACCACCTTCTGGCTCGAAGGATGAAAAGCTCGAAGGATGAAAGGCTCGGATGAAAGGATGTGGATGAAAGGCTCTTCCAGGTTATGGAGAGATACTGACCTTTATGACCATAGCCCCAGGTACGTAAGTGACTGGAGTCGAGTCACTTCGAGACCACCTTCTGGCTCGAAGGATGAAAAGCTCGAAGGATGAAAGGCTCGGATGAAAGGATGTGGATGAAAGGCTCTTCCAGGTTATGGAGAGATACTGACCTTTATGACCATAGCCCCAGGTACGTAAGTGACTGGAGTCGAGTCTCTTCGAGACCACCTTCTGGCTCGAAGAATGAAAAGCTCGAAGGATGAAAGGCTCGGATGAAAGGATGTGGATGAAAGGCTCTTCCAGGTTATGGAGAGATACTAACTTTTATGACCATAGCCCCAGGTACGTAAGTGACTGGAGTCGAGTCACTTCGAGACCACCTTCTGGCTCGAAGGATGAAAAGCTCGAAGGATGAAAGGCTCGGATGAAAGGATGTGGATGAAAGGCTCTTCCAGGTTATGGAGAGATACTGACCTTTATGACCATAGCCCCAGGTACGTAAGTGACTGGAGTCGAGTCTCTTCGAGACCACCTTCTGGCTCGAAGGATGAAAAGCTCGAAGGATGAAAGGCTCGGATGAAAGGATGTGGATGAAAGGCTCTTCCAGGTTATGGAGAGATACTGACCTTTATGACCATAGCCCCAGGTACGTAAGTGACTGGAGTCGAGTCACTTCGAGACCACCTTCTGGCTCGAAGGATGAAAAGCTCGAAGGATGAAAGGCTCGGATGAAAGGATGTGGATGAAAGGCTCTTCCAGGTTATGGAGAGATACTGACCTTTATGACCATAGCCCCAGGTACGTAAGTGACTGGAGTCGAGTCTCTTCGAGACCACCTTCTGGCTCGAAGGATGAAAAGCTCGAAGGATGAAAGGCTCGGATGAAAGCATGTGGATGAAAGGCTCTTCCAGGTTATGGAGAGATACTGACCTTTATGACCATAGCCCCAGGTACGTAAGTGACTGGAGTCGAGTCACTTCGAGACCACCTTCTGGCTCGAAGGATGAAAAGCTCGAAGGATGAAAGGCTCGGATGAAAGGATGTGGATGAAAAGCTCTTCCAGGTTATGGAGAGATACTGACCTTTATGACCATAGCCCCAGGTACGTAAGTGACTGGAGTCGAGTCTCTTCGAGACCACCTTCTGGCTCGAAGGATGAAAAGCTCGAAGGATGAAAGGCTCGGATGAAAGGATGTGGATGAAAGGCTCTTCCAGGTTATGGAGAGATACTGACCTTTATGACCATAGCCCCAGGTACGTAAGTGGCTGGAGTCGAGTCTCTTCGAGACCACCTTCTGACTTCCGTCCAGTAATTTATTCCGCTGACTTTTTCCCCCGGGTCTCAGTCTTGTTTGATTGTGGATTCAACCCCTTTGGTCCTCCACCCTCAGACGGCATAATCCCCCAAGTTGCTGCGGAGAATTGACTGTATATGCCAATTTATGTAATCCTATTAACTTGGTCTTCAAGTCATATTTGAACTGCTCTTAACTGTGTATCAGTTTGAAGATTTATATTCATGTTATCTACTGTACACTCAGCGAGCTGCCACTACTTCAAAACTTGCTGATAAAATATTTGATAAATTTCAAAAACAAGATTCACAGAATGTTGGATGACATTTCAATACTACAATGAAAGTTACCATGGTACATTTGTTATGTTCAACGAATAAACGACCAAGCTTGATGTCCACCCGTTACGTGCTGAAACAACTAGATGAAGATAAGCGATTAATCGTCAACAAGTGCAACGCTTTCCATTAAATTCATTTTTAGTGAAGATTAGAAGGTCGCACATATTATCTGATATTTTACTGATATTCAGATTTGCAAATTAATTTATACTTACTTTTGGATTAATTTAAATTAAAAATCACTCTATTTAATTTCGAAATATAAAATTTAAAAAAGATATTTAATTGCCTCTCAATTTAAAACTAAAAAAACAATGTTATTTTAATACCTTACATATACTAATTAATACCTTACATATATTTATTTTTTAATAAATAACATTTAAATATTTTATTTTCATTCAAGAATAGTCGACTAAAAATGTTTCTATTTACGTTTATATGCTATTAATTTTTAACCGTTTTTAACACTTCGTAACATTGTTCAAAAGTGTTTATGACTTTGTTCATTCTGTCTGTCTGTCTGTCCCTTCGCACGATAACAGCCGTATAAATGACTTTATCAAAATTAAATTTTAGAATGTTATTCAGGTGGTCTATGGGGCAAACATTAATATAAATGAATAATATTACCCAATTAGTTTTGGATAAACAAATGTTGAAAATATGAAATACATTGAACCTTATGGGACCTCAATTTTCAAACATTTTTTAAGTAAATTTAAAACTCACACATTGCTTCGAAAGTTTTAGGAAATATTCAAATTATCCCATAAAATATATGAAATAAATTTTAGTAAAGTATGTTCGGTATTTTTTTTTAAATAAAAATTAAAATATTAATTACACCCATATTACATTAAGAGATCACGTGACCCACTTCAAAATAAAATATGTCATCCATATTTTTTCCCAGGGTCACAATTGCGATTTTTAAAGATCTTTTTAATTTATATGTAGTGTTGCATCCGTTCTGTGTGTTTGATGGACACACATACGCTTAGACACATACATTTAATTGTTAAGCTAAACTGTGTGCTTTACAGTACTCAAAACTCTTAAATCCGTTCAAAAGTATAAACCGAATTTTGGAACCATTGCATTAATTTTCATGTTGATATCGTATTCTCAGTAGAAATTTGATATCTTATATAAATATCCTATACAGTTGGCTCCTATGAATTGCATACATTTGATTTCACTCTATTGCATACAAAGTGGGGTATACAATTAAGTGAGGTATGCGATTAAGTGGGGTATGCGATTAAGCGAGATATGCGATTAAGCGAGGTATGCGATTAAGCGAGTAAACAGTTTAATAGTACATATTAATACCCCTCTTGATTCTAAACTCTAATGATAATAATTATAAAATAATTATAACAATTTACACAATAAATAGTAGTAATATATCACTATATACATAATACATTTCTTCTATTTATTTTATATATATACTTTTTGAACTACACTGGGAAAATCCGGATGTTGTCGTTTGGCGATTTATCGCTTTTTCTCCAATGTCTTCCAACACTGAAATGAAATTTAGGATATTAGTGTCTCAGGTTTTATACAATTAACCAAGGATTGTAATGCGATGACACGGATATGTTGAACATTAATCCTATGGAGTTCCTTTTTGTTCCACAATATTTTATACATATAAGTGGGGTTTGCAAATATCCTTTACCTGATTTAAGTGGGACCGACTATATATATATATATATATTTCTCTTGTTCTGATTCTACAGCTAATAAAACAACTGATTGCTGTGAAACCCGGGTGCATAAACTTGGAGACAAATTTGGCGAAATAGTGCCAACTTGGTCGCTTTCGGAATGTCATGAAGTATAAGCAATCAGTTATGAAGTATAAGCAATTAGTTATGATGTATAAGCGATTAGTATAGACGTACAAGCAATTAGTTATGAAGTATAAGCAATTATTGAATTTTGATTAGTGTATTGTGAATGCTTAAATATTTAAAGAATAAGAGTTTTTCGTTTGTGAATTCGTTGAGCCTTTAATAATGTTTTATTGTTCCCGACGATTGTTTTGTGACTGTACAATGGTTAGAAATTTAATATACGTAATTTGTAAACTTCATTTAATGTATTTATTGCTGCATAATAAAGCATGTAGTTATCCAGATTTTTAAACTTATTTATATTATTACGAAGTATTTTCTGAAATCATGGGTGTAGGTTCAGGATACATGAATCAGTCCAAATTTCTGGATAACAAACACGTTTATTCAAAAGCAGAGGGTAAACAGGAACCTTGTTTTATTAATTCGACACCGTATTGTTGATTTTAATCAAACAAAAAGCTGTTTTGACTGGGAATTACAGTTCTAAGTGCATACCGTAAAACTATGATAATATGCATCCTCGCTGCAACTTCATTGGTACATAATATTAAGTCCTATACTCTGGAATCGGGGGATGTACTTCTAGGATACAAGAATAAGTCAAAAATTCTGGATTATTGACATATTTATTCATAAGCACAGCATAAACAGGAATAATATACAGTAAATAACAATTAAATGCTCCACAGATTTCACTAAACAACCGATATTATACCCGAAACATTGACATATTTAATTTCGCAAATCAACCGCTACGGTTCCTACTCTGATTAATAATACTCTATACTGTGAAAGAGGAAGGGGGCGGTAGGCGATACCAATTGTAATATCGAAATAAAAGACTGTGCCGATATAATTAAATCTCGAACAATGTCGATTCTGATGGGTGAGGAGACAGGAACAATTCGAGATGAGTGCATGATATTATATGCACAAAATATTATAACGTGAAGGCCATTGTGATCGTGTGGTAAAATACAATGCATAAAGAATCAGTACAAATACTACCAGTACAAACCCAGTTGCTCCGCTTCCCTGGTGATGGGTTCAAAGGTCCTCCAATAACTGAAATGTACAGACATGACAAGAAACGGAGATATGCACACTAACTGATTACTAAAAAAATGTGGTTTTAAATTATTTAATTAAAATATTATCAATATATATATATTAAAATTATGCTATAACATGATCATTTCCTCTTCTTTTCCAAGTCATTTTACAAAAAAACATTCTCTTGTTGCATATGCACATATGACTTTTACAATTCAAAATAATTATATTTCAAAACTTTAAGCAAATGTTATTTTTACTCGGAACTGACTATTTTCAGTTCTCCATTGAGAAAACAGATTACACAGTATCTTTCGAAACCAACCAAGCTTAATGAAACCTATATTCTAAAATATAGGTTTCATTAAGCTTGGTTGGTTTCGAAACAATATCCATTATTACCAGTCATATCGAAAATAATAATGTCATACATACAAAACGATTATTGGTCATGTTTCGAATTTTTAATAGACATAATCAAGGTCCTGGATGCATATCATGCATTAAGGGGTCCCATTGGAAAATTTCCAGTTATACTTTATTAAATTTAGTAAAATTTTGAAGTTGACCGTCCGCAGGTCCAGTTCGAGTCATCTCCTTCGTTTCATCTCATCCCAAGAATCGCGTCCCCACGCCAAACACAATTACCGTAACTTGAGCAAAACATCATGCCTTCCAAATATACTAATCAGGAAACGGCTGACGACACGTACACATCTACACCATGAGCCACTCTTGAATGTCATGAGCCTCAGGGACGTAGGATTTCGCTTTTTCACAGCCAGGCAATAAACAAAACAAAAACTGATACATTTACTTTGAATTAACGGCCATCGCTTCGAAAGCGGAAGCAATGCCGAGACATGAAATATTACAAAAATTGTGCAATTTTTCGAAAAAAGAAAAACACTTAAATCAAGCTTAAATCAGAACACAGTTATACAAGTACAAATAATATAAAAATACATTTAAATTCAGCAGAGTCGAAAATTTATAAAATTCCGACACGATCATACACTTACGAATATCACAGTTCAATGTAGCTTGTCAACTGCTGTCTAACTGGGTAAATGACTCCTTTTATAGACTGTCAATAATAAATTCTGAAATTGTGTCATATCTCGTTATTTCGGGTGTTTGTCGAACTGTCGAAAAGTCGTCAAATCTCTCTAAATTGGCGATAAATACCCAAATAAGACAACCTTATTCCAAATTTTGGTATCTGATAACCCTAGATTTACGTTATAGGAACTGTTGCATGTACGGGTATTTTGTTCGTCTATTTTTCAAAAACGTCTCTAGTGAGAGCATTTTATACGTTTGTAGCAATATCTTGAAACTATAATTTTTAACCCACCCAGAGAAACAATATATAATAATTGTAAGGAAGTCAAAACAACATTATATTTTAGTATAAGGTGTCTTGACCTGAAATTAGAAGAAAGCTACTGCTAGGCAACCTTCTAAGATTGAGTAACTTACACAAAACAGTTGTGACCTCGATATTCATAGGTATGGGTTTAGTCCTTTCCTGGTTTATAGCATGTTCTCCATTAAACTGTATGCCTCAGAAATCATTAAGTACATGTTAAATTTGTTCTTATCTCTTTGTAATATTGAAGTGTAGAAATCACCGAATTGAAATAAGCAACTGGACCAACCGCTTTACTGTGAAATTGCATGAATGAAAGCGACGCAAAAATTGAACTTTCATATAAACATTGATTGTTGAAAGCATTGCATTCAACTATTATAGTGAAAAGTGGCAATATGAAATCAATTAAAACATAAGGATGCTCAGTTGATCCCAGCAATTAAAGGTCGTAGATAACCAAGCTCATTAATCTTGTCCTGACAGATGGGTAAAATTTGTGTACTAAAGAATGACGGATCTCTAATTCTTAATGACCCGTGGGTTATTCATTGTAGTAAAATACTGACAATCGTTACTACACTGACATTCATTGACGAAAATAACTTACGGTTACACTGGATGAAAATTTTGATTTTAATGCACATTTAGATCCAAACTACAGTTGTATATATATATATATATATATATATATATAATTTACGTAGAGTGAAGTTTGAGATTTCTGATTGTTTTCAAGTTCTACTTCAATTTACAAAGTTAAAATATTTAACCTAACTGTTTGATCAAGCAGGGATATAGCACTTTCTTTTTAACACTTTCTAATATAATTTAAAAGTGTTTATGGTTTTGGTCATTCTGTCTGTCTGTTTGTGCGCACGATACCTGCCGTAAAAACGACTTTATCAAAATGAATTTTTAGTATGTTATTAAGACGGTCTGTGGAACATATGGGAATGCAAATGAATACTATTACCCAATTATAGTTTCGGATTTTTACCCGGGTTGAAAAAATGATATAGCTTGAACCCTATGGGACTTAATTTTTCAAATATTTTTAAAATAAAATTAAAACTCACCAATTGATTCGAAAATTTTAGAAAATATTCAAATTATCACATAAAATGTTTAAAAAATTTACATCACAATATGTTGGCTAGTTTTTTAAATAAATATTGAAATTATAATTACATCTAAGATATATGGAGGGATCACGTGCGACTCATTGTAAAATAAATTATGGTATCTATTTTTCCGCTGTGTAAAGATTGTGATTTTTAAAGATCGTTTGAATATATATTTAGTTTAGCATCCGTCATAAAACTCCTTTATTGTTGCGTATTATCTGTCTATATAAATTATGTGCCAGAGCAAATACAATATTTTTAATTTTTAATTATCGCTAGACTTGTATAAGAATTGTTGAATTTTGTTCGCGAAAAATTATTTAGCTCTTGAATCTGGAATATAAGTAATGCTAAATCAATGATTAAAATATTCATTGATTTAACATAGAGAACCAAACGATTTATATTTCAATGACGTCATTTAAATAAAGTGCAATTTCTTCGATTTAGTTTTCAAATATAATAAATTGCTGTAGTGCTGATATAATTAATAAAGTATTAACGCTGAATGTTTCTCTTTTCAGAGATGTCTAAATCAAATTGCATTTCAGTTGGAAAGTGATAATCAATGCTTTATGCATGAATGATCTTTCTTGTTATAATTTGACATAACAAAAAGTATTTGTTACATTTACAGCAACTATTGGATCGTATAATCATTGTAAAAAAGTCAAATTTTATGGTGAGAAAAGTTTTTAAATTTCAGAAGAAGACGCAGGAAAATAAGCATTGAGCAGGCCAATAAGCATTAGCTATCCGGTTTGCATCACTTTACTCTAATAAACATTGCTTAGGAAATTATTATTGAAATCTATAAGTAATAATAATATGAAAATCTTAATATTCAGATAATTTCTGTTTTAATAATGTAAATTGAAAAATATTTTAATATATACAAGTTTTTTTTTGTTTTAAATAAATTATCTAAACCTATTATTTTACAGCTATGCATACAGAATCCGTGGGCTAGCTTCATGCCTATTATGCGCTCCTTAACACGGAATTGACGATTCATAGCTTGCACATATCTATATAATTCACTTGCTTTTAGATATACTACGTTTATACAGGGTGAGTCAGAACTCTTGAGCTAAACTTTAAGGGGTGATAAATCACATCTAAACAAGCAATTTTTGTCATACAAAGTAGGGTCGTAACGCAAGCGGTGAACAGCTAGATGGTAGCTCATGAAGTGAGGAAATGATGGCTTTCTCGTGAAAAGAGGAAACACAAAAATGACAGAGTAGGCACGAAGTTCGTTTTACTGACAGAAATTGCAGAATGCATGGACAAAATTACAGAAATTGCTCAAAAGTGCGACCACCAGCAGTAATGCAGGCTTCACACCTGCGACGTAACGAGCAGCGCACGTTAGCAAAAACACCCTGCATTACTTGGACAACGCCGGCAACAACAACAGCAATCCTAGCAACACGGTCCTCGTCGGAGTCGATGGGGCTGTCGTAGATGAGACTTTTCATATGGCCCCATAAGAAAAAGTCGATACAGGAGAGATCAGGTGATCATTAAATCCTGGCTAGTTCTGATCAGTCGTCACTGCTTTCAATGTCAGCGACGTCTAGCGGTTCACCTCTTGCGTTACGACTCTGCTTTGGATGAAAAAAATTGCTTGTTTAGATGTGATTTATCACCCCTTAAAGTTTGGCCCAAGAGTTCTGACTCACCCTGTATACAGGGTGATTAAAAAAAGATGGGACAGATTTTACGAGGTGCTAGAACACGCCATACCAAGCATTTTTCGTCATAGTTTATAGGATTGGAAATGAAACGGAAAGACGTGCACGGCGCTTAATCTTTGGGCAGCTCCCATAGCTTTGCCGCCCCACGATCGCCCGATCTGTCGTGTCTTGACTTCTTTTGAGAAGATATCTCAACAGTCTCGTCTATGACACTCCTCTTGAATCTGAAGAGGAACTCGTCGACAGAATTTCTGCCTAAGTGCGCGACATGCCTTGTCTGTTCGAGAGAGTTCGTCAATCCCTTCATCGCTGTTGTAAAGCGTACATTCAAGTTGGCGGTCGCTCTTTTGAGCCATTACTGGGAACATTGCTTATTTAATGTCAAATAACTTCTAAGTCTAATGTTTTATAACTTCTAAGTCTTTCTTGTGTTTTCGCCTCACCTCATCGGTTTCAACATTGATAGTGAAACCGACGCCCACTGACGCATTTATGTCATTTCCGACCCGGTAAACTAGAACGAATAATGCATGGTTTGGTGTGCAATACCACCTTGTAAAGTGTGGCCCATCTTTTTTTAATTGCCCTGTATAATTTTATTGAAGACACCAAATATTTTACAATAATCTGAATGTGGAATTTAACTTTCAGATGATTTAACTAATGTTTTATAGACTCCTCCGTGACTTTTTGGAGATATTTTTGTTCTCACCAGCTTAATAATAAAAAAAAACAGAATAATCCAAGGATGCTTCTTTTAGACCACATCTCTACGCTTAGGACAAATCTCATTATTATAATGTTGCCGGTTTAGCATGTGCATCCATACACTACATTTGAACATGGCACATTTTAGAAAAGTTTGCAGCTTGGCCCTATAAAGCTAAAAATATAAAAGTTACATGTTTAACCTACGCTTAAAACTGCGTTTCTCATCACGGAATGGACGATATCAGTAATGTCATTAAAATAATTTCATGTTCTTCAACCAATCTATGGCAAATATAAAATATTTTTGCTGCCATTGAAGATATAGCATAATTGAGCAATGTAGAAGGTCGCATAAATACAAAAAAAAATCTGATGTGGGCAACACATGACCTTCCTTATATAATGCAATGAATTTACTACTTTTACAGTTTAAAAAAATGTTATTCTTATAGTAGATACTTATATATTTTTCCAAGGTATTGAATTTTCTTCAATTAGTCGTCATTTTTATTGATTTAGCGTCATTTTTATCAATTTGGCGAGATATTTGTTATTTTTGTTTGCAATTAAAAATGTCGCCAAGTTGGCGACATTCCGCCAAATTCGTCGCCAAAATCTCGCCAAGCGTTATGGACGGTGAAATAAGTTATTCTTACAGCAGATAAATGACTATTGGCGTTCAAATACAAAAGTATTACTCAAAGTATCTCTTTTCATGAATGGAACGAGCTAGATCCACGAGAATGATGTCACCCAATTTATCGCATGGTATTACATATGAAAAGTGAACATGTTCCTCTATAGAAAATATTTTTCTTTATTTTATATAACTTTTTAACACTTTACAACAAAGTTGAAAAGTGTTTATGACTTTGTTCATTCTGTCTGTCTGTCTGTCTGTCTGTCTGTCCGTTAGCACGATAACTGCCGTGAAAATGACTTAATCAAAATGAAATTTTAGTATGTTGTTCAGACGGTCTGTAGGACCTATGGGAATATAAATGAATAATATCACACAATTAGTTTTGGATTGAACCCGGGTTGAAAAAATGAAATACATTGAGCCCTATGGGACCTAATTTTTCTAACATTTTTTAAGCGGATTTAAAATTCACAAATTGCTTCGAAAATTTTAGGTAATAGTCAAATTGTTCCATAAAATATATAAAAAAAAATTCAGCTAAATATATTCAGTAGTTTTTTAAATAAAAATTAAAATAATAATTACACATCTTATATGAAACGATCACGTGGCCATGATATGAAACGATCACATGACCCACTTCAAAATGAGATATGGCATCCATCTTGTTTCAAATTCGTGATTTTTTAAAGTTCTTTTTAATTCATATTGAGTGTTGTATCCATCCTAAAACTACTTTATTTCTGCTTAAATTCTGTGCATCTACATACTAAAACAACACAATGACAATATATTTGAGTTTAAATTCTCATTCAAATTTGATTATTTCTACAATTAAGCCTATTTTTCACCTATGTAAAATGTAAACAGCAAAATATGTAGAATGAGTTGTATTAGAAGTGCTGTATTTCTTTAACACAAAATAATTCAGTCCATGGAGTCTGCATGGCTGATATGAATGAAATATTAATTGATTTTATAAACAGAAGGACGATATTTTTCGATGAAGTTTTAAGCATAAAGTTTATGAATTCTAGCTCCATGGTCTTAATTTTTAAATAAAATAAATTATTATAGTATTGTGATGAATGAAATGGAGAAAGTTATGAATGAAATGCTGCTTTTATAGAGAGATCCAGGCGTGTTATTTTTTCTATGACATCATTTGAATTAATTTCAGTTGTTTTCGATGAAGTTTTCAAATATAATAAATTATCGTAGTATTATGATAGATTTAAAAATATTACCGTGGAATGTATTGCATTTTAGAGATATTTAAACCACGCAATTTATATTTCAATGCCGTCTTTTGAATGAAGTTCATTTTTTTCAATGAAGGTTTAAGTTTTCAAATATAATAAATCAATGTAGTATCGTGATAAGTTTTAAAATATTACCGAGGAATGTATTGCATTTTCGACTTTTTTAAATAAAATTGCATTGAAGTTGGAAAGTGTTTCATAATCAATGCTTTAAGCATGATTGATCTTTCTTGTTGATAATTTTTTTTTTATTTGAAATGTCTCGAAAACGGTTCGTGTTAGCATTGTAAAATTTATGTCAATCGTTTTCTAATGAAAAATTACTTAAGAAATGTCTATTTGCGTAACTTTATTAGCGGTTTTGATTTTTTGACGATTTTTTCAAAATTTCACTCGAAAATTTAGAGGGGTTCTAAACATTCGATTGCGTATAAAAACAATAGGCTTCCAGTGTTTACGGATTGTGATTTTTGTACCACATTTCGTTCGAATCGGTTCATTCGTTCGTCAGTTATCGTCTCCACAGGCTCACTGACACACACACACACTTTCACACATACTTTCACACACATACAGAGACATCACTTCACAAATGTTTGATTCGTGATCAGGGATGCTTGAAACGTGCTCTCCCGTCGAAAACTCGAATTCGAATTTTCGACACAGTCACAATACTTTCCTTATACATTATGTAAGGAAAGTAATAAGTCGTTGAATGCTGTTATGTGTAATAGAATCGAGTCTGAAACTTTTGGAACGTCATTTTTAGACTAATTCTGTAAGAATAATCTTGAGTTCTTGTCACACCCATATAGATACACATATACATATATTAACGTAATAATAATTTTTTATTATAATGACATATAAAATTTAAAATACTGTAATCTAATTATTTTGCATCTAAGATATCTTAATTTGAGTTAATATCATGTGACATATTTCAGTTCATACACATAACTGCGCACATTTAGAATTCACTCAAAATAGTACATTAGTGACAGTAATTATTATAGGTCAGTCGTATTATGCTTCAGTTATGCAAGATAATTCTGCTAAAACATGTACCTACATATAATGAACGTAATATAATAAATTACATATTGCGGTATATTTTGGTGACATGCATTATTATTACAATATAAGAATATACATAGTAATATGATATATAGTAAAATGAACACATCAGAATTCTTTATATGACGCATTATCATGCTGACCTATAAAATTGCGAAATTTCGATTGTGAATGTAATGAAAAGATGGGAAGTAATTAGAGTTATCTCGTTTAAACGAATCCCATATCTAGTAATGGCTTCCTGGTTTTTCATTTCGATCGTCTTTTGGGATCTTTACGGCAGTTATTCCTCTTGGATGAATAATAACCATAAAATTCGAATAATACATCATCGAGTACATCCGAACGGAGAAAACGAGTGGAGATTGTATTTTATATTATTCATTAAATCAGGTATTACTTCTGTGTTGAAAATCCATTTTAGCTGAAAATAATGGAATAACTGGGCTTAAAGACTGGTTCTTTGTTAACAGAATATATAAAGTTAACCCTTCGTCAGACGCGTGGCATTTACTAACATGTTTAGGCGCGTGGTCTACATTCGTAAACCAAGATTTATTACTGTTTAAAATTAACAAAAAAAATTCTTCAATAAAAACTGATGCATTTCCTTCTTTAAGTATTCCTTCTTTAAGTATTCCTTTCCTTCTTTTAAGTATTTTAAGCAGTAATAATAGAATTCACGAAAATTTAATTACGTATCTAGCATTTGTTAGGAACAATGAAAATTTGTTCTTATTTTTCAATGAATTTTTTACATACAAAGGCAAAACTAAAATAAAAACAGCTGAAGTAAACAAAAATAAAATTGTGTACTGAATTTATATAAACAGATAATACTTACAAATATCATTTATATTTAACGAAATAGAGTATTTTGGACCATTGCACAAGGTTTTGGAATATCAGTTATTCAAACACAATACACAGATGCCAGCCATTTGTTCTTTACATACAAACTGGTGGCATTTGCAGCAATCTCGTCTGGAAGATTTATTTAGACTTTTTGGCCATATGCTACAAAGTCCGACATAATTCTCGCGCTTTGGTTTTTCCATAGGTTGCTGAACTTTTGGAAGATCCAAGAGAATACTTGCACGTCTAAGTTCCACAGGTAATTATTTCACTGTAGATCTAAATTCTATTTGTGGCCGTATTAATTCCCATACAAAATCTTCAATAAATTTTCAATAAAGGTCCAGGTAAATATATAATAATATTGCTGCTTCTTGTGCGAACGTGTACATTTGGCTTAATTTTGCTCCCCTTCGTCATTGTATCCCTTCCGATGTAATACTTACTGCATATGCTCTCAACATGCATGTCACTTCTGGTTCTAATATTTCTGTCTCCGATGTTTCTTCTTCTGTGTCTGAATTGTGGTCACTTTTATTTACTAAACTTCTTCAATTTCCAGTGGATCCTCTTCTAATTCTTCCCCAGTTTCTTCCATATCATCTTCAGAGGACAATTTTTTAAGCCATCTCATCCAATCTTCCGGATCTCTCGATTTTTCGATACGGCGTCTTTTTCGCTGCGACATGCTTTCCTTTAAAATCAGAAAAAAAAAATTAGCACTCACGTATGTCAAAAACGTCAATTATCTCACATTATATACTATAAAACGCGAAGAAACAAAAATTCAATCTTGATAAAACCGTAACGTAATCAGGCACGTGGTCTACAATCGTAGGCCAACCAAATTCTTATCGAAATAAACCGTTGAGAAACGAAATGATACTAGTCGCGTAAAACAATATATTTCGAACAGCTACTCTGAGAAGGCAGCGCGTGAGGGCGCCATCTATTAGAAATTATGTTACTTAAAATAACCTGGTCTACGATCGTAGTCCACGCGCCTAACGAAGGGTTAACAGAATATATATCTTTGTTAACATAATATATATCTTGGCTATAAAGACTGGTTCTTTGTTAACAGAATCTTCACAAATCTCTAGAATTTTATTTCAGCTACAAATAATCTTTGACTGAAAAAATATTCTAGAGATTCGTGAAGATGGTGTTAACAAAATACCAATCTGTACCATTCTATTATTCGGACAGTGGTCTTTTGGTCAGTAAATATATATAAGTCCAGATATATATAGACCTTTTAGGCACTAAAAATTATTCTAAAAATATATTTCAAAATTTTAAACAAATATATGCTTGACTTATTTTTAACTTTAAATGGATGGCATAAAATTTAATAACTTATTGGTATTTCCTGTTGATCGTTTTGAGATTTTTAGTACAGTTGTACAAGCTGAATAAGAATAATAATATTCGAATAATACGTCAATGTGGATATATATATGTATGTGGAACTAAAATGAAGACATTGCAATTTTATTTACTCGTCAAAATAAAGTTTTGGTTTTGTGTTGAAAATACATTTCACTAAACATAAAATAGATAGTGACAAAGGTGTTGTTTACAAAACAAAAACAGGTCATTAGAATTCTCTCCTTCGATTGATGGTCTTCTGATCGATAAAATTCCATGGGTAAATTCATATGATTTTCGATTGCTTTATATCGATAAAAATAAACCTTCTAAAATTAGTTATTTAAAAAAACAAGAAATAAAATGCTTTAGTTATTTTAATCTTAAAACGAATGACATCATTTATAGACTCTGTATAAGAAATAGTAATATTGAAAGGGAGGGGTTTATGGCTCGCATATGTCTGTGGATATTAGGGGTGGATGGGAAAGTCGACGGGAATTGATGTCCGCCAGTTCCTGTTTCCCATGCATGACCGTGGTGTACTTGGGCGCTCTTAGCTTGCGAACTTTGCAAGTATTTTTTTTTTTATTTTCAAAGGGATATCATTATGGAAATGCTTTAATTTATGTCATTGTTTTCCTATCATATTGAAAATGGATGATATGTTAGATGTTAATTGATATATGTTGGATTTTATATGTTAAATGTATCTTAATTTTTTTACTTGACATTAATGACTAGGCTTGTCAGCGTCATGTCGCCCTTGCCTTCCCTTTGTAGCATGTAATAAGTTCCAGTGAGTTAGGGAGTTCTTATCCCGGGTATGTCTGACCCTTATTATTTTACCTCGTTCTGGGCATATGATGTCAGTCGAACAGAAAACGCGTATATATTTTATTCTCGCGCTCTCAGAAGGGAAAAAATTGTAAACTACAGTTGTCATTGCTCACCAATGTGACTAAATCTTCTTGGACGTCACTGGGGAAGATACGCCCAATTCAATATCTCTGTGCAAGTTCGTTACGTCTGGATATTGCCACTTCAAAATGCACAAACATTTTTTTAACTGTAATAATGCGTAAACTTACTGTGGTTTGGTGGCTCTTTCCAAACTTCTTTTTGAACCGTGATGCCAGGAATGACGGATTTCTATTCCACTGACGTCAAGCTGACCAGTTTTTGACTCGTTGTCGGGCTGACGGTCCAACCTTATACTTAAGTTCAATCTTAGTGTGCGCTTCATGAGCAAATAGACTAATAAACTGATAAAGGGAAAAATGGTATCCTCATAACCACATTAACAGAGTGATCTATTCAGTTTCCTAATTCTTTTATATGATGTATAACATGAGTTGAACATATAGTTAAGCAATTTTTACTCTGAAGGAACATGAAAAAATGGGTTTTCTAAATACTTCATGAAAGCACGGTCTAAGAAATATTTAATTTTATCGTTATAATATAAATTAAAGCATATAATTTCGAAAATACATTCCGGAATCAAATCGGTAAACGTTATTACATGCAAACATTTTCCCAATTTCCACATTTTTATACGAAATTCAAATTAAAGCTCATTTAAACATGCATAAATCACGAAATATACTAATTAAAATACTTGCAGTATAGCAAGTGTTTGCTAATGAAGTATATTCAGTTATTTACAGCATTCTCAAATGTCGTAGCAATTTTTCTTCTTTAATTAGATAAACATACGGAAGCGCATAAATTATAAAATCAGGCAATTAATATTTTTTCAAGTTGGACTTAAATTTCATTTAACATTATTCTGAAGAAGTATAAAATGTTTCTTGAGTGATTCCTTTAATTGCCTTGATTAAATTAGTAAAAGGGAAGGATGATTATTATGCGCAGTAAGCATTTCGTTTTACCAAGAAAAGTATCTTGTTTTTTATTGGAAATACAAAGATTTATAAATTGGCAAATATCTCAGAGAACGTTCAAAAGAGTCAGAGCATTTATAACACAACATTTTCGTCATGGTTAATTTATGTGACCGGCAGCAACTAACTTTTGTCCTAACTGTTCTTACTATTGCTTTCAGATTCACAGAAACCTTGTCCAGGCGGAAAGCCATGAGTTAGCTCGATGCTAGGTCTGGACATTAAATTGATAGTTCCAGTAAAATTAATGTTCCCGTCAATGTAAAGTTCCTATCAAAGTAATATTCGTCTGTATAAAAATAAATGGAAAATGGCAGAATTGCCTTCAGTTTAATCTGAAAGCTGCTAGTCATCGACCCAGTTCCATTTCTTTAAGAAAAAATATTTCATAATCTTACAGGGCAGCATTTAATTTCTCTTTACACAAAACTATTGCATAGCTGATTTCATATGTAGTTTTAGAAATTTTTTTTACCCTAAATGACAACTGCAATTCAACACCTTGCAGGCCAGATGGTATCGCGGTTTTAGAGTATAGCACGATGTTTTTAATTGTAGAAAAGTATGTCTTTTAAAAGATTCTAATAAATTATGCCTATTGAAAACGAAATATATACCTATGCTAACTATATATAAACAGAAGTAAACTGCATATGTTACCGGCAATGTATGAAATGCCGGCATTCTATAGAATACCTAGGCATTTTATAGAATACCGGCCGTTTTTAGGCAAAGTATGAAATATGAGAATCATTATATACTTTCCCTACGCATTGTATATAATACCTAGCCATTCTATAGAATGATAAATGCTATTTGGGCACAGTATGAAAAAAGGAATGAATCGAAGATATATTTCATACTTTGCGGTTTGTCATTTGGCATTCTATAGAATGCTTAGGAAATGTGTGAAATGCTAATCGTTTCATAGATTGCCGACCAGTTTTCGGTATTCTGCAAAATGCCTAGGTATTCTATAGAATTCCGGCTTTCATACATTGCCGGTAATGTCACCGACAATGTATGAAATGCCTACATTCTATAGAATACCTAGGCATTTTATAGAATACCGGCCTTTTTTAGGCAAAGTATGAAATATGAGAATTATCATATACTTTCCCTAGGCATTGTATATAAAACCTAGGCATTCTATAGAGTGGCAAATGATATAGGCAACATATGAAAAAAGGAATAAATCGGAGATGTATTTCATACTTTGCCGGTTTGTCATTTGGTATTCTATAGAATGCTTAGGAAATCTGTGAAATGTTAATCGTTTCATAGATTGCCGACCAGTTTTCGGTATTCTATACAATGTCTAGGCATTCTATAAAATACCGGCTTTCATACATTGCCGGTAACATATACAAAACAAATTTAAAATGTCGAAAATAATGGACTTTAGAAACTTTAGCTTTTAAAATGAAATTTAGCTAGAGATTTTTCATTATGCATAAATAATAAATTTAAAAGACAAGAGTGTGAAAATAATTTTACGAATTTATTTAAAATTAAGATATTCAATTTTAATGATTTATATCCATATGACATATCATTTTATAAACAATTTTTTTAAATTACATAATGAGAACATATTTGTGAACAACAAACTGACGCTTAAGTTTAACTGTAAAAAACCAATAAAAGACTAATTAACATCTTAAAAAGAAATATATTTTTCCTTTGTTAGTAGATAAATTAATGAAAAAATGTCATTTCAATGAATTCCGCAATAACTTTCCACAAAAGAAAAAGTTGCAGACATTATATATTGATGGCATTATATATATATATATATATATATATATATATATATATATATAATATCATATTTGTGTTGTTATATATATATATATATACATTCATGACCAAAAGTTAAGCATAGTTGCTGTTTATGTTAAATTTTCAGAAAATTTACATCGGAATGGAAGGAAACGATGTATGCGAGTGTAATAGGGTTATAGAAGAAGAAAACAATGCAAAACAAAGATAATAATAATTTTTATTATCCAAAGAAAAAGTTTGAAAGAAAAAGGGGCGCAATATGAGTGTCAAACATGATTAAAACAAGTTGACGCTGCAGTTTAATACGGTGTGGCAGAACTTCGAGTAGCCACGCGTGCTGCACAATGATCTCCCATACTTTCGATGAGGGTTTGAAAGAGTTGTGTGCTCAAAGAGTTCCAAGTCAGGTCAGGAGAGTTGGCAGGCCACTGCATGTGCTGGATATTTTCAGTTAGAAGGAAGTCTTCAAGCAAGGCCGCGCGGTGAGGAGGCGCATTATAATACATTAATATGAAATCAGAACCAACAGCAACTCGAAACAATCGAACGGTAGTCTCAAAGACTTCGGCTCTATATCTTTGACCGGTAATTGATCCCGTGTTAAAGTTTCGGAGGTGTGTACGACCGTCCATCATGATACATGCTCAAACCATGACTCCCCAAAACAGAAAATGATGTCGTACCGTGATGTTTCCCGGGTGAAAACGAGATCCACGTTCTCTCCAGATCGTGGTATGACGAGAATCACTTTGCAGGCTAAACCTGGGACTCATGACTGAACATGACATTGCCCCACTGTTGTCCACTCCACTGCCGATGTTCCAAACTCCACTGCAAACGTACGCGTTTCTGTGCTAACGCCAGGGGGATGCAAACTGCTGGTCGTCTGGCATAGAGACATCCGGGCCTGAGTCTCCTGTAAACAGTTTGTCTCGAAACAGTGACTCCTGTGGCGGCTGTCAGAGTTGAACTCAGTTGTCGGGCAGAACGGTTTCTCTGACGTAGAGCAGCTATCACCAAATATCGGTCTTGCCGAGCGGTTGTTACCCTTAGCCGACCTGGTACTAGTCGTTGGGTAACATCTCCAGGTAAATAGGTAACATCTCCAAAATTAGTTCCGCAGCAGATGTGCAAGTAAATCTCACTCATTCAAAAACTGCTCAAACAATGTGTTAAAATGTGTGAATTTCTGTATCGCAAATCATTAAGATAAAAAGCTTCAATACAAAACAGATCATGAATCGTATAACAAAGTTGCCTGCTTGTCCTTGCAAAAGGAACTTTTGCATATAAAACAACTTCAAAAAGATCTTTAACCATTGTATTCTATGTTATGCTTCTGTTGCCAATATTCTTATTTGTCTTTATTGAGTACTGTAAATTTTGTATATACTGTTTTCATTTTCTTTCTATATTTCGGTCATTTCTTAACCTTTCTATTTGACTCTACAATATTTTTCTAAACTTTCTTTTTCCATACTTTTTGGCTTTCCCCTTTTTTGTTTCTCTCTTTTTTAGCGTTTTAGTATTGTTTTAAGTTTTTAAAGACTTTTCTCATCTTCTGATGATTTTATCCTTTGAAATTGTAACCTAAATGTAAAACTGTTCTTAAAAATTTACCTTTCTTTCTCCCAATGATTATACTTCTCAAAAACTTTATCTTTATGTAAAACTATTTGTATTATTGTATATATTATTCAGATGTGACTTTTTAAAAATTCGGTAGTTCGCTGACCGTGGAAGTCGGTTTTGGCTGACTTCATTTCCAGGCTACTTAAGACAACTGCTGTAAACCCTAGGGTCAGTCGAGTGGCCTAGGTTTTCAACACACTCTATGTTAATAAAATGAACTGAAATAGTAGACTATCTTAACTGCTCAAGAAGTATACATAAGTATTCAAACATTTATTTATCGAGATCTTTAAGTCACAAGATCAACTTCCTAGCCGTGGGTGTAAAATATCAGACAAGTTAACATGAAAACTGCAATCTACTGGAATTGAAAACAAGCAAACTCAGCTTACTAATTTAATTAAGATTTATGTACTCTCATGAGGTAAAACGAAACTCATTCAGTAATACCATTTAGTCACATCACGATTTTTTATTAACTTTCAGTCACATGCAATAGTGTGGTAAGGGGGGGTATATGCCTTCTCGTTAACAAATATATTACATCAATTTTTCATAGTGTCGTTATTATGTAATATTAAAAGTTATTGTAAAAACTTATAGTTAATACTTATAGACTAAACTGTGGGCCAGACCATTATATTTTTATTATTGTTGTATGAAAAGCTGCTAATTTTATTAGTTTATCAGAGTAGTAATTTATGTTGTTAGTTCAGTATTTATTTAATATCTAACTTCATATACAGTTCTTGAATCAATCAATTATATTAATATACCACAATAATATATCATCATAAATGGGCATGCACTAAAACACTTATTTATCAATCTGTAAGTTAAAAGACCGATTTTCCTAGCAGTGAATGTAATGTTAGTGTGGAACGAAAGTATAGGGCAAATTTTTTTTTCTGCAAATAACTTTCTAATAGCACTTAAAAGTTGTCTTTTTATGTTAATAATAACATTACGAAGTCTTTCGTTCTATATTTATATCTTGAGGTGCCGCAGGAACCTTTAAAATAAGGTTTTTTTTTTTTACAAAAAATCCAAATTTAACATTAAATGATAATTTTATTCACTGCTTTACTTTTACATTTTTTAATCAAATATTGTTTTTAATAGCAATCAATAGCTGCTTCATTACCATAATAACAATAATATCAAATTTGGTTGCCTTAAATTTATACATTTACTTTCCGCAAAAGTGAAATAAATGAGCTTTTTACATACTAAAAATCAAGATGTAAAATCCAATTTGAATAGATCTATTATAATTACTTTTTTACTTTCAAATTGTTGTTCAAACACAGCTTTTAGAATAATAATATCTAAAACATTTTTAAATAACTGATAATTAATAATAATAAACTTACCAATTGTTTCCGGTCTTTTGCTTTTTAAAGAGGTTTTAGAAAGGAATTAAACCTAAACATTCAACATGAACGAACAGTTACCAACTCACTATAATTGAAGAAAATAGAATAAATGTAATGACATAATTAATAACCAATGTTATTGAAACAAAGTACATATTAAAAATAATAATAATATTCCATTAGTTTGTTAGTTTCACATTTCTTTGATTTTCAAGTTTTCTTGACTCTTAGATAAAAGTTTTTTGGTCTCAAATTTTGATATCATCTTTTGCGAAGCAATTTTTGCATTAACAAAGCCATCTCTTGCTTCAGGACCAGAGACCCTTAGTGATGACTCTATCACAAGCTTTATAACTCTTTCTACCGTTTGTGTGTTACAGGGTAAACAAGGAAAATCTATAGATTGCAACTGGCAACTAGTTTCTCTTTCTTCACTTATATACTTTTTTAAGTCCTCATCAGTTATGTGTCTTGTCACTGAAGACTCTGCGATAGTTAAATCCGTCCACTTATAATCATTTTTCTCTCTGTTCTTTGGTCAAGTAAAATATATTTTTTAAGTTTAGTTGCTTGTTTTCTTTTTTCGCACTTACATTCAGAAAATTATTTGCACTTGCAAGCTGCCACATCAAAAAGGCGTTTGCTTTCATTTAAGAACGATGCTGCAATTGAATAATATTTTTCTGTACCTTTTCTACCTTTTGATCTTATAATATTTCTGTATTTATCATGCTAGGTTTTTCCTATTTGTAACATGCGAATGCGCGACACTACAGGAATACCTGCTTTCGTCCAAAGAGATTCAACTTTCTTCATAAGAATATCTAATATTTCACTCACCGTTGGTTCTTTTGATGTTGCGTCTGGTTTCAGCTCATGTCGAATATATAATATTTCGTGATGTCACAATAAGTTGGCAAACTGAAATCACTTAATTGTTTAGGGTGCTCAAAAATTGGGCATTCTAATTTCTGTCTTGTCTGAACTGGTCTTCACACTGCCATCGCACTAAAGACCAAGTATTAACTAATAAACTATTATACTGATATTCAAGCTAACACATTCATAAGGCAAAACAAAACCAGTAAACAACAGCATAAAAACACTTGCTACTCAAACGATTCGTCTGCCTGCACTGACTGACGTCAGAAACATGTAATCGTTGCTTCAACTACATGCTTCTCTTCCCCCTCCCACACCCTACACCAGCCAAAGATATGCCACCTAACTCAAGGCCACTTCTGTGCACCTACTGTTCTACTTCTGACTATTAATTTACTGAACTAAAAAAATGTTTTGCTACGTTTTTAATTAAAATGTAAGGAGAATCCTTACTATTACAAAATAGTGTTAAAATCTAAAAAATGTATTTTAAAAGATGCAAGATTTAGTAGCATAAATATTAACGTTTTGCAGTATAGAATTGAAATTATCTACTACAGAATAGTTTATATGTATAATTTGAATATTTAAAACAGGCATTTGGTATTTAAAATATTTATTTCACTATACCAAATTTATCAAAATTAGTAAAATCTACTTAAAAATACATATTTTCAACTCTTTTGCGTCACCTCTAAATATATTATATTTGTGAGCATACTTTAACTCTGTCTTAACAAAGGCGAAGACAACTTTTTATCACTATTACATGTCGAAATGAAAAAAAAATTACCTTTTCGTTCCACTCTAGTTTAATGTACCAGAGAAGTTAATATAAAAGTTGAAATCTACTGGAATTGAGTCTAAATAAACTCAGTTTACTATTTTATTTAATTTCTATGCAGCTTCAAATGGCAAAACAAGACTATATAGTAATACCACTTAACCACATCATGAATTTTTATTCACTTTCAGTCAGACACAGCTGTGGCATGGGTGGGTATTTATATTATCTGCCAAAATATTTTTATATAAAAGGTTGTTGATTTTTTTAAATTTATTAACATAGGAATTTATGTTGCTATTTCATTTCCTTAATATCTAACTTCCTATTCAGTTCATTACTGAATTAATTATTCATACATACCACCTTCCCTTTAATAAAACTATTCCGATTATTATAGCAACATGAAATTCATCTCACTAAACACATAATTCGTCCTAACACTCACCATTTTCAGATCCTGGCTATGGTCACGCTTACGCCACCGTCTACTAAGGCTTTGGCTAAAGTCAAAACTTTGGGATAAGCGAGTGATTTGTATAATAGACAAAACACATTTCTATATTATAGATCTTCAAATGTGGTAGCAAAATTATTTACATAAAAAGCTGTTGATATTTTTAAAATTTATTAACATAGGAATTTATGTTGCTATTTCATTTCCTTAATATCTAACTTCCAATTCAGTCCATTACTCAATTAATTATTGATACATACCACAATAAAATATCATCATAAATTCACAGAAAGTTTCAAACGAAACAAAATATAATTTCTATTTTTATGGAAAGTAAGATTATGAATAATATTTGCTCCCTCAGTATCTGCATCGTCATTTATGCATATAACTCATCATTCAAAACTAACTCTTCTAGAACACTTCTGGGGAAAGAAACAAAAATGCTATACCTAACGAAGTATCTTATCCAAACCGCCTAAAACATTCAAAGCTCATTAATTTTGCAATGCGTAATTGTTTCGTTGGAACTTTTTTTTATATTTGGATGCTAAAAATTTCTAAGAGAGAAAAAGCTTCTACAGACTTGAAGCTGTAGCAGTTATTCAACTGATTTATTATGCAAGTTTGTTAACTGAGAAAGAACAATAATGTGTGTTCAGAAACTTCTAGAATTCTATGTATTCCCGTTCTAAACGTAATTTTTACATTTCAGCTTTCTCCCGGAAATGGCAAAATTAGATACACTGGAACGACATTTTAAGAAGACACAAGTTCAAATACCTTACACGAATATATAAAAAAGTAGTTTTATTCATATAAATTTTTTGCTAAAATATACCAAATAGATTCGTAATAAAATTTAAATTAATACATATCCCAACCTGCGATGGTAATCTTTCCTTATATAATTATAATTGGCTTAAATTGTCATTCATATTTCACATGGAAGTACAACTTTAAACGTAAGGTTTTCTTAATTCACCTGTTTTCATACTGCATTAACCGATATTGGAGACCATAAAAAAATTTAAAACTTATAATATTTCTGAGATGCCGTGTGGTAATGTCATTTATGAAAGGAAATATGGCAATGCATGTAGACTGCAAAGTTCAGGTTCATGCATATTTCCCATCTGATACGGAGATAGGCACTGCTCACGATCTGCTCAAGATTGCTGAAATCGAACAGAACATACTGTAAAGAATCTTGCTATCCTAACTGAGAACAGAACCCTGGATCTTCGACTCCTGCTCGTTTTACCTCAGGTTAGCCTCCTATTTCTACTAATTTTACCCAGTTTTGTGTCCTGCGTGGTCGTTGTCCTCTTGATTTAAAATCGGCGCTCAATATCCCAGAGTCCACTGAATGTGTTATAGTCGTACTAAGGTCACTTTCACACCTCCAAAATTTTTGTATTAACCTACAGAGTTAATTCATTCGGGCGCCATTGTAAAGAACCCTGGATCTCAGAACTGGCCAGCCGACGTTCTGCCGTTGAGCTACTGTGAAGAAATTGCAAGCTCTTGTTGTCAAAGTGGACTTTGCAACACGCACAAATAATAATAATCCCTACTTTGCTTAGGTGTAGAAAAATGCATTAAAAAAGCAATAATTCCGAATACATTTTAATTTTTTTTATATTTTTACATCCAGATACGATTATATTTTAAAATCCCAAATTTACATCCTGGATTTTCATTTTCATTAGTGTAAGATATTCATCAAGACATATTTTGACCCCTTATTCCGAAGTTCTCTTGCAAATAACTAAGAATTTATGATTTGCATCTGATTTTTTTAAATGCATATCTGTATGCTTTAGATAAAAGTGTTCCATTAGATACAAACCACAATTTTGGGATCGCGAATTTATTAAGAAACTGAATATACACTGCCTTACAAAAGTTGAGCAACTGATACAAATTCTCAAACAATAAACGCATTCGTGTATTTTATTTGGTGAAATTTTCTGTTGTCTCCGATGAAGATTCGCAACTATCAAATGATGCGTCCAATAGCAGCTTGCCCCAGGCAAAATATTAAAATTAGTGGTTGTGTAAAAACGAACCTTTTGCGTCTAAGAGATTCAATGCTCAAAGATAATTTTTCGAAGAGTGTTAGGGTTGATTTGGGGTTATATTTGCTTTGTTGTGACACAAATAATGCCTTTTGGTGGTTATCAATGCTAACGTGCTGTTAGGGGCTCTATAAAGGAAGTCGTCAACTTATTTTCTGTGGGTCATTTTGTGGTGAAAAAATAAAATTACATAACTTAAATTAATTTTTAATTATAATATATATTTGAATTGAATTATCATTCTTAACTATTATTAGGTGTGGTTGTGAATCACACGCTCGTACATTGCATATCTTGGCCGCAATAACTTACCATTATTTCTTTGTGCGAGTTCCTAAAATATAATTATTAATTAACATACTACACAATTGAATTCCACAATTTTAAATTTTAAAATAAACATTATTTATTTCACATATTATGATTACGATTAAACTTACATTAATTTTATATATACTCTTAAGTAGGAGAACATGCACGTGTGAGACCAGGATTTTATATTTGCCTCAAATCATACATTTGACCTATTATATATGCAGATTTGCAGACATCTCTGTCGTCTTGGACATCCGGGGCTCCAATTGACATTGAAAGCACACTATTGAATGCTCATTGCCACCAATTCTATAAAGCACACTTTTGAACGTTCTCGACTGCCATTCAAATCACAACGCTCTCGGCCGGCCATTGCCTCAATTGAGGCTGAACCTTCTCGAAAAGCATCGCCTTCAATTTCTTGATTTCAACACTCTTATACTGTCATTCTTAATTGATTGCATATATGTTGAACTTTTTCTGCTCGTTGCCATATCATTTTGCCTGAGGTCCAAATGCGCCCTCCGTATGGCTATTAGTTGTTAGTCAAGGCGATGCAGTAACACTTCTGCATTGACCAACTTATCATCCAATCCGCATGGTTTCAGGCTTGGCCTCAAGGATATTTTTTGCCATAACCACATCTGCGATTTATGTGAACTAAATTTATTAGGGTCCGGACCTCTCTGTCCAAGACTATCATAAAATGGCGCCTACGAGTCTGTGCTTTGTTTCCTTGTCCGTATCGTATAAATCTCAAAATTGCTTAAATGTCTCCTGGTCTCACACATTCTGCCATTTCTCGTTTATGAACATAATTCCAAACATGTTGAACAACTATCCGGATACCCTTCTTACGTTGCCCTAAAGAGACAATATCGTTTGCTGAACAATACATGACATTAATGGCCAAATGTAATAACCGGGAGACCGCACCACTTCTCGGAGCAAAAGCTACTTTAGTAATAAGAAAGTCAAAATCTTCAAGTACTATGAGGTGAAAGCTACATGTTAAAGGGCTCTGTATTCTAGTTCCACAAGTTTGTGTCCCTTTTAGCTCTAAGACTACAAAAGTACTATCAAATTGGTGTCATCTGCAAGGGACGTGGATAGAAGTGCAATGGACCAATATACTTTTTACTTATGAGTTACGATTTATTCTAGATTCATAAACTAAAGATGTAGATGCCAGGAAAAATACGAGGAATACGGAACCAGCTGTATAACACGAGTAAACAACACGTCTTTAGTCATGGTAGAGTGATAGTATGAGTGGATTTTCGTTGGGATATCACTTCGACTTGCACGTGTTCTCAGAAGGTGCAGTTTTGGCAGAAAAATATGGGGATAAAATCACAAAACACTTTGACAGAATCTACGCTGCAGCAGTAGGTCCAGATTTTCGTTTGATGGAAATCAACACCCGTCCATATATAACAGAGCAGTAGGAGAAATACTTTGAAGGCTAAAGTATTGCTTATGTGCAGTAGCTAGCATATTCTCCGGTCCTCAATCCCATTGAAAATCTTTGAGATGCCCTTTGAAGAGCTGCTTCTACCCCCTCTAAGCGCTGAAGACCTCACTTCTACAGAAATAGACGTTATTGTCCTTTGCTGCACTGGATCTTTTGATTGAAGGGATGAAACGCCTATGCAAAGCTTCTGACAAAGGCAAAGGAGGTCACATTTCATATTTGGGCCTGTTCGGTTTGTTTGCATACGAATCCTTCCCCGATTGTACTGGGTGCAAAACAAGCACTTAAAGGAAAAATGTAAACATAAATATGTTTTCTTTAATTCCATTATTATGCTCACGAATATATTATTTGTGTTACAATCTTCTTGTGATATTTGAAGTCAATCAAAGCAAAACTTTGATTTGTGTCCGATTTATTGCTGTGTGCTTAATTTTGGAAGGCATTGCATATAACATGGAGTACATATATGTAACATCACACGTTTTAATCGTAAAAAAATCTGATGTGGGCAGCACATGACTTTCCTTATATAATGCAATGAATTTACTACTTTTACAGTAAAAAAAATATTATTTTTATAGTAGTTATTTATATTATTTCCAATATATTGAATTTTCGTCAATGAGTCGTCATTTTCCACGTCGTCATCATCAATGAGTCTTCATTGATTTAGCGTCATTTTTATCCATTTGGCGAGTTCTTCGTTAATTTAGCAACATTTAAAAAAGCCGCCAAGTAGTCGATATTCCACCAAATTCGTCGCCAAAATCTCGCCAAGCGTTATGGACAAACGAAGAAATAAGTTATTCTTACAGCAGATAAATGACTATTGGCGTTCAAATACAAAAGTATTACTAAAAGTATCTTTTTTCATGATTGGAATGAGCTAGATCCACGAGAATGATGTCACCAAATTTATCGCATAGTATTACATATGAAAAGTGACCATGTTTCTCAATAGGAATTTTTTTTTTATTTTATATGACTTTTTGATAATTTTTTTTAAACTGTGCAATATCTTGAAAACAGTCCATGTTAGCGTTCTAAAATTTATGTCAATCGTTTTCTAATTCAAAATTACATAAGAAATGTCTATTTGCGTAACTTTGTTAGAGGTCTTGATTTTTTGACGATTTTTTCAAAATTTTATTCGAAAGTTTAGGGGGGTTCTGAACATTCGATTGCGTATAAAAACAATAGGCTTTCAGTGTTTATGGATTGTGATTTTCGTACCAAATTTCGTTCGAATAGGTCCGTTCGTTCGTCAATTATCGTCTCCACTGACACACACACACACACACACACACACACATACGTTCACAAACACACACACAGTCTTCACTTCAAAAATGTTTGATTCGTGATCAGGGATGCTTGAAACGTGCTCTCCCGTCGAAAACTCCAATTCGAATTTTCGACCCCGTCATAATACTTTCCTTTACATTATATATATATAAGGAAAGTAATATTTTCCATTTCGGTTTAATCCTCACGGAGTCCTTCGGTTTAATAATCATGTTCGATTTGATCATTCGCTTTAATCATTAAACATTAAGTTCTTTGAAAAATAAGTAATTTGGAGACGTTATTCGCGACATCTAACCTGCAGGATTAATTTGTTCGAGCGTTATTTCACAGATCTTATTACATATCCTGTGAGATATATCTTTAGACTCATTAGGAGTTATATCCATGGAGATACTGCGAAGAAAATGCTTCATTTTATGTAGCGAACGCTTATAATGCAGTATTAAGTGCCTTGAGCTGGATACATCTTTAGTTCAACATTTAATGCTAGCCTGTCACTCTTTGTCCCAGGTATCATAACGTTGAGCTAAGGATATACCATCTTGCGACAGTTAATGCTGCCTTATGAGTGTTTTCTATACATGTTTGACATCGGCAAAGTAATAAAAAATAAATCCTTACAGAACCCGCCGATAGGCATGAAGAAATTAAGCTAGATATATAGTTTACTGATATACTTAGCAAATATTCCTATCTTAATTCAAAGAGAAATATATTTTATTTTTCTCTGCTATTCAATGCATTTTATTAAAAATTTAATTAAAGCCATATATCATGGAAATTGGAAAACTTCTCAAGGTATGCTTTTCATATTTGATGTGCCCAATAACCAATATTATTAACGACGTAGTTTAAAAGTTTCAAAAACTTTTCGAAGATACAGAATAATTCTTAGATTTCGTATTTCCAATATAAATTTTTAAATTAATATAATATCTAAAGTGTATGATTTTATATTATAAATTTGGAAATCCAGTTATATATATTAAAGATCAACGTTTGTCAGTTCCATTACATACAAAGTGTAATGCATAGGGACAGTATTGCGGAAGGTTCGAAAATTCGTATATCAGGTTTTCGACGGATTTTCAGTTTTTAAATCGCGGAAAATGAATCGAGGCATTTGATGTGATGTCAGTATAAGTGTGCATGTCTGCGTGTCTGTGAAGCTTCCCGACTCTGCTCAAATTGTCCCCGTGATCACGCGGAGTACAAGCACGTTAAATATGTGGGTAAGTCCTTCCGAGAGGTTGGTGTTAAAAGATGTGGGGTGCGGTCCCTATGGATGTCGCCCCCACTGGGTTCCGGTCTATATCGGTGACTGATAACACTGCCCCGACAGTCCAAACAGAAACATTACACCTGCTGGTAGATCGGACGGTCTGGGTCGAAGAAGGATACTGTGAAGCCAATGTCTCCAGAACGAATGTTTAAACTCGAATACATGAGGTACGATAATTACATTATGTGAATAGCCTGTTGATTTTTAAATGCAATCAAATATTTTGAAATCTTCCGAAATTTTCTAAAAGTTTTTATGACCTCAAAAATGTTTAATACTATTTTTAAACAAATCTTTGATATTCTGGGCAATTCGTGGTATTCAAGTTGCAGTTTTTTATACGTAATTAATCAAAATAAAACATATTGCGCTAATTTTAGAAAGCTGTCAGAAACAGTTGTCGAGATAATTGCTAGTTTTCAAATAGATACAGCAAGAAACTTATTAGAGTAAAATATTACAGAAGCAAAAAGTATTAGAGTATTTCATGTTGTTTCAAACGTTGGCTTTATATATAAACTATTATAGGACAATAAATGAGATTTGAGCCACAAATAAGACGAAAATTCAATATCTTGGGAAGAATATAAGTATCTACTATAAGAATAACCTAACATTTTTACTGTAAAAGTAGTAAATTCATTGCATTATATAAGGAAAGTCATATGCTGCCCACCTCAGATTTTTTTAATATTAACGATGTGAGCGAATATTTTCATACTTATTCATATCATTATAAAATATATATTATAAAGGATAAGTATTTTAAAGTGTGCTATTTCCTTTAAGTAAATTTTTTTTAAGCAACACATTTTGACCTCCGCTGCGTAAATTGTGTCCTAAATTTTGCTATCTTTTCACGTTTCTCACATCAAAATCTCATTATGATATAAGAACATGGCACAGTAATTCGTTTAATGCATTTTTAAAGAGAGCAGTATATCATTTTAAAAGTTCATTACAATGTTAATATAGACATGTAAAAAGGAAACAAGAATGGGAAGAAAAATGTGCTTCCATCATTAAAATACGTGAGACTCCATGCTACCTTTTCATATATTAACATATCTTTAGATATCATATAACATTAAATTTTGAGAAGCTTTGTTCACGTGTTATTTATTAAAAAATCTTGAAGTTTTTCTAAATAATTCTCTTAAAGTTTACTATTTCAAGTTGGCAACATGTCAGAGATGTTGATGAATTGCATATTTGATTGACATCTGATAATATACAATTTGGATTCAATTTACATCCGTCGCGCGAAACATATCACATCGTGGATCATATCAAAATATCGTTTTCCCCCATGAGCTGTATTGATGCCACTGTTACAGAAAATAATATGATATTTTATAATAAATATCATACTATTAAATTTGAATTTCTAAGCATATTAACTTCAAAATTATCTGGTTATAATTTTTACATAATATACAAACACAGAAGATTAGAATATTTCGTAGAGCTATCTGCTGTCATTCCTGCTTACTCGAGCATATATATATACGCACAATTCTTACATTACACCATGTATATTTATGCAGTGAAAAATTGGATTACTACCTTAAGCACCTGCATTACATATGCGAGTTATAGAACTTTAAGTATGTTGTTAAGGGATTTACGTATATTCACCCATCTTTACCACATGCATTTATTTTTCCATTCCTTAACTTATATATGGAGCAGGGAAAATGGGGTATTTCATACAACTTCAGTACCTGTTTTATTACCTATACACCTGTACTTACCTATATACCCTTACTTAAATACCCTTTATTACTTATATACCTATATACCCTTTATTACTTATATACCTATATACCTGTTTTACTACAATTATAGTACCTTTGATATCACATTTACACTTCAATCCATCTTCTCTTTATTTTTGCTATTCAAAACAATTTCATATATATATATATATATATATAGCACAGATTGCATAAAATTCTAATCACGTGTTTTTATGCAATCATAGAGATAACGGATTTCAGTATATCTGTCTAGAATGTGCCGCTGAAGACGTTTCTGGGAGATAAACTATTCATTGATTAACTTCCTTTTTCCAGCCCTTCCTTCTTACTGTCTGATTTTTAATGTAATTAAATACACGTTATTATGCTACCCGCGGTTAGATGATGTGCTTACTGATTATATATATATATGTATATATATATAATATATATATATACATATATATATATATATACATATATAATGTCATTCTGCAGCTAATTGAAGAACCGAATATATGTGCGCATGCGTGGAGGATTACAACGTAAGTAGTTCATCTAGAACATATTAAAGGAGCTTATATAGGACGTGTTAAAGGAGCTTATGTATGGTGTATTACACCCGCATTATATAATTATTTCATATTTAAGTAGCGGGTGCTCATCTAGGACCTGGATAAAGATGGGTAATTCATTCTAATAAATATATAAACGTGTAAACATTATCACAAAAACTAATTAACTTCCAAATATACTGGGTAATTAAAATACGTCAAGGGCACCAAATGTAATGACAAAAAGCTATGTTAATTAATTTAATTTAATTTGTTATTTAGTCGAATTATCATTAAATTAGGGCTTACATATAAAATTTAATTTTGCGCTGTAACAGTAAGTGCATCGCCGTATGTATCCTACATATAACTCATATGTTTGTAGCTTTCAGTATCAACCAATAAATAAAAATATATCATAACCAATAAAGGATTAAAATGCAAAAAACTACTAAATGATGACACATTGTTTTGTCAAACTTTAATATTCATTCAAATTATTAATATTATTTCTATTCATTAAGAGTTTCATTTTACTATTCTACTCATTCACAATTACGAGTTTAAAGTTCGTCAATCATTCTCCAAATTTAAATTGAAAGTATTTTTCATTTAAATTTGAAACCCAATGTAATAACATATATTTTGATACGTGACATTATATTCAATTTATTGATTAAAATGTAAGAGGCATCCTTGGCTACGTTAACTCGTGGTTTATCTAACTTGCACAATTCATTCTAGCTCTCCATTTATAAACAACAACTCTTCAGCAACTTTTTTCAACAACTTTTAACTCTCTTAGACTCGTATCTGTAAGGACTCATACCTGTGAACTACGTGAAGGTTTGCATTCACTTCATAACTGTACTTTATATATATCTCAACTGTTTTTAGCATCACTTATTTGAGCTGATCTTGTGTTTTTCGACTGCTCTTGCTGATTCCGCTTCCCCCCCCTTGCATACATCGGACCATAGACTGGCAACTCATATGCAAACCCCCAGTTCCGCCTCCATTGACATGAGCTATATGGTCAAAGAAAGCACTCATTGGTTGGAGATCACTGAGCGTAACTGTCAGTGGACTCGATAGCGGCAAGAATCAGAGGTTTTTCGAAAAGACAAACCAGTCTTATTGCCCACTATAATGAATTTAGAATTTAATGTCAATTTTTGGCTTCAGCCAGTCTGCCTTCTTTGTTAGATGGAAGTTTGGGTTTATTGCTTAGGCTTTACGTGACATTCTTGATACCAGCATCCTAATATCAAATATTCTGCAATCGCATAAATCTGTTAAAATGTCTCATCAAAAATACACTCACTGCACAAAAACATAAGCAGAATAAAAGCATAATGTTGTGAGCGCAAAATTTCCCCTTTCTTCAGAAAACTATTTCCCCCTTCATACATTTGTCTGTGTCTCGGAGGCAGACAAGAATGAAAACACTCGACGGGCATTTCCATGACGTGATCGTGACGTGATCTTAGGTGTGCCAGAATTTCGATGTTCAAGAACGGTTGCCAGATTTGGCGATTTATCGCCAATTTGGCGAATTCCCGAATATTCAAGAAGCATCTACGAATAACTAATATTCTACCAAATGTTAGATAATTCCAGAAGTTTATATAGAGAGAGCCTATAAAAAGGAGTCATCAATCAGCGGCAGTTCAGCTGACGAGTTGACAAGATACCAGCTATAGTGAACTGTGACTTTTGGCAATGTTTAATGTGCAGTCTGGTTGTATATTGTTTCTGTTTACTTTGCGCTTGTGAATAGACGTGTTTAGTTATCCAGAAATTGAGATTCATTTTTGAATCCTGCGTACACACCCACGTGTCAGAGGATAGGCCGCAACAATATACATATCCGCTAAATCCATAAATAGGCACATTTAAATTGTTTTTACTTAATCCAAAACAGAAGAAACGCTGTTAAGCGTTCATAATTCGCTTATATAAATGGAAATTTCGAATAATTTTTGCTTTCTCCTAGTATATGTAAAAAGAAAGCACTTTGTTGAAGACAGAAATTCGACTCTCTAAGTGTTGCTGGATCTACATGTTTTGAGTATCCCTGAAAATAGATCAACCATTTTTAACTGATGTTGGTGTGTATCTGTCTGTTTTTATATGTGTGTATGTTTGTCAATGAGTCTGTAACGACGATACCTCTCGAACAAGTATAGCTAATTAATAAAATTGTATGAAAACATGTCAAAAAAATCTGATGCGGGCAACACATGACTTTCCTTATATAATGTAATGAATTTACTACATTTACAGTAAAAAAAAATAGGTTTTTCTTATAGTAGATACTAATATTCTTTCCAAGATATTGAATTTTCGACAATTAGTGGTCATTTTTATTGATTTAGCGTCCTTTTTATCCATTTGGCGAGATTTTCGTTAATTTGGCAACATTTCAAAAATTCGACAAGTTGGCGACATTCCGCCAATTACGTCGCCAAAATCTCGCCAAGAGTTATGGACGAAGAAATAAGTTATTCTTATAGCAGATAAATGATTATTGGCGTTCAAATACAAAAGTATTACTCAAAGTATTTTTTTGATGAATGGAACCTAGATCCACGAGAATGATGTCACCCAATTTATCGCAAGATATTACATATGAAAAGTGAACAAGTTTCTCAATAGGGATTTTTTTTTTCTATTTTATATGACTTTTTGATAATTTTTTTGAAAAATGTGCAATATCTCGAGAACGGTTCATGTTAGCGTTCGAAAATTTATGTCAATCGTTTTCTAATGAAAAAATACATAAGAAATGTCTATTTGCTTAACTTTATTAGTGGTTTTGATTTTTTGACGATTTTTTCAAAATTTCATTCGAAAATTTATGGGGGTTCTGAACATTCGATTGCGTATAAAAACAATAGGCTTCCAGTGTTTATGGATTGTGATTTTTGTACCAAATTTGGTTCGAATCGGTCCATTCGTTCATGAGTTATCGTCTCCGCAGACCCACTGACACACACACACACACACATACTTTCACACACACACACACACACATACTTTCACACACACACACACACACACACACACACACAAACACACACACAGACATCACTTCAAAAATGTTTGATTCGTGATCAGGGATGCTTGAAACGTGCTCTCCCGTCGAAAACTCGAATTCGAATTTTCGACCCCGTCACAATACTTTCCTTATACATTATGTATATAAGGAAAGTAATAATCAATACTTTAAAAATATAAAGACAACCAAAAAATGGGCCATAATTTAAAGTATTTTATTGAAATCTTCTTTTATGGCGTACTAAATCACACAGCCATAGCGCTTTCGGGCAGTATTATGCCCTTCATCAGTGGCAAAGTGAAAATAAGGGGCGAACATGATAAGTGGCGAACAATTAAATAATATTTTAAATGTCTCGTATTTAGAAATGTAATTTTGTCTGGCTGTTATGGCATGTATTTAAGCTCATGTTCGCCACTTATTTCCACTTTGCCACTGATGCTATAGCTGTTTAATTTTAGTACGTCGAAAAAATAAATTTCATTAAAATATTTCTCATTATGGCCAAATTTTTGGTTGTCTTCATATTTTTAAAGCATGGCTAATTAGATAAAATTCTTTCGCTCCAAAAATGCTAAAGGTATTGTGAGGCCAGAATATGTCCTCACATGAGACATTTTTATTTCAATATTTATGGTGCCTAGAACGGCTAACAAAGCTCGAGTCTGGCTGGCGCTGGTGTTTACAACAACGTGGACTTTTAGGTCAAATACAATAAATTTGGGTGTCCCAGGCCAAAGGGGCTGAGAGGGGCCTTGATAAATGTCAAGTTATGCCATTGAGTTCAGAAGAACCAATGAGCGCCAAGGAGAAGAAGGGCGGAGCTATCCCCCCCCCCCCCGCCGAAGGAACCACAAACCACTTTGATACGAAATGTTGTACAAGTAACTGTGATACAAAATGTTGCAGAAGTAAGTGGACATGAAATGTGGTTGCGAGAAGTTTCCTACGAAGTGTTGTTGAAAAGAGTTTGACAAAAGGAGCGAAGCAAACATAACCTAGCAGTTGCAGATATAAAGTATCAGTCGAAGTGAAAAGTGCGAGTAGGAGCCACACACCATACAGTTATGGCCGTACTTCAGCACTAAGACCGATGCAAGCGAGATGATGAGTCCAAGACTAAACTGGAAGGTATGTGCTCTGAATGTTACCGGTCCTAGACACCATCGTAAAATTAGTATTGCTGGTCGTATCTCCCCTAGCTAAAATAGTTAAATGAAAATTGATAATAAATGAGAAATGATATAAATGATAAATTGTTGTTGAGGATAAATTGATGTGGTTAATAAATTATATTGTTTAAGTTTTAAATAGTCTAATCTTTTAATATTAATTAATAATTCTTTTCAGGACTTACACAAAAGGTAAAAATAATTGGAGGGTTATTGCGGCACAACAACGACGATGTACGATTTTAATGTTAATTCCACTTTATGAGATCAACGGCCATGTTTTCAATGATTAATAAACAATTAATATTAATATAATCCTTAAACGTAACTCATTTCATTCCACGTCCCACAGGTATATTGATTTTTGTGCTTAATAAACCAGAGGAAATATCTCAATTTTTCAAAAAAAAGTTAGATAAAGTATAATTATATTGAACTGTTGAAAAGCATCAAAACAATATTTCGTTTCTGCCCTTGATGATATTTTTTCTTACTTGAAGAGAAAGTAATATGTTTGGCACGTCCCCTTTTAGAAATTTTGTTAGATATGTATATTATGATCGGAATTGCGTTATATAACTGCGCCTTTCACATTAAGAATAATGCATAAAATTTTGTAGTCTATTCTCTCTTCCTTCTTCAAGATCTCATCATCATTTAAGAATATGATACGAAGAATCATAAAATGCGATTTCAAAGAAAGGATCATATAATATTGAAATCTCGTGACAATGTTCAAATGTCCATACAAAATAATAATAAAGGAAAATGGAAATATGCTTCCTTTCATGATGAAATGCATCCTTTAAACTCCATTATATGAATATGTGCCGCTTTCAATTTGACATCATTTCTGAAGCATTAAAACTTAAATAATAAAAGGCAATGTGTGTGTGTGTCTTATAAGCTATAGGTTCAGCGACCGAGCGTCGGAGAGCTACGAAATTTGGCAATCGGAGACCCGGGGGGGGGGGAGGTGACACGTCAAAACCGATATTTAAAATTTGAATATTTTTTTTTTAATATTTAATGTTTTATGCGATTTCGACCATTTTTCCCCTTTTTCCTCAACCATCCAGACGTCGTAAAAAAAAAAATCACACGATTGGAAAGAGCAGACATTTGCGAGTAAAAATATATCAATTTTAAATCTCAGGGACAAATTCAAATATTTTTTAAAGATTTTAAAACAAAAGTCACTTTCAGCTCAAAAAAACGAAATTTTGTTTTTAAATCCTCGCATCGGAAATAGTTCCAAGATTTTCGACTAATAATTTACATTTTTAGAAAGCTCAAAGATCTGTCTTTCTCACAAGCCCAATCTGGTCAAGAAATAATTATAAATAGCAGCCTGATCCTGATTTTAAAGAAGTAATGATTTTAAATTTCTCTGCGATTTGTCGGGAACTTCCGACCGACATCCCACTTACCCTGCACACGCAACCGGGGAAGTCAGGACGTTTCCATGGAGATTGTGAATCGGAATTGCTTGTTTTAAATGATGGAATTAAGAGCTTAGCATATGGTCATTATATAATTTAAATGATTGAATTATGGTGGATTGAATTGTGGTGGATTGAATTGTGGTAATGTATTGTATACATCGGGTGAAATTGTTATATTTATACTGTAAAAGAAATGGAACGATATGGATTTTTTAAATGGATATTTTAAATGAATATTTCAATTTATGGATATTTTAATTTTATGGATATTTTAAATGATGGAATGATGGAATGAGGATGATGGAATCAGAAGTCCTTCCAAGAGGTTGGTGGTAGGGAAAGGAGGGTACGGTACCTCCCCCACTGGGTTGAGGCCTCAATTGGGTGAATAAAAAGAAAGTTATAGAGATTGTCACGGAGGGCGCGGTAGCCCAGTGGTTAGCGCGCGGGAACTGCACTCGGTAGGCTCGGGTTCGATTCCCGCCACTGCCAAAACTGCCGCCGTGTTCACGCGGAATATGATCATGTTAAACATGTGGGTCCATAAGTCCTTCCGAGAGGTTGGTGGTTGGGGAAGGAGGGTACGGTCCCTGTGGATGCCTCTCCCACTGGGTTCCGGTCTAAATTGGGTGAATGTAAAGAAATGTATGGAGATTGTCGCGGAGGGCGCGGTAACCCAGTGGTTAGCGCGCGAGAATCAAAATTTTTAAGGCGGATTTAAAATTCACAAATTGCTTCGAAAGTTTAAGGATATATTCAAATTATCCCATAAAATATATAAAACCAAATTTAGCAAAATATATTCAGTAGTTTTAAAATAAAATTTAAAATATTAATTACATCCTTTACATGAAGAGATCACGTGATCATTATATGAAGAGATCAGGTGACCCAATTTAAAAAATCTGATGTGGGCAACACATGACTTTCCTTATATAATGCAAAGAATTTACTATTTTTACAATAAAAAAAATTCATTTCATATGTAATACCATGCGATAAATTGGGTGACATCATTCTCGTGGATCTAGCTCGTTCTATTCATGAAAAAAGATACTTTGAGTAATACTTTTTTATTTGAACGCCAATAGTCATTTATCTGCTTTAAGAACAATTTATTTCTTCGTCCATAACGCTTGGCGAAATTTTGGCGACGAATTTGGTGGAATATTTCCAACATGGCGACTTTTTTAAAGGTTGCTAATTTAACGAAAATCTCGCCAAATGGATAAAAATCATGCTAAATCAAAGACGACTCATTGATGATGACTACATGGAAAATGACGACTCATTAACGAAAATCCAATATGTTTGAAAGATTATAAATAACTACTATAGAAATAATATATATATATTTTTTTACTTTAAAAATAGTAAATTCATTGCATTATATAAGGAAAGTCATGTGCTGCCCATATCAGATTTTTTTTTGCTCAAATTATGTTCATCTATATCCTGAAACAACACAATTACAATATATTTGAGTTTAAATGATCATTCAACTTTGATTATTTCTACAACGAAGCCTATTTTTTACTTATGGAGGATGTAAATACCAAAAGATGTAGACTTAGTTGTATAAGAATTGCTGCATTTCTTCAATGCAAAATTATTTAGCCCATGGAGTCTGCAATATAGCTGATATGAATCATATAGCTGATATCATTGATTTTACAGATAAGCAAACGCTGTTTGATGAAGTTTTGAGCATAGAGTTAAATTACTTGTACCTTCATAGTTTTAAGTTTTAAATAAAATTAATTATTATTGTATTGTAATGAATGAAATGAATGGAAAACTGTATATGTATGAAATGCTGCTTTTATTTAAAGAGCCAGCTGATTTATATTTCGATGACGTCATTTGAAGAAGCTCATTTGTTTTCGATGAAGTTTTCGAATAAATCATTGCAGTATTATGATAATTTTAAAAATATTACCCAGGAATGTATCGCATTTTAGAGATGTTTAAATAAAATTGCATTAGAGTTGGAAAGTGTTTCATAATCAATGCTTTATGCATGATTGATCTTTCTTGTTTATTAATAAATTGCTATATTGAAGGGGTATGGCACCCGAATTGCTGAAATCTGCAATTCTGAAGTTATAGTTGTAATTTTTTGTATCCAGGTTGATTTTAAGTATAGTAAACAAAATGTGATATTCAAATTTTGAAAGAATAAAAAAAATATTTTTTAAAAATAAAAATTTCAAAAATTTCACAAGTTTTATTTTTGATAGAAGTAGAAAAATATATTTTCTAAAATTTTTATTTGGACATTTCTTAACATAAATATATATAAGAAATAAATTGCCGTCAAAGTTTTTGTAAGTATGAAACAGAAAATGTTTAAGAAAATATAATGTAAAAAAAAACATGATTTTACACCATATTGGTTTCGAAAATCATAATAAAAAACAAACACATATTTCAGCAATTTCTGAAGACAAATTGAATAAATGTATATATATAACAATGTATATATATAACAACATATCCGTGCAGTAAAATTTGACTTATATCAATTTAATTTTATAAAAATGTCGAAAATCACGTCTTTGAGAAAAAAAGCATTAAAATTTAAAAAATATGCAAAATAGCTGTTTATGAAGATATTCATCTGAAAAAAAAATTTCAGTAATATTTTACACACAAGAAATATATTACAAGTTTAAATTTTAACAAAATGTTAATATATGTACAAAAAATAAATTTTAAAATTGAAAAAAAATAAAAAAAATGTTCATCAAAAATTTTATATAAAGAGAAAAATATGGAAATTGCTGCTGTTGAACAATAATACATTATAATTAGCTGTTATCCACATAAATTCAAAGACAATACATTATATTAAAATGTAAAAATGTATGTAAAAGCAATATTGCTGACTAACACATTTCAGTATCCATCAGCTAAGTAACCAAAATTCTGGTTCAATTTTATTTTTGCCAAGTTCACTTTTCTGCGATAAGCTTTGAACATCAAAGTTGATTTGTTCAAAGCAGTTTTGTAGAGTCTTTCTGTATAATCTTTCTATCGTCTTTTGTAGAATCTTTTCGTTTAGTAAGAACATGTGACCTTTCAGATGACATGAGAGCATCCTTCATTACTTGAGCTACAGAAAAGGAAAGACTCTTGTTGAAATCCATTATACCTCTTTCAACTACAATTTCTACTCTCTGTCTTGAACCATTTATTGATTTGGGGCATCTTTTCCAAACCAGACTATGAAGAAACTCATTTCTGTTTTGAGTTTCACCCTTGCTGCACCTTTCTAATAATGAGTCTGAAGCAAGTATTTGAAAAATGGACATCATTTTGCATACTACATCAGATGTCAAAGGAGTCTGTATGCCGGTAGAGTGAGAAACTGGTGTTAATCCCTGTGCTAATGCTCGATTGTAGAATCACCGGGGTTCCTTATGATGTGGGCATGTCTTGTGTGTGTCTGTGGAGCTGTAATGCAGAATAGTATAAATATTCTTTTTCAAGGCTGGTACATTTGTTTTATTTCTTATGATGGCATTTTGATAGTAACGAGTTATTTTTTTAATTGTTGTATCTTTGAGATTTCAGTGTTTCCTACCACCAAGAGTCACTCCCCGTTTCTTTTCTGTGGCAACAAGGTTACACAAAGCCGTTCCCATGCATTTCCCAACATAATTCACACATTCTTCCTTGACAAGAGAAACATCAGGGCCATACTCTTTCAACTTCTGCTAGGTTTCAAATGCCCTTGAATCACCATCAGCAATAAATTCAACATAACGAAACCCAATATCAGATAATCGATTCCACAAACGTTTCCCCATCTAAACTTCCATTCCACCCGATGCACCAGAATAATTTTGTTCGCAAAGTGGCAATTGTCCTTCATACCAGAATGCATACTCAGCTGTATTTTTGCCTAAACGAACAGCCGACCTACATGCATTACAATTTTTGGAAACAATTTCATAGTCAATTATAAAACCTGTCAGTACATCTGTTACACATGCAACACTATAATTTGAGAAGTGACCCAGTGTGCGCCAGGAGGCATCGAAACTAACCACACTATCGAAAATTTTATCATCACATATATTTAATGTAGCATGAGCTTGGCATACATTGAGGCGCACATCTTTCAACTGGTCTTGTGAGCTTGTTACAGTTGTGTTATTCACAAATTTCAAATGCTTACAAAAAGTTCGCGAGTTCATGCAAGGCAAATTCATAAATGAACAAAAAAGTCCAGCTCCTGCATGACCTTTTCCTAATTCAAAAAATACATGCACAGATCGGCGTTTTACATAAAAAGTTTTACAGTTATTTGCAGTAGACAATTTGTCCGAAGAATTCATGGTAGTTTTAAAGTTACATGTGCACTTTAGGATAGTATCTTGTGCAAATCCATAGTTTTTGCAAATATAAACAGACACAGGTTATTCTTTTCGCAATGTGAACATTTGCAGAGATCTACAATCTGTTGCAAGCATCTCAACTTGATTAAAATATAATCATTCGAATTATCTGAAGGACTGTCTGCTTTTGTTGACATATCTTTTTGCTATGCTTCTGTTCTTGTTACAATGGTGATTTTTCTGGAAATATCTACATTTATATCAATCATTTTGCATCGTTTTTGTTTCATCAGCTCAGTTTTTCTTACTTGAGATTTCCGTTTTCGTCCCATATTTACTATCACAGCTCAAACTTGTGTAAACAAAACACTTAAAATTATATAATTATCACATAAAATATAGATGTATTAACAATAAATTATATTTAATAGCACATTCAACAATAGTTATTTTCGCAATCGAAATAAATGTCAAATTTTTCACATTAAATATCCAATTTATATTCAAAATAAGCAATCCTAAAGATACTATTACTTCACTTCGGTCCAAAGAAGTGTTAGCTAATATTTTTCACTTCTCTTCTTCTATCCAACAAAAAGAAACAATATTTTCAACTGAGAGAAATAGATACATATGTAGAGGTTCACTTTCCTTTGTTTATGTTACAGTAGCAGACGAAAATGTGCATTGCTGGTGACAACTTCAGTAATTCAATTTTTAACATTGCAATATAATCGGTTCTATTTAACGTAGCAAGATGAATTTGGTGTCATTGCAATCGGAAAATTAATAATATTTTTTAAACAATAAAAAATTGAGATTTTTCGGGATTTTTTGGATACCATACTCCTTTAAATTTAGTTACGGCGACATTATCACACTGTGACAATATAAATGCATTGTATGTTAAAGTTCAGTTTAGGTTTCTAGACTGAATTCAAATTTATGATCAAAGTAAACAGTTATTTCTGCCTTTCTGTTTCTAGAATTATTTTGTGATAAAATGAAAGTGGAGTTATTAGGCAACTGGAATTTTCCATATTAATAAATTACAGAAATAAACTGTGATACTCAAACCTAATCATATTGTAATATTTTATTACACAGACCCCCAAGTTAATGCATATTTGAATAAAAATGCCGAAATATCTTAACAGTAACTTTTTGAATACGAAGTTTTGAACTATTTCTAGACTTCGATTCAATAGGAAAACCAAACATGACGGTTGTCTCATTTTGATGAAATATGAACAATAAATTATTGACCACTGCGACAACAGATCATTACAAGGTTATTAACAGAGCAATGAATTTCATTAATATCTGTTTGTGAGTTTTCTGTGTGTATTAAAGAAATAAAATTAATATTAACGGAAATAACATTTATATATGATAATGATATGATTTCCAATTCCTATAAACATTGATGTCCTGAGAAAGGCTTATGCTGCATAACTTGAATTAGATTCATTGACTTTCTTATTTAAAATGTTATTTGATCTGTCACTTTAGCCGTATCGTGTATACGTCCGTTGTGCTGATATAGGTGGCAGAATTTCCAGACATTAAATTTTGCAACTAAATCACGCTCATTTGTATAGGGAATGAGCCGAAACGTTTGGTTACTCCACTAGTTGTTCCTGGTTGGAGAATATTCTCAGTGAAATGATGCAAAAGAATATTATATGTGATACAAATTTCAAGGATACTGTGATGAATAAAAATGTAGAGTTGAGTTTATTTTTTAAAATGAATCTTGTGGATTAAATTATTAATCTTACTGAAAGTGGTCGTGAATCGTAACATCTGTACATTGCTATCATGGCCGCATAACCCACAACTATTTCTCTGCACGAGTTCTTTAACATAATCATAAAATCAAAACTCTACACATTATAATCTACATTTTAACCTTTAAAATCAATATCATTTATTCAAATATCTCTATTATTATAATTAAAATTACTTGAGTTTATTAACAAATGCTTTAGGAGGAGAAACACACCGTGTGAGACCAGGTCGTTTGAATCTTATTCCAAAGATCAAAATTTGACCTAACATACATGAAGACTGGCACATACCTCTGTATTTCGGATCTGTAGCTCAGAATGACTGTCACCGTCTCCAATTCTTTTCTGGCATTTGGTGTTATACTTCGTATTTTTCTATAGCAGTCTCAATACTCAAATGAATAGCGATTCTCTCTGAATAACACTGCTTGAAATCACGACGTTCTCTTTCTTCAAATCTTGAAATATCATTCCATTTTATTTGTTGACTTTTCTTCCTGCAGCCGCATCATTTTGCTTGGAGTTCAGATATACATTCTTGCTCTCATTGGATGCTCATCAGTGCGATGTCGTATCTTCGCATTATTGATTCTTTCAATTTCCAATGAAGCTTTGTTTAAGTCTTGGCCCTTGCATATTTTGCTCTAACCACATCTGCAATTTTATGTGACGTGTATTTATTAGGGTCATAACTTTCCGGGCCAAGACTGTCATAAAATGGTGATTATAAGTCTGCTCTTTGTTTCGCTGTAAACATCAAAACTGCATATGGTGCCTCCTGGTATGGACGGCTGTTCTGTTTTGAGTTATGATATCTGAAATTAAATTGTAAATAATTATACAAATACAAATGCATTGAAATAAAACAGGCTCACATAGAAATATACAAGCAGGTACTTTAAGGTGTACGTACATAAAACTTACTAATACCCACATACCGAGGCGTATAGCGGCGGAAAAATACTGCATCAACTGTTGATAAAATACTGCATCACTTGTTTATGTCCAATGTAATTGCAATCACACTTGAAATCCAATTGCAGACAATGTGTCCATTGTAAATGCGTGGTATCACGAATTTTTGCTACCGTAAATTCATAAGTTGGTTACCAATTTGCAGGACCGTTGCTAGACGAATCCAGTTCAAAGATAAACCTTCTGGAAGAGACATGATCAGATCACGCTGAAAGTGATGCCTTCCAGAAAAGGGGTTAGAAAATGATAAGAAATAAAACATATTTGTAAATACAGAATTAGAAGAAGAATAATTTTCTATTTCAAAACAGGGTATCTTTAAAATATTATTACCCCTGAATCTTGTTTGGTTGTCAGCGGCATTGAAAACATATCCAGCTTAAAAGAATGCCTTCTGAAAGAAACAAGATGAGAACGTGCTGAAAATTGATGTCTTCTAGCCAGGACAAGGAAATAATAAGGAATAAAACACATTTTACAAAGATAGAATTAGAAGATTTTTTCTTATTTCAAAACTGTATCCTTAATGTTATGTCACCCACATACTTTATTTTAAAAGTCCTTTATTGTTTAACCTTTTCATAAGGATTACGCCATAAATTTAGTGATATCAGCCATTTTTCCCACTTCAATAATTCATTATGATCCAATGATGTGGTAAGGCTTCCATTTTGAAAGGCATGAGCATAAATTTTAAAGCTCGATGACAATGATAATAGAATGTTAAAAGAAAAGAGAAAGTATAAGTTTTCATTACTTTCATCATGAAATATGTTCTTTGAAACCTTATCATTACTTCCTGGATTTTCATTCCTTGGAATCTTTCGCTATTATTATGGCGTTTTTAAGAATTTACGAGTATAGATTATGGTTTTACGGTTACACGTGGTTTTATGGTATATAGTGTTTCCATAAATGTGATTTCGGTAAGATATTGGAAAAATATACAATTTTTCCATTCTGATAATAGCTGTGGCAAGAGTAGAACTAAAGAGTATGGAATATGAATGCGTGAGAATGTCAAGTGGAGATTCCGAATCCAGGAGCTTGATTTCAAAGATCTAACTATGCAGTGCAAGATAATTTATAGATTTTGCTTTTAGACAGATGCATATAATTTTGAAACTTTGCGACAATTTTAATACTAAATTGTATTAAATGTAAACGGCATTATGATGTGGTAATTTCTTTGTAAATATTTTCTTTGCTGTGAAGTTTTTTGTACATAAAATAAAACTTTTAATAGCTTTTATACCAATTGATATTGAGGTGACGATCAGATGTGATAATCAATAATATAACCGCCAAAATTAGAGATATCGGTGACGAATTTAGCGTAATATCGCCAAATTGGTACCATTTTCAGACTTGCAGAATATCCAAGAATTGAATCCAGAATTCACATATTTAGATAGTGTTTTAATCCTACACAATGAAAGAAGATTTCTGTCTGTCTGTCAGTCTGTCTGTATGTGTATTCTGTAGCTGCGGAGAGCCATGAAATTTGGTACTGGGTAATCTGAACTTCCGGTGCAATATATTTTATGGAGATTTTTTTTAATTCGAATTAATTCAAAAATGTTAAACCTTTAAAGCTGAAATTGTTTGAATGGGAATACTTTCCTTCACACATTTTCATTCTACGAACTATGTGTCCAAACTTAAGTGCTATTACATTTGTAATTTTCTGATTTCACGGATTTTAAAGATTAATTTTCAATCTTTGGAGTACACACTCATATTAGTATTATAAAGTGGGTCTTAAAGTTTTAACTTAAATCGAAAGTTATATTTTTAAAGTAGCATATAAAAATTTATTTTTATTTTTGACTTCAAAATCAATTTATTTATCGAGACAGATGATTACTAATCTAGAATGTCTGCAACTAGAGAGAGAGCATAGTGGTTATCGTCGTTGTGATGCATTCGTATTAGCGAATTGGTGTGCTTGACTGCGCATCCGTTTAAATGAAACAATTATTTTTGCTTTTGGAATGATGATATCAATAAATCCCTGTTTAAACACTTGGGGAACGTTAAGTGCATTTTCTAGTACGTAATAAAGCAATATATTTGTCTGTCTAAGCGTGTCTTCTGTAGCAGAAAGTCGAACATGTTCGCCAAAAATAAGCACTTAATCACACCTTAGACTGCTACTCGGATAACTTTACAGCTCTTAATTAAAATAAATCCCTAAGCAGATGACGTTTCTCTCTATGGCGTTCTAGATCACCCTCTAGCCCAATCCCAAAATACCCACTCCCCTATACATAATTAGTGATACAATGATCCATTTTGCCGTAGTTCTGGTCTCCAATTGAGTCCAAAACCCGCTAGATTCTTTCAAAAAACGAAGTAGTGCCTCGGATAAAAATTTATAATTAATCTACGGATGGGTTCATGAATATTTTTCTGGAGTGTTCTGTGTATTGAAAGAAGGTGCTGAAGTAAAACGTTGGGTGGCGCGTCAATTTTAAAATGTCATAATATGAAAATCGGAGAGGTTTAAAATGCACGAAAAGTATACAGTTAAAAAAATCAATAAAATAGATATAATTATATAATGGACAACGTTCTAAGTTTGTTTGAAAGATAATTTTTCGGTTTATCTGGTGATGTCAAGATGGAAACTCAGTGATAATATTTTAGGTTGCTAAAGAACCAATTTTTGTAAATGCCAGTCTGAATCGAGGTAAAACATGAAGTAACAGAAAAACTAATTCGAGATTAGTAATAAATAACCCCAAGTTGCACCTATTTGTGTCCTAAAGTAACTGTACCGAATTTTATGTTTGTGCAATGCTTAGATTTCCCACTACAGAGTGCATACACAGGCAGGAAAACAGACAGATTGATGGCATCCTTTATTATGTAAGATATGTCATCAACAGAGACATATGTAAGATCAGTAAATCATCAGAGACCTATTATCTGAACGTTAATAGGTCTCTCTGATGATTTTCTTTTAATTGATATAAAGCGTACCAAATACCATTCATTATTTTGAATATGATCTCATGCTATCGCAATTTGCAGTCACACACACACACATACACACACAAGTCATAGTTTTAGGTTTTCACACGTAGTAAGAAAATTAAAAGAAAGAATTGTGAAAATACATGAGCCGTATAAGGAGTCAGCAAGAAAAACAATATAAAATATATTTCATCGTTCAGAATGAAAGAAGTTGAAATTTAAAGGTAAAATCTGGGATATTAAAGACGTTTCGAAATTAATAAATGGATTTTATTCAATATAATGAGGAAAACTATGCATGAATACTAATAGTTCAAAAATGCCTTCAAAAGCAATTACCTTTCAGAAATAAAATTATACGTTTTTATTTTTATTTTCTAATAATATGTTATTGCTTCATAATGGGTTCTTAATGAATTCTGACAAAGTGCATCACGTATCAAGGATATACGAGAAATCTTAAAAAAGCTATTACAAGAATTGTGAGAAAAATAAGTTTCAGATGCAATCTTTCGTAATAAGCGGAACAAATAACAATTTAATACTAAAAAAGTGTTTTTCTTATTGCAAACTGTACTAGGATAAATGTATTGCACAGTGTTTCAACGAAAAAGTAATAATGGATATTTAATTCTTTAATTGATTTTAATTTATTTCATTCTTTAAAAGTAATGCTTTTTAAATCATGTATATATTGTTTTTGCCTTCTTTCAATTTTTTTTCTATTTCATCCCGTTATTTGAAGAAATATATTGTAATTTTTAATGTAATGCTTCTCACATATTTTTAAAACTTTATTAACGTACAGAAGAGTAATAGTTTAGCTCTGTTTTTTTTAAATTATAAACTCCAGTTTTCAAGAATAGCGTAAAAATAAGACTATTTTCTAGTAAATGGAATTAGTGACAAAAACAAGACAAAATTAATTTCAATAGTTTAATTAAAATGTAGTGTATAGCGTATATTGTTAACATTTTTACACATTTTGTTAAAAGTGTTCTTCTATACACGTATTTAAAGTTTTGATAATAGTGTGAAAATAGCAAAAAAAGAAAAAACGATTTTCTCGTCAAATAACAAAGTGGTTCTTTTAATAATTTGTCACTTTTTTATAATGTGATTTTCTATAATTTTGAAAAGTTATTAAATGTATTAAAATTGTAATAAAAAATGACTTAAAATGTAATAATAATAAATTTAAATTGAAGCGTAATTTATTGATATATAAAAGTAAAAAATGGGTTTTATAATAGTTATTTTTATTATATAAACCGTAGAAACTTTAAATAGCAGTTAATAAAGTTATATGAAAATGCAATGACAGAAATGACTGATTTTAATCGTTTTTATTTTATACATTCATTCAGAAAAATATGATTTATAAAACTTTTTTAAATCATATTTTTAAATCATATTTCTAAAACATTTTTTTTTCTAATATTTTTCCCTAAGTGAAATATATAGTATGTTTGAAAAGGAGCAATTTAAGAGTTATATTGCAATGTTAATTAAACTTTTAATGCATTGAACATAAAAGGACTAAAAAAATTGATGCAATCAAAATTCGATATAAAAGAGAACAATATTTTATGAGATAATTTCACAGGGCACAGGGCTTAATAAAAACTGTTATTATCAAAATGTACGAAATCGTTACAATTATGTACCGATATACAAATATGTATCAATTAAATACTGGACGAATAAGCATACTGCAATAATATATGATTGCGTCAACAGAATAGCAGAATTATTCTACTGGGAAATCCGGCCCAAAGCTGATTGCTTGCAAGACTTTTCATCGTCTTAATGGGAAAATAAGAAAATTTTTACTCTTCTAAATTCTTGAAAAGTGTCAAATTTCACCTTACAAGATATTAATTCAATGACAATAACATTGGAAATCCTTCCGAAAGTTTGGTGGTAGAAGAAGGAACGTAGGGGCCTTGTGAATGCTTCCTCCACTGGTTCCAGTCTAAATTTGGTGGCACTTCCGTCCAAACCGATACCTTATACATTCAGGTAGATCGGATGGTCTGGGTTGAAGTAGAATAACATTGAAATGAGCTTTGGTATGAGTTTTGGACGTGGTATGTGATATGAGTTTTAAATGTGGATATAAATGAATAGAATAAATATATAACTTTTTTTTAAATTTATCAAAAATAAGTAGATTGTATGTAGATTCATAAGAATTGTAACAGAGCCAAAAAATCGAATTCGATTTTTCAACGTAAGGACATTACAAGCATCCGTGAAAAGGAGTCTGACGATTTTGACGTGATGCCTCTCTTTATGTGTATGTGTGTGCAAGTGCGTGTGCGTGTATGTACGCAAGTATGTTTGTGTGTACGTGTGTGTGTATGTGTGCAAGTATGTATTTGTGTATGTGTGCATATGATATCGTACGAAAGAATGAAGCGTTTCGAATGCAATTTGGTACACACACTACAATTTATGAATACTGAAAGTCTATATACTTTAAACGCAATTCAATGTTTGTAAAACCCTAAAATTTTCTAAAGAATTTTTTAAAAAATTATCAGATAATAAAACTTTCAATAATATCCGTAGATACTCTGTTCTTAAGTAATGTTTCATTAGGAAACGATTGACCTAAAATTTAGAACGCTAGCCGAACCATTCTTGAGGTATGGAACGTTTTCAAATAAATGTATAAAAAAATTACATAAAATTGAAAAAAAGTATTGACTATTGTGAAATATGTTCACTTTTCGTATGTAATAGTAAACGATAAATTTATTAACATTCTCGTGGAAAAGGTAATTTGTGTAAAAATATGACTAAAAAAATTGATGCAACCAAAATTCGATAAAAAGAGAACATTATTTTATTGGATCATTTCACAGGAAACAGTGCTTATTAAAAACTGTTATTATCAAAATGTACTAAATCGACACAATTATGTACCGATACTATACAAATATGTACCAATTAAATACTGGACAAATAAGAGGACTTCAGAAATATATGATTACGTCAACAGAATCGCAGAATTACTCTGCTGGGCGTTCCGGCCCAAAGCTGACTTGGAAGACTTTTCATCGTCCTAACGGGAAAATAAGAAAATATTTACTCTTCCTATTTTAAGTAGAAATTAAAAATATTTATCATAAAATATAGCTATGGAAAACGTCAACTGATGATAAGTTTTAAGCATCTAAAGAAATGGATTTATTACCTTGATATATATTTGTCATGTATATGATAATTATTGTTATATTATAGTAGAAATATAGATCGTCACTTGTAAAGAACATTTGTCACAACGGGAAAGGGGAACACCGATCTCAGGTTGACCATTTGAGGTTTTATAAATTGAACTGTTCATATAAACTATATTTCCTTTTATACTTGAACTGATCACTAGTGTCCATTTCGTTCAAATATCACATCGCAACTACTTATACTGTATCTTTATTCAATTGTTTATTTCACAGAATAGCATGCATTGTTCTTCATAAACTCGTGTTCATAATGGCCATACTTCAATTCATTCAGCAAGTGACAAATCTATTATTTACTCTAGATTTAAATTGGATTCTATAAATTTCCAGAAAGCCGGAGAATCATTTGAAGTAGTGTGTACTTTTTACTAAAATTTTAAAGATAAATTAGGGTTTTAAAATGATTCAATCTAACTAAATATATAATTTACCGAAAATGAATGATTTAATGTATTTAGGATATGTGTACCCCTTGCGACGTCACGGTACATTTAAAACTCTTTATGGATAAAGCCTAATAAAAGAACAGAGGGTGGAAAGTGTGGTGAGTAACTATTTATTAGAGTTGTCACGCACTAAATTGTAATGAGTAGAATTATTAAGATTTTATGCTAGCCGCAATAACCCGCAATTATCCCCAGTACGAGCCCATTTACAATATCTCTGTTAATACATGCATTACTCATTAAATACCAATATTAAAATAATAACAATTATTACAACACACATCATGAGCAATAATCAACTTACATAACAGCTTACTAAAATATTTAATAAAGGAGGAGAGATAATAGTGTGACACCTGGCTATACTTTAATAATTCAGATAGATCACAAATTCGATCTGAAATTACTAAGAACTAGCACATACCTTGGTAATTTGGCTCTGGCTTGTATTGTTTGCACTTCCTGACTTTAATTGATTGACTCTGCACTGCTCGATGCTGCACATTTTTAAACACGTCGCAACTGCGACTCATTTTACTTCATCGCTAAACCCTATCACTACATCTCTCTGCTACAGTGATCTTACTTCACCTCTGGATCGAATATGCGTTTAAGCATAAAGCAGCAGACATAAAAAGGACATAGCAACACTTACCATCCAGAAATTTTTGAAAACTACATGGGTTTTATCTTGTCATAGGACATACGTATTCCACTAAATCACACCAACAGTAGAGATCGGGAACTCCCATAGAGTATATTTTACAGGACATAAGGAAGTATCCGGCTAAAACATTCGAGCAGGGGAGTTCTAAAACCACAAGAACTTATCTTGTCACTGGACATACGTATTCTACTAAATCACACAGATGGGAAATACTGACGACGAAATTCAGACACGTGTTACGCTCCTAAGTACATCGTGGTGTCACAAACTCATACAGTTGAGCATGTGGAACCAAATATCGACAAACATGTACATCTACTCAGTATCACTATCGTAATCTACATAATCACTACACCACCATAGGCAGAGAGATGCTTCTTCCAAGAAAAATGCTCTAACAATAAGAGCTAAGATTAAAGAGCTCCTGACTGGTGACCAAAGTTCTTTCATATGAGATTTGGCTATAGGGTTGGAAATCAATCAAAAATTTATTAGCTCGACACCGACGAGAGTATAATTTCGTCATGCGTGACGCCATGTGCCAGGAGAGTTGTGGTCAAAATACAGTATGTTTCCCCATTATTACAACTAAAGTTGGTTTGTAAATATTAAAGTGGCAATATACAGGCGTAAACAACTTGCGTAGAGAGCTTTAATTATACTGTGCACACATTTCTCAGTGACGTCTAAAGAGATTCTTGGTTTCTTCATAGAGTCCGAGAACAAAATGCGCGTGTTGTGTATACACATGACATCATATGCTTAGAGCTAGAATAAAAAAAAATAAAATCGGTCATGCACGGGATGAATCTTCCCTGCTTCTGACTGCCCTCCTGGCATACTGTTCTGATCTTTTATATCACTGGCCCTGACAGGAATTTGTACAAACCTGCATAAGCACAGTTTGGGGTTCTAATGGATCAACCAGATTAACAGAAGGGATAAATTTTGAAATCTAAAATACGCACTTATTAAATATTTAAGCCAGAAGCACAAACATGGGGAAAATTGTTACCACTTCTGTCATTACAGTTAAGAGCGATTCCATACCGAACAGCGCTAAACATATCCTTGCCTACCCATGGGTATTAGTTACTCAACTGGTAACGCGAGCTTAAGGTATTCTAAAGTTTAAGGTCCTGTCAGAAAATCACAAAACTTTCAGTTCTCCATTTAAGGCACGAGTCACATAACGATGTTATCGCTTCCTTAGTGTAGAACTGTTCATGGATACTTTAAAGATTGTTTCTCAAGCTATGGATCAATAAAGTCATTTACCATTCCTCCATCTTAAAATGCATTTTAAAACGGTTCAGGTTATACCATATTATAGTACAGGGTGTCATAAAATAAGGTTTTTTTAACAATCATGCCTTGTGGATCATCGAATTTTGTCATGGCACGTTTGATTCTCCAAAAACGTATTACCGTAATGAAAACGTATTATCAAAATCATGACATATTCGCAATTTTTCTTTTGTTATTTATTGAATCTCTTGACAAATGGAGTGTGATGTTCAGCTGCTCAATTGTGGTCAGTGTGTTTTGCATACATCTGCACTTTTAAATACCCCTAAAATTTGAAACCGTTAAATCGAGAGAACTAGGATTTTTTCTTTAGTGTTATTGTTTGTATTTTCACAACGGATGATTGGCTTACATTACAATAACACGTTGTTGTGGATTCAATATGACTTGAACGTGCACACTATATAACTATTAGACGTAAACTAGCTTAAATTTGACAGAAAAAATGGTGGTTACACAAAAGGTTAATGTTTCTTTAGTGACACCCTGAAATTATAAGTAAGTTATTTTTAATGGTGCTAGCTTTCTATGGTCTTACCATCAAGGATTTACCACCTTCTGGATAATAAAAATCGTTGGCTAGTTACTTTACAGGTAGTAATTAATCCCAAACTCACAATTTTGAAATGGATTCTTTATTACAAACTTCAAATTTCAATTATTCATTATAATATTCTTAATTGAAATTTTGTTTTTCTACTTTTTTAATAATAAAATTCTTACAAATCCATTATTTTAGAGATCAGTTTAACTTTCAGTCTGTTATAAAGCGGATACATTTTCTAATATAATAAGCAGTAACGAAAGGATAATACATTTTGTTTCAAGAACTAAACTAAATCTCAAAATTCTTATGTTAAACCTGTGATAGTAAAATTGTTTCAAAATTAATAATAAGTTCTATTGAGCATGGTAAAGGAAACTATCGAAGATTTTGAAATTGTTAAGTTTTGAAATGTAAAAAAATTACATTATATATTCTTCGCAAACATTCTAAATTAAACTTTGTCATTTTTTAAATATATATTATTGCTTCACAATGGTTTTATACGAGTTGAACAGTGTTTAAAATCGTAATGGGAAATGAGAGAACTTAAAAATCAATTACTAGGAAATGTCTGAAATATAAGTATAACATGATGTCTTTTTGATAAGACGAAAATAAAAATTAGATTGAAAATAATAGTTTTATTTCAAATTTCTCTTCTTGCAAAAACGTTCCATCTTTTATGAGAATTTGATGGTTGAAAAATGAATATTCTTTGATGAGCTATCTTATTTTTGTATGGATTGCAATAACTTAAGTACTTTGAAAATGTTTTATATTTTCGCATAAGTATTATTCGGCATGAATTCGAGAACTAAAGTACCTATATAATTTATTTTAATTGCTTTAGAAATTATATTACGCAATTGTTTTTAATTTTGATTATAAAAAGGGATTTACTGCAAATCATAAGAATAACAATAGTTTCACAGTAAAATCTAATTGCTAACAAGTACTTAAATTTCATTTGGAAATATTATTTTACTGAAAATTACGTACTATTGAAAACATATTGCTTCCTCGAAAATGTTTAATTTAAATGCCTATATTTGTTTCAAATCCTCAGGAATACGTTTAACCTATTTCTAGAGTGATGGTTGTCTGTCTGTCTGTCGATTTATTGTGTGTACGATAGCAGCCACAAATAATAATAGATTTCACGAAACTTTATATCTGGCTTTGCTATCAAAAATCTATAACTAGAGAGAGTTCATTTCAATTTAAGGGTAAACATTTTTTGAGTACTTTTTTAAGTAAAATGCATTTGAAATTTTACTTTTTTTATCATGGCAACATAGGACAACATTTAAAATAACTAAGCATCAAAAATTTACTTATGGTTGAATGATTACGAGACTTACTATTTTCAATCATTGTGCAAAATATCCGCGATACAATATTTTTTCAAGACATTATTAGCTCCTTTGCGGGCCAAGTTACTTCCCCCCCGGGGTTACACTGTCAATTATAGTATCAATCGAAAGATTTTTTCAAGTCATGTAAAGTAAATGGGAACACGTAACAATTGTAATCGTTTGGACCCATGATACTAATTTTTCAAATTTTTTCTCGTATAAATTCTGGAAAAGAAAAGCTATTAAAAATAGATTCTGGTATGAGAACATCGAGTTGAGCTACACTCCAGTAAATTTACATAAAATATACAATTTATTTATTAAAAACATTGGGTACTTGCAAATTAAAAGACAAATACAAAATTAAACAAGAAAAAGATCAATCATGCATAAAGCATTGATTATGAAACACTTTCCAACTTCAATGCAATTTTATTACAACATCTCTAAAATGTGATACATTCATCAGTAATATTTTTAAAATTATCACAATACTACATTTATTTTTTATATTTCAAAACTTAAAGCTTCATTGAAAAAAATGAACTTCATTCAAATGACGGCATTGAAATATAAATTGCCTGGTTTAAACATCTCTAAAATGCGATACATTCCTCGGTAATATTTTTTAAATTATCATAATACTACTATAATGTATTATATTTGAAAACTTCATCGAAAACAAATGAAATTTATTCAAATGACGTCATCGAAATACAACAGGCCTGGCTCTCTCTATAAAAGCAGGATTTTATTCATAAACTATTTCCATTCATTTCATTCATCACAATACTATAATAATATATTTTATTTAAAAACTTAAATCCATGGAGGTACAAGTAATTCAACACTGTCCTTAAAATTTCATCGAAAAAATCATTTGCTTCTCTGCGTAAAATCAATTAAATTTTCATTCATATCAGCTATAGTGCAGACTCCATGAGTTAAAGAATTTTGCTTTAAAGAAATGCAGCAATTCTTATACAACTTATTCTACACCTTTTAGTATTTACTTTAACCATAAGTGAAAAGTAGGCTTCGTTGTAGAAATAATTAAAGTTTGATGATAAATTTAAACTCAACTATATTGTAATTACGTTGTTTCAGTGTGCAGATGCACACAATTTAAGCAAACATAAAGCGGTTTTGGGCGGATACAACACTAAATATGAATTAAAAAGAACTCTAAAAATCACGATTTTGAGACAAGATGGATGCCATATTTTATTTTGAAGTGGATCACGTGATCTCTTCATATAATGGTCACGTAATATCTCCATATAAATGGTTGTTGTTGTTGAGACCCAGACCGTCCGACCTACCAGAAAGGTGTAAGGTAACTGTATGGACGGTCGGGAAGTGCCACCCAATTTAGACCGGAACCCAGTGGGGGAGGCATCCACAGGTACCGTACCCTCCTTCCCCTACCACCAACCTCTCGGAAGGACTTACGGTCCCACATGTTTAACGTGATCGTACTCCGCATGAACACGGCGGCATTTGTGGTAGCGTGCAAATCTAGCGCGCAAACCACGGGGATACCGCACCCGAGATGGCCAACAGAACGCGGTGATCCGAGGTGGTCACCCACCAAGTACTAACCGCGCCCGATGCTGCTTGACTTCGGTGATCTAACGAGAACCGGTGTTTTCAGCACGGTACGGCCGTTGGCCCTCCATATAAAGGGTGTAATTATTATTTAAATTGTTATTTAAAAAAAATCACTGAACATATTTTGCTGAAATTTTTTTTACATATTTTATGGGATAATTTGAATATTTCATAAAACTTTCAAAGCACTTTGTGAATTTTAAATCCACTTAAATGTTTGATAATTTAGGTCCCATAAGGTTCAATATATTTCATTTTTTCATCTCGGGTTCAATCCAAAACTAATTGGGTGATATTTTTCATTTATATTCCCATAGGTCCCACAGACCGCCTGAAAAACATGTAAAAATTTCATTTTGATAAAGTCATTTTTACTGTAGTTATCGTGCTAACGGACGAACAAACAGACTGACAGAATGAACAAATTCAGAAACACTTTTTAACTATGTTGTAAAGTGTTAAAAATGCACGTCACTTTTATATATTTTCACGTGATAAGACATTAAATCGGAACATATTATGTCATTCTGTGCAAAATAACGAATCCATTTAAATTAACTGATCCGAAGAATTATTTAATTTATTTATTGAAATAATTTTTAATTTATATTTTTTACTGCATTTTTAAATTTTATACATGATTTCCTAGTAAATTATACCTCGGAATCATATATTATTGAAAGTCATCAAAGTGTAGCTTGTGTCTGAAAATAAAAAAATTAATGACATTAATCCTTGTTGATTTATCGTAAAATTTCTGAACAAAAAAACAAACGTAACAAAAAGCATACATCAGGAATTTAAGTATGATTAATTATATTTCTTGCTATTTTTAGAATGGAATTGTTTTCTATACTTTTCTTTTAATGTTGAAACTATTAATAAGGAATTTATAAATGCTTTACGAAATCCGCAATATAGGAAATAATTGACAGATCACCTGTGTTTGACAATATTGAAATTGCAATTTTTGCATAGTGGTTTAATTTAAATTAACAACTATGATTGCAACGTATTTGTTCACAGTTGTTATTTAAAATTTAAAAGTTTTTAAAATATGTAAGGGTTTGTTTCAAAGATATAGTAAATTTCACTTACTATTTTATCAACAATGCGAAAATATTTTTCGTGCAAAAATATTCTTCATTAGAATCCTTGGGCACATCGGATGTTATGAATCCCATTGGCAAATTATCTGCTCATATAGTTTCATAGACAATTTGGATTTACATTGAACCCGTATGACATAATATGAAGACAATAAAAAAATTACATTTAAACGCCTGCTATTTGTTACTCACGTATAGATCTACAAATCGCTATACGGGAACGCAGACCGCGTGATTTGTAGCTTTATGGGCAAGTGATGGCTAACGATACATATGCTGCGCGAGCACATGGAATGGAATGGCTAGTACTGAGTTCACTGAGTACCTGCGTATGCATATGAGTTGATTGTGTTCACTTGGCTCTCTGGACGAATGACTGTAATGTCTCGAACGCTGTCCGCTGAGTAGCGAAGTACGCGCCCACGTAGCGGGTACGTACGTTTCAGTTGACGGCATCCATTCGACATCCTACCCGCGCATGCAATATCTCGTGGGCTTTGTGCAGCGTTGCTACCCGAGAAGTGTTGTTGTTGTTGAAACTCAGACCGTCCGCCCTACCAGAAAGGTATAAGTTAACTGTTTGGACTGCCGGGAAGAACCCCCCCCCCTCGATTTAGACCGGAACCCAGTGGGGCAGGCATCCACAGGGACCATACCCTCCTTCCACTACCACCAACCTCTCGGAAGGACTTACCCACAAGTTTAACGTGATCGTACTCCGCTTGAACACGGTGGCAGTTTTGGCAGCGGAGGGAATCGAACCCGGGCCTAACAAGTGCAATTCCCGCGCGCTGACCACTGGGCTACCGTGCCCTACTCGAATAGTGTGTATGTGCTGGTCCTACGTACAGACTTCTTTCTTCATCCCTTATGCTTCCCTTTAGCTTTCGACTGCAATTATCTAGACTAAAGTTACAGTAGTAAGGTCTGTAAACTAGAAAGCGACTATGAACTATCGAATGAGAACTTTTGCAGCGCTTCTAGCGGATAATTAAAGCAGTTAGACTTTCTGTTTCAAAAACAAGCAGAAAGGAGAACATTTTCAATTACAATGTAGTAGAAACTTCTTTGCATAGTATGGGAATACGTACGATTTTATTAGGTCATGTACACAGGCGATAAAAATTCGATGTGGGCAGCACAGGACTTTCCCTGTAGACTCAAATTCATATGTTCTTTATTTCTTTAATAATTCATTAGATTGAGTTTAATTGAACCAAATAACACTAAATTTGCATGTTTAATTCAATTTTTGTTTTTATTTGGTAATCGGACATTTTTTCAAAAGTGGCATAACTAAATGCGAAAAACTCTCAAATATCTCGAGAACGGTTAGTCCTAGAGTAATAGAGTTGTTCTTATTCTTTTCCTCATCGAAAATTACTTATAAAACAAGCATTTAATTGATATATTTGAACATACGTAGCTTTTTATTAGATTTTAGCGATTTTTGAGGGCCATTTCGTAAAAAAGGCAGGTTGTTCTTTTCCGAATAATACCAAAATCTAATCAGCACCAGAGTATACCACAACTAACTTATCTATCAAATTTTGTGAAATATGGTCAAGTAGTATTTTAGCTAGAGTGGATACATGACATTTATAAGGGCCATTTCGTTAAAAAAGCGGGTTCTGTTTGTACGAAACGCACCAAATTCTAATCAGCACCAGGTTCATACCCAAGTGATTTCCCTACGAAATTTTATGAAATTCGGTCTATAAGGTTTTGAATTAAAGTGGATACATACATTGCACAGACACACACACAGACGTCACGCTAAAAATAGTTTTTCGTATTCTAGAAATATCGAAGCGTGTAGTTCCGTTGAAAAATTGAATTGCGATTTTCGACATAATTCCAGTACTTTCCCTATACATTATCATGTATTGCTGGGAAGGTAAAAAAAATATATATCAACGAAATGGAATAATTGCCTGTTTTTGTAGAACATATATTCTTTACTGTAATAAGGATGCATTGCATATATACATTACGTACATTACTATTAACTTATTTCACGGATAGCGTATTTCACCCATGCATATTTCTCTCATTTTTTTCAGAAGCATTTCAGTAAAACGAGACATTTGCAAAATTATCGATTTTCATTGACATAATTCTTTATCGTCTGAGTACATGCTATGTATAAATCATACGCCTATCTATACTAAGTTTAGAACGCTGTACAAATTTGTAATTAAAATTTTTCGATTATATTGCTCAATTTTTAAGTTAAGAACTTCTATAATCCGCCGTTAGTGGCGTTGTTAACATTTTCAATCAATAGTGCATAGTCACATTCTTGTTAGTATATCCTGCTTTTGAAGCTGTAGAACACTTCAATTGAACTTTAAATTCATGCATAAGGACTTTTGAGGGAACCCTCTATATAAAACTCGCATTCAAATTACACATATATCCGCTATAAAATTACATATAACCCCCCCTATAAGCTAGTTCTAGTACATTAATTTGATATAGATAACTGTATTTGCAATGTATCATCCTCCAAAGGTTTACCTATTTTATTCTGATAATAATTTACTTCATCAAAGTTGCAATTGAATGAGTTTATTCCACATCGTAATTCCAGACAGTACGGTAAAATGTTGTACATAAAAATGTTTTCAAACTCCTGGCAAAAGTTATGCATGTATTATGTTCTAACCAAACATATTCAAGCCCCAAAAGTTTAATCATCAATATCCTCTTCATTCCAAACTTGTAAAATATAAAATAAATTAATCACATCATTCTCAACTGGCTCTAGTACACTATTGTTCTTCGATTAAATAGAATTTTCCCCTTAGTCTTTACATTTTAAACTTTTAAATCGTTTTTCGCCTTGAAGCAGGTAAAATCAGCCGTGCAAGATTTCCGTTTCCGTTTAGATTTATTTTGAAAGTTTGTAAACCGTAAGAGATAAATGATTTGTGTCCAGAAAATTTTTCGAAAGTGACTTAGTTGTTTCTAATGGATGAAAGTTTCTGTACTTTTTTCTACAAAATTTAGAAAATAGACTCAAACTATAAAAACATTCCAGTAGGTGTGTAATCAAGGATAAAATTAACTGGGGTATATCTCAACTGGACTCTGGACCTTCTCATACCCAGAAACTATTTTTAATAACTTGTATATATATATAATCATATAAAAACCAGTAATCAAATTCAAATAGAATTCCTATTTATATCCACAAAAAGCAAAGGCACTACTCAGGAAAAGGCGCCAAGCCGCTCTATACTCCGAAGCAGATAATAATCCAAGAAAAAGAAGATTTAAAGGAATATGGGATAACCAAATGATTTGCATTTAATGGTTGGGGAGGATTGCGACTCCCCCTCCCGTTTAAAGCTGCTTTTCTAGCCTAGGCAAACGCTCACGGTACCAATGCAAAACAAAGGTTGGTCCCCAATGCGTGCTAATACGAAGGCACCCGGATACGGAAGAACAAGACCAACCATCAGAAGGAAACTGGACCAAAAGTGAATCCTGCCCAACTCGTTATCTTATATATGCTCATCTTACGCATGCGTGCAATCCTAGCAGGTACGCATAAACTTTATTTACTTGCAGTGTGATGAAGTAAACTGTCAAAATCCACATGATCCCTGAAAATCGATTTATAACAATCCTTTAAGAAATATAAAGGCTAATGTTTATATAAAGCCTCAGTTATGATTTTAATGTTGCTATTATTACAATCCTTTTTAAACGTATTGTAAATTTGGTTTCTCTTAAAGTGTCCGAGTATGATATTTCTGAAATTATTCTTGGTAAGATTTGTTTTCCACTCGATGAGATGATTGATCTTAATTCTATATAATTCTCTTTTGTCATATAACGTTGTATAATGACCATATAATCCATGTTTTTTATTGAGATGTCCAGAAAATTTACCGCTTCATTTTCTTCTTGACAATTTTCTATTAATTCCAATTCCAATGGGTAAAATGTAAAATCGAAATTGGTGGTGTCTTCATAACACCCCAATAGCATATCGTCAATAAACCGGAAATATGGTATCTCTGACAAAATATGGGTTCCTTTTTCATATGCTGAGAGGTAAATATCAGCCAAGATTGATGAACAGGCTCCTCCCATTGGAATTCCCTTTATTTGTCGGTAATAATTTTTTCCGTTATATAGAATATTTTCCTGTAATACTAGTTCAATAAGGTCAAGGTATCTTCGATAAGTAATAAAATCCTTCAAATCAAATTCTTCATGTAATTTTTCGAAGATTGAGTATAAATTAGATAAATCAATGTTATTAAAAAGGTCGCTGAAATCAAAGCTTTTAAATCATATATTTTTATTACAATGTTTTAAGCGATCGATAACTTCTATTTCATTCTTTATCATGACATGATTCTGTTTTTTGATGTTTTCCATCACAAACTAGAGGATGTTCAATAGTCGTTTATTAGCTATTGTCAGATATGATCCACAGCCAACTGTAACTGTACGGAATTTTACAGCCTCTTTATGCATCTTTGGAATGAGGATTAAATATGGAAATTTAACAGATTTTATTTCATTACCGATTCGTTTGTACATAACTTTAATCCTTTTGGATAGAACATTTCCATTATTGTGTACTGGGGTGTATATAGTACTGTCTTGGTAGCAGTGGAGAAGTGTATCTATGTAAAACTTTTTGCATGTAAATGCAAAATGTGATACCATCTTGTCAGTATAAGTTATAACAAAATTTTCTTTTATAGTTTGTATAACTGCAGGTATTGAAAGATGCCTTATTTTGTTATCTTGTTTGTTGTAATAAAACTGAAATTCTTTTGACAAATTATATTTCCATTCCTGAAAGGCTAGGATAGGTAAACTGTGTTTTACTGCTATTTTATAAATGAATTCTTCTAGATCTTGATTGAAATTTTCGACTACTTGGTTATATTCTTGTGATCTGTATTTAGTTCCGAGTTTGAAAATATTTTTTAGAGTTTTATCTGAGATAATATCCAGATCTCCTGTAATGATGTGATTATGATGAGGATCTTTATGCTTGCCATCAAGGCATTTGCATTCTGTTGTTATTAGTATCTAATTCTTTACAGATATTGTTGTAGTTGAAGAATCTTCTACCGTTTGTGCGTACAAAGCGGTAAGTCATTTTTACCTTAAGGTCTTGAATAGGTAAGAAAGTTTTAATATTGTAGAGTATCGATTTAAAGGGAATTCCATCAAATTTCTTATTTCGGAATGTGGTTATAAAATATTCCATACTTTGCTTGTTTTGTTTTCTGGGTTTTAATGTAATTTGAAATTTTCCGGCCCTTAATTTAATTAAGTCAAGCATAATGGCTACATTTTTATGTGTTTCTTCTATTTGAAAGTTAATAGGTTCTTCCAACGTATATTGCTGTATGAAAGCCCATATTCGACGTAAATATTTGATTTTTATACTGTAAATGACGTTCTTAATCCAACTGTACTTGATTCCGTCTTCGGATTTAAATGATTCTATAAATTTGGAGATTTTTTTTTTGTGTTGTTATAGCTATAATGGTATTTTCCTCTTCCTCTATGCCATCACTGTGACTTTCTTTGTATCAATGAACTTGCTAATGGATAATTGTCAATATTTCTATACAATAATATTCTATATATATGTGTGTGTGTGTATATGTATATATATATATATATGTATATATTTATATACATATATATATACACATACATATGTATATATATATATATATACTTCACTTTGTAATTAAGGTCGGTATTTGCCGACATAATATATTACTTCATTTTTACTTTCTTTAAATACATAGTATAATGCATAAGGGAAGTATTATGACGGGGTCAAAAATGTGAATTCAACTGTGGGTGACTTTGGGGATGATGTATCACGAATGATTTGAACGATTCGAACGAAATTTGGTACAAAATTACAATCCCTGAATACTGGAGGCGTATTGCTTATAAGCACACTCAAATGTTCAGAACTATCCTAAATTTTCCAGTGACATTTTGAAAAAATCAGCAAAAAATAAAAAGCTTTAATAATGTTGCGCATATAGTAATTTCTTATGTATTTTTTACTTTGAAAACGATTACCATAAACTTTAGAATGCCAATATGCACCGTTCTTGAGATATTGCACAGTTCTTTTTATATAAATTTATCAAAAAATCATATAAAAAAATATTAAGTAGTGTCATATATTTTCAGTTTTCTATGTAATATCATGCGATAATTTTAGCATCATCATTTTCGTGGATCTAGCTCGTTCCATTTTTGCGAAAATATACTTTGGATAATACTTTTATATTTGGACGCCATTAGTCATTTATATGCTATAAGAATAACGTATTTCTCCGTCCATAAAGCTTGTCGATATTTTGGTGATAAATTTGGCGTAATGTCGCCATCTTGCGGACTTTTTTAAATGTTGCTAAATGAACTAAAATGTCGCCAAATTGATAAAAATGGTGTTAAATCAATGGAAATGACGACTCACTGACGAAAGTTCAATATATTGGAAAGACTATGAAAATCTACTATAAGAAAAATCTATTATTTCGTTTGTAACGTTAGGCAAAATTTTGGTGAATAATTTATCGGAATATCTATCTCTAACTTGGAGATTTTTCAAATGTTGAAAAAATTGACGAAAATATCACCCTATTGATAAACATTCGCCAAATTGATGAAACTGACGCTGAATCAATGAAATGACGACTAATTGATGAAAGTGAATATCTTGAAGATATTGCACAGTTTTTTTATATATATTTATCAAAAAATCAATAAAAATAAAAAATATATTAACTACTGTGAAATATGTTCAATTTTGTTATGTAATATTATGCGATAACTTTAGTAACACCATTATCGTGGACCTAGTTCCTTCCATTCATGGGAAAATATACTTTGGGTAATGTTTTTTTATTTGAACACCAATAGTCATTTATCGCCTATAAGAATAACCCTTTTCTCCGTTCATCCATCCGTCCGTATCGCTTGGTGAGGATAAATTTAGGAGGGCGAGGAAAACTTGGAGATTATTTTAAATGTTGTCAAAATGACAAATATGTCCCGAAATTTATAGAAATGAAGCCAAAGGAGAAGTAATTGTTTATTCAATATGGGCGATATTTCGTCCCATATTGACTAAAATATCGTCAAAATTGCGGAAACGGCGCAAAATTGATGAATATGACGCCTAATAGATGAAATTATTATTAAATTATTTAAATATATAGATTATATCGCTTATTGAGAATGATATCATTATTGATAATTGTCAATTTAGATTTGAGAAAAATATAATTTAATTGGGTATGAACATGCTGTCATTCGGAAAAGCACTAAATGTGCAATTCAGCGTTACAAACACTGACCCGGGATTTTTTCATCACATTTTCACCTTTAAAGAAGTAAATCCATTGCATTATATAAGGAAAGCCATGTGCTGCCGACATCAGATTCTTTACAGTATTGACAATTTTCAGAGATATAAAGGAAATAAATAAAATGTTATTAAACATTCCTTGTTGTAACTTCAGCGAAAAATGGTGTGTTACTTTCATAACAAATGCCTGAAGATGTCAAGCGAATGAGAAATAACCCTGCTATCCAATAAACGTGACATCATGTTAAGGTACCGGAAAACATTTATATTGATACATAGAACAGAGGGAACTCCATTTACATTACGTTTATTTCACATCCAAGATATTTAAAAATGGAACATATATGGAATATACCAGGAACATGTCATATTTACAAATGTATGTGTGATTTGCATTCACAGGTTTAAGTTTGAATCGCTTTTTATTTTACACACTTAATTAAGACATTCGAAAGATTGCTGCAGGATATGAAACATATCCTGCGATTCTATTTGAAATTTACGATAACATAAAATGGGATAAAATGAGACATTGAGAAATATGTGCAATATGCAACTGTGATAAATGTTCATTTTGTATTCTTTACTAGTAGTGTTTTTATTGACATATTCTTATCCATGAAATTGAAGCAGTCAACAGCCATAATATACAGTCAGAAAGGAACCTGTTCGAGGACGATGTAATTTCTGGAAGAATCATAATTATTTGTGTTTTAAATTAAGCTATTTTATTTTCTATGAAATTAGAAACTCCTAATTAGTGAACTGTAATTCACTAATTTGAAATAATAAATTTACTAATTTGGAATAATTAATTTAATAATTTGGGGAAAGAATTGTATGTACGTTGTAAGATTGTAAGACACGTAAATATTTTTGGAAACTTAAATACGTTAACATACAAGTTGACTTCATCAAGACGGAATTTAAAATCTTCCTACACAGCATCGCTTAAGCACGGATGATAAGACGCATGCGTAAACTTGTTTTTAGCATGCCGCCAAACTGCTTACTACAATGTTAAATACTATTACCTGTCCTGCAATATATGGGAAGAGGGAAAGTATTGGAATCATGTCGAAAATCGCTATTCGAGTTTTCGATGGATCTACACGTTTTAGGACCTCTAGAATACTAAAAACTATTTTTAGAGAGACGTATGTGTGTGTGTGTGTGTGTGTGTGTGAGAGAGAGAGAATGAGAGGAGGGAGAGGGAGAGAGAGGAGGGAGAGGAGAGGGGAGGGTAGAGAGGGTAGTGGGAGAGAGGGGAGGGGGAGAGAAAGTGTATGTGTGTCTGCGTGTCTGTCTGTGTACTGTTTGTATCCACTATTGCTCAGAACCTAATTGGCCGAACTTCATAAAAATTTATTTTTAAGTCACTTGTGGGTTACCCTAGTGCTGATTGAATTTTGGTACGATTCGGGATAAAGAAACTTGCCCTTGTTTGTGAAATTGTCAGCAAAATTACCTGGATCCACTTTAGCTGAAAAACTAATTGGCAAAATTTCTCAAAATTTGATAGATAACTCACGTTTGAATTACGCTAGTGCTGATTCAATTTTGGAATAAAAAAGAACCTGCCTTTTTTGCGGCAGGGGTATCTATTTAGGGGCAAAACAGTTTTTTTTATCAGTAATTTTTATTAAAGCATTTTAAACCTTTACAAATAAGACAAAACACATTAAATGAAATAATGTACATAACTTTCTACGTTTTTACGCATAACAAAACTTTAAATAGTATCATATTAACTCATTTTGAAAAAAAAATAACAAAACATTTAAAGTTAACTCATCCGCAAAGTTATTCAATTTATTTACGGAAATATTTTCTAATTTATGCGTTCCTCTGCTCTTAAAATTTAACACATGATCGCTTAATGAAGTATGCATATATTTGTTATTGAAAGTCATCAAAGTGTAATAAATCTGGTATCTGAAGAAAAAAAACATATATGTACTAGTTCTAATCGAAGTTGATTTATTGTATAACTTAAAAAAAATAAACAAAATTATAAGACAAAAAACGTAATGAAAGGTTTAAGGTATGATTAATTTACGTTCCTTAATTTGTATCGATAAAATTTTTTCTATTACATTTATTTTCTAGATTAATGTTTTTTACACACAGAATGGAAAATGCAACTTATTGAAACCTGTAATATAAAAATTAATTAATTGAGAATTTATGTTCGATAATATCGGAATTAGGCGTTTCAAACTGATTGAAATTTAAGATGATTATACAGGCTATTTTGAGCCTAAACAAACAATAATTCATTTAAATTGTTAAAATATGTGTAAAGATATTACGGTGGAAGGAAAAGAAAAGAAACATTTAATGGGAGTTTACATATTTTATAAATATAATTCTGTTTTGTAAATTAAATGGTTACTCTTACTTGAAGTCAACATGAATCGAATATTCATACATTGCATTCGTGACCAGAACCTGCCGTTACCTCTTTGCAGGAGTTCCTAAACTATAATCATTAATAAAAAACCCTACATATTAAATTTCATATTAACTTTTAAAATAAAATATAATTTATTCACACATATTATTGTTATGATTAAAATTACATTAATTTTAATAAACGTTTAAAGAGGAGAAAATGCACCGTGTGAGACCATGTCTTTTAATATTATTTCAAAATCAGCATTTGACATAATATATACGCAGACTGACGCATACATAAGTCATATGTTTGTTTAGTCTGTTGCTCAGCATGATTGGAATTGTTGCTGCTTCTTTTTCTGACATTAGGAATCAGTTTTTTCTTTCCTAACACATCCTCAATACTCAAAGTAACCACTCTACAGCTTATACATACGGCTTTCTGAGCTTTTGTTGAAGACCCAGACAGTCCGACTCGTTCGAGGACTTAGATTCTGAGCTTTTGTGTAATAATTCTGAGATTTTGTGTAATAATTCTTCTTGTGAACAACATTGCTTGAATTCTAATTCCGCTATCTCTCTCTCGCTTCTGGACAAATATTATTGATGAATATCTCCAAGCTTCTGAACAGTCATTGCCTGAATTTTCATTGAATTATCTCCTTGTTGCCACATCATTTTGTAGTCGTGAATATCAAAACTGCAGAAGTTGCCTCCTGGTCTGACAGATGTTTAAAAATTTGGGATAATTAATTATATTTAAAATTTTAGCAAAAATACATAAATTAATTTTTATACAACCATTCTTCTGTAAAACACTTAAATAGACTGGAGGAGACTAATAATTCGATAAAACATATCTGTAACAGAATTTGAAATTGTTATTTATTTATTATGACATCTAGAGTTGAAACGCAGATTGCTTTTAAGAAGTGAATTTCTACAATGAATTTATCTATTTCTGAAATAATATGTTCACAATTCCTGGAGGAGTTTTAAAATCTGCAATATATATTGAAATATAGTTTAGACGCAGAAGTTTAATTATTAATACATTTTCTGTATAGTTAACTATTTCAAATAGTTAACTATACATTCAATAGTTGCATGAAATAGTTAACAATGTATTCAAAATAAAAAATAAACGAACTTGCGTCAAAAATTTCTTCATATGTGAACTTTCGAAAAAAAGTTTTGCTTGTGCAACCAGATATTCAGAACATTAACTTTTACATCTCATACACAATACACAGAGTTAAATGAAATTACTTATGTAATATGTTGTTTAGTTTTAAGCGCATTTTTGCAATGGATTTGTTCATTTTTAAAATAATATGTCACACAAATTTTGGGACAGATTTAAAATCTGGTATAGAGTATCGAAATATATTTTAGATACTGAAGTTTAATCATTAATATCCTTTCTATAGTTAACTATTTGAAACATTCAAAATTAAAAATAAACAAACTTTTGTTAAAAACTTTTTTTTATATTTAATCTTTCAAAAAAGTTCAAGTAGGTAGTAAAAGCATAGCCATGTCCTCGTTTTCATTTAGATTTATCGTGAAAGTTTGGGAACCAGGAAAAATAAATGTTTTGTATCAGGAAATGTTTTGTAAGTGGGACATTTGTTTCTAATAGAGGAATTGCTACAATAAATTCTTAAAATCTGGAAATTAGGATATCACACATTAGAATGTTTTTGTAAGTGTATTTTCAACGATAAAAATATACACTTGTAATATCTTGTATGCTAATGATGCGATTAATTCAGACCAACTCGTATTAGTTTAGTTGCAATGATATTACTTGTATTAATATGAAAAACATGCCAGTACTGTACATCAATCTTATCGATATAATCATCGCGTAAGCTAATGCTTTGTTCAAATTTGACTCAATTTGCTTTTTAAAACAGTTCATACTGTAAGTATAATAATTTTTCGCTAATCTGAATTTAAATCAAATTGGTATAAAGAACTAGACTAACAAATTACAGCATTTGTTGATTTATCGCATATTTGGGAATCTTAGAAAACATAATCTACAAATGTAGAAATATTCCAAAAACTTACTATCCGGATTAAAAAATATATAGATTTAAAAGGATGTAAATAATGCAGACTATTCCGTTGTAGATTATGAATATGATATATATAATTTTCCTTCATAATTCCTTTTTCAATCTTTTTATTCAAGTTCGGAAAATAAACATTTGACCATATTTATCCTATTTTAACCCACACGTGTTATTACTGAAACAATATAAAAGTGATCAATTTTTTATCATAACCTATATAATAACAAAAAAGTCAAAACCACTTTGTTTAGTTATTAAACACTTTAACTTTAGCTGGCATCTTGGGTTTGGTCTAATTCGATCAGGCTGAGTTTCAAATTCAACGAAAAAATATAATCTTCAGAAAATTCGAGCTAGTAATCACGATGCAGATGATGCAAAGGAATGATTAAAACATTTAAAATCACTTTTCTAAGGTAATCAAGCAGTTTTAAGTTTTTGATCCAGAATCTATGTTTTGGTCTCATTCGAACCATCACTATTTCCAGATAAATAAAAAACAATTTAAAAAATCCGAAAATTTGAGTTGTGTATGACGATACAAATGGCTCTTCAAGGAACGCACACCATTTAGTCTCTCAAAAATGTGTGACATACCATTTTTATGCTTTAATTTGAAACGGTTTTAAAGATGCAAAAGTGTGGAGGTGTTATTAAGTGTGTAGGTAGAGATTAAGTGTGGATGTGTCACATTTAGTGACTAGTAGCCATTAAGAACGCAAAAAACGTGGGAGGAAATGACTAGTAAAATTATATATCTCTTCCTGAAATTTTGAAATTACTTATTCAATGGGCTATCAATATTAATCATGCTTCAACTCTTTTTACGACACTAACTTATAAAGGTACATCATAACAAAATAATAATGATAATAATAATAATATTAATAATAATAAAAATAATAATAAAGAAGTTTAAATAAATCTAGAGATTTTTTAAGTATAGAATATTCTTAATTGAAGTAGAAAATATTTTTACTTGATGAAGAATTCAACACAAAAAGCTCCACCTTTGTTCGAAGTTAGCATATCTCGGTACTGTAGTTAAATGTGTAATAATTATTACACATTCAACTCCTTAAGGAGGACTAGGGCACTGCACAGGGTGATTCAAAACGATAGGGCAAAACTTTAAGGGGTGATAGTAGATCTTTGACTTTCAAGAATTCGCTGTGAATTCTGGTGTAGTTTTTATGAGATATTTGCATCTCAGATCCCAGGTAACGCCTGAACATGCTAGAAAATTTATCTGCCATTGACAGGGGTTTAAGAAGAAACACATTTGATTACAATGACACCGAAAATCACAGCGAATTCTCGAACACCAGAGAACGCTTTAAAAATACGCTAGCTTATAACAAGAATAAAACAAGAAAGATCAATCATGCTTAAAGTATTGATTATGAAACACTTTCCAACTTCAATGCAATTTTATTTAAAAAAGTCGAAAATGCAATACATTCCTCGGTAATATTTTAAAACTTATCACAATACTACATTAATTTATTATATTTGAAATTTTAAACCTTCATTGAAAAAAAATGAACTTCATTCAAATGACGACATTGAAATATAAATTGCCTGGTTTAAATATCTCTAAAATGCGGTAATATTTTTAAGTACAGTTATATTTTTAAAACTATCATAATACTACGATAATTTATTATATTTGAAAACTTCATCGAAAACAACTGAAATTAATTCAAATGACGTCATAGAAAAAATAACACGCCTGGATCTCTCTATAAAAACACCATTTCAATCATAACTTTCTCCCATTCATTTCATTCATCACAATACTGTAGTAATTTATTTTATTTAAAAATTAAGACCATGGAGGTACAAGTAATTAAACTCTATGCTTAAGCTTCATCGAAAAAAATCGTCCTTCTCTTTATAAAATCAATTAATATTTCATCCATATCAGCCATACAGACTCCATGGGCTAAATTATTTTGTGTTAAGAATTACAGCAATTCTAATACAACTCATTCTACATATTTTGTTGATTACATTTTACATAAGTGAAAAATAGGCTTCGTTGTAGAAATAATCAAATTTGGATAATCATTTAAACTCAAATATATTGTATTTGCGTTGTTTCAGTATGTAGATGCACAGAATTTAAGCAAAAATAAAGTAGTTCTAGGACGGATACAATACTCCATAAGAATTAAAAAGAACTTAAAAAATCACGATTTTAAAACAAGATGGATGCCATATATCATTTTGAAGTGGGTCATGTGATCTTTTCATATCATGGTCACGTGATCGTTTCATATAAGAGGTGTAATTATTAATTTAATTTTTATTTAAAAAACTACTGAATATATTTCGCTGAATTTTTTTTTATATATTTTATGCAACAATTTGAATATTCCCTAAACTTCTCGAAGCAATTTGTGAATTTTAAATCCGCTTAAAAAATGTTTGAAAAATTAGGTCCCATAGGGCTCAATGTATTTAATTTTTTCAACCTGGTTCAATCCAAAACTAATTGGGTTATATTATTCATTTATATTCCCATAGGTCCTACAGACCGTCTAAACAGCATACTAAAATTTCATTTTGATTAAGTCATTTTTACGGCTTTTATCGTGCTAACAGACAGACAGACAGACAGAATGAACAAAGTCATAAACACTTTTCAACTTTGTTATAAAGTGTTAATAAAAAAAATCTGATGTGGGCAACACATGACTTTCCTTATATAATGCAATGAATTTACTACATTTACAATAAAAAATAGGTTTTTCTTATAGTAGATATTTATATTCTTTCCAAGGTATTGCATTTTCGTTAATGAGTCGTCATTGTCATTGATTTAATGTCATTTCTATCCATTTGGGGAGGGGGGTGTTCGTTAATGTGGCAACATTTAAAAAAGTCGCTAAGATGGCGACATTCCGCTAAAATCTCGGCTAGCGTTATAGACGGAGATATAATTTATTCTTATAGCAGATAAATAATTATTGGCTTTCAAATACAAAAATATTACTCAAAGTATCTTTTAGCAGGAATGGAACGAGCTAGATCCACGAGAATGATGCCACCCAAATTATTGCATGATAGCATGCCAGTCTGTATGCCAGTCTGCGTATATATTAGGTCAATTGTTGGTTTTGGAAAAAATATTCTAAGACCTGGTCACACACCTGTCTTTTATACCCCTTAAGTATTAATTAATTATTTTTGTTCACCACAATATCCAATCCATTTGCTTCAACAAACATCAACACTTATAACAATAACACTTATAACAACAACAACAAAAGCCAAAGAAAACAAACGGCTTCCAGTTTTCATTGATTGTAATTTTTGTACCAAATTTCGCTTGTACATTGCACCCCGCCCCCCCCCCCCTCCTTCGTCGCGGAGAGGCACAAGGAACGTAGCTTTAAGACACGCCATTTTGACATTACAAGGGTGGTTGGTTTAAATTTAATGAGTTAATACTTTGACGATTATGTTGATGGCGTACCTTAATACATAAACTAGATGTGGAAATACGGAGAAAAATATTTCCAAAGCATTAGACTGAAAAACTTTAACATCTTTTTATCTGGGCAGGATATTTATTCAAGAACAATCGTTTTGCCATTACGAAAGGCCGACATGTCAAATTGTTGTGTGAATGCGCACAATTCTTCCATACAGAAACATAATATTCTATTCAAATACGCACAGGAAGGATGTTTATAAATACATGAATAGAACACCGAGAAGTTCATTTGCCCTATGATTATTCCACAGCTACGGTATTTTAAACGTAAAATATACGAAAAACGCCAATAAAAATTTATGTATTCGATTTGCATTCAAATATTCTAATACGAATCGCATCTTATATTATACATAAATAAAGACATTCGGAACATTACTGCATTATATGAAATATCACCCGATTTGATTTAAATTTTAGACGTCATAAAATGGGATGAAATGAGGTGGGACATTGCGAAATATATTGTATGCAATTGTGAGAAATGTCCGGCTTTATATTTTATACAGCAAAGTTTTTTTCCCGATTCTATAGTCACAGAGAATTACTGAGCTAGGAAGTGACAATCGACATTCAAGAAGATTCAAAATGTGTAAAGAATGTAATTTGGGACAGAAATATGATTATTAATATTTTAAAATACATAATTTGATAGTTTGAAATTTTGAGATAATTAAGTTATTTATGAGAGAGTATCCATATTGTTTTAAGTAGTATGTGCACTTCATTTTTGACCGAATTATGAATAATTTATATGCCCTTTCACATACACTTTACTGCCGTAAACCCCTGGGTTGGCTGTATGGTCTGGGCCTTTCACACATTATTTCGTATAATCATCTAAATTAGTGAAAACTCCGGAAGTGACACTTTCAGAACCGGATGAAATCCTTTGTTAATCCCCCATCTACTCTGAAATTTAATCATGCTTACATATCAGGCATCATCAAAATTCTATCTTTAGTGAATCCTGAGAAATAGATGTTGAATGCAAATTATTAAATAGAAACTGGCATCCCCAGAACCGGAAGTGAAAACCCTTAGTGAGTCTTCAAACACCTCCCATAATTTAATACTGAATTCATATCAGTTATTATCTAATCTATATCTATAGCCAATCCTGAGAAGTGGATGTTTTAAAGAAGTCGTTTGAAGCTAAAGTGGAAAACGAACCATAAGTGTGAATGATTAGTGAATTACCCTACCTCTTCCGGAATTTGATGCTAAATTTATATAAATTATAAGATTATTTTTATAGTCAATCTTAATACGTAGATGTTTCAAAGTAAATCAATATTTTAAAACAGGCAATTGGAAAATAACCGGAAATGAAAATACTTAATGAATCTTTCTTACCTACCTCCTTCAAGAATCGATGCTGTTTCCATATCACTCAGCATCTAAGCTTATCTATGTATCCTAAGATATTGACGTTTCCAAATATTTTTCCATGAAAAGATAGATAGCATTGGTTTATTGGTATAGATTGGTTTTTTGATAGATTAGAAATTTTCAGAAAATTAAATAAGGAAATTTATATAAGGAGTTGCAGAACTTCAAATGTTGACAAATAAAGAAGTTAAATAAGTCTGAATAGTTGGAAAATGGGAATTAGAAATGACATATTCACAGTGAAATTGAAAAGGAAATAACTTTTTAATATAAAAAGAAATAAGTGAATATAAACTTAAAAAATTAACTTCTTGATGCATAGAAGTACGCATATGCACACATAAGGAATATATCTAAACGTATTGAAAATGTATTCATAAGGTATTAAAATGGTATTTTAATGTCAGTATTGAAATAAAAATTCTTCACATAGCATTAGTTTCTCTGTGCAGTAGTATAAAAAAATAAATTACTAACATAAATCTGTAATAAGTCAGTAAATATGATGTGAAATGTAGTCTTTGATTTCTAATATTTAGAATAAAATATACTCTATAGATGTGAATATGATATTTAAATTCTAGAAATACAATTTTAGATTTCTAATTTGTTTTGAAATTTTAAACTATGTACAAAAAGTAAATAAAACTCGTAAGTCTCTTAAATTTATTTCAAGTAAAATTATATCGTGAATATTTAAATGTATTTACATAATCCAAAACTGTTAGAAGCTTGTTAAATGTTTCGAATTTCAGGTAGTTTATGAAAGAATTTTAAACGCGTGTTGTAAATTTCTCAAGTCACGTTTAATACTCTATAATCCTTGAGATTTAAAGCTTGTAAACAGACTAAACATTAGCTGGAGAACTAATTTATAATAAAATTTCATCAAAACAGGTACTTCGCAAGATTTGTGAAACGTTATCTCGTAATAAGCTTGCATATTTATTATTTAAATTTATGTAATAGCATTATAAATAGTATTGCGAATTGTATTCGTGAACGTTCTAAAATCATTTTATTGTTTATAAATTAAATTGATATTAAACTTAAATTAAAAATCGGATGTGGGCAACACATGACTTTCCTTATATAATCCAATGAATTTACTACTTTTACAGTAAAAAAATAAGTTTGTCTTGTAGTAGATACTTAAATTATATTACAGATGTTAAATTTTCGTTAATTAGTCGTCATTTTCATTGATTTAGCATCATTTTTATTCATTTGGCGAGACTTTCGTTAATTTGGCAAAATTTTAAAAAGTCGCCAAGTTGACGACATTCCGCCAAATTCGTCGCCAAAATCTTGCCAAGCGTAATGAACGGAGAAATAAGTTATTCTTATAGCACATAAATGATTATTGGTGTTCAAATACAAAATTATTACTCAAAGTACCTTTTCGCTTGAATGGAACGAGCTAGATCCATGAGAATGATGTCAACAAATTTATTGCACGATATTATATATGACAAGTGAACATGTTTCTTAACAGTTAATATATTTTATTTAATTTATGGGATTTTTTTATTAATTTATTTAAAAAATATGCTATATCTCGAGAACGGTTCATGCTGGCATTTTAAAGTTTTCATAAAAATTACATATGAAATGTCTATTTGCGTAACTCCATTAAATGTTTTGATTTTTTGATGATTTTTTCAAAATTTCACGCGATAATTTAGGGGGTTCTGAACATTCGATTCCATTTAAAAAATAATAGGCTTCCAGTATTCATGGATTATGATTTGTGTGCCAAATTTAATTCGAATCGGTCTATTCGTTCGTGAGATATCGTCTCCACAGACTCACTTACACACACACACACACACACACACACACATACTTTTACACACACACAGAAATCACCTCAAAATGTTTAAATCGTGAAGAGGGATGCTTGAAACGTGCTTTCCCGTCGAAAATTCGAATTTTCGACCCCGTCACAATTCTTTCCTTATACATTATGTGTATAAGGAAAGTAAAAAAATGTTTATAATGAATATCTATTATGGAAAAAATAAAGATATTAGTTGTAAATTTAAAAATATATCGTTAATTTTTTGAACTGGAACAAGTTTGTTAATTTAAAAAAAATAATTTTAATACGGTATATAATGCTTATAGCAAACACTAAGGGACAATACGAAATGAACAGTTATATTTAACAGCTTTATTGACGTACATTTTTCTACTACATCATGATTTTCTGTGGCTAAAGCTTCTTCCAATTGATTTTTTTTTTCAATTTCTTAGCAATGTTTCTGTATTTTGTGGCAGTGTGTTTAGGTTTTTGCATTTGTATTGGAAACCGGATATTCCATCTAGCAAAAAAATAAGTAGCTACAAGGCATTTTTTTAGAATTACATAGCTGAACACTAATGCCGTATATGCCTTAATATACCAACATTTTTTTTTGCTCACTCTGCTCGGTATTTTCTATTTCATAATATAAAAAAATATAATAATACATCTTATTTTGATCTGCAACCTTAATATTTCTGCTGTAGATGAATTATTACCTAGATATGAATAATTTGACATTTCTATCCACGAAAAATCGTTGACAGCCATATGTTTAAACATGTGTTGGTAGATCTTGATAGGCAAAATTATGAGCACCACTGATAATAAAGCAACCTTATACAAGAGATTACACGCGTTTGCAGCTTCACCAGTGGATAACTGAAGAAATTAGGAACACGATCTGGCCAACAAAGTGAGATCGGAGAAAAATGTTGATTACAAAAATGTAATGCGTTGCCAAATTAGTTAGAAACAGAATTAGTAAAGTACAAAAAGAAGCAGTAAAGAAGCAATAAAGATATAAAGTAATAAATAATTGCCATAGTTCATGGGTTGCTCAATATACAGCCACGAATTATAATCAGTTATAATGCAATATTCTTTCTCGAATACAGATGTACATCATAGATGGCGGAGTACATTTTGAACGGACTCTGCATTAGATAACTGTGAAGGCAAGCGCTGTTTATTATTTCCACTAGTATTTAGGCCGTGTAAAGACAGGGGAACGAGCTTTTTTAAACATTTAAGCTACATCATTTTAATAATTTGTGTTTAACAATTTGTGGATCTTAGTGTCAAAGATAGTTGTGTGAATTAGAAATGAGATATAAACAAGAAAGATCAATCATGCATAAAGTAATGATTATGAAACGCTTTCCAACTTTAATGCAATTTTATTTAAGCATCTCTAAAATGCGATACATTCCACGGTAATACTTAAAAAATTATCACTATACTACATTAATTTATTATATTTGAAAACTTAAAACTTCATCGAAAAAAATGGACTCTATTCAATAGTTGGCATTGAATTTCAAATTACCTGGTTTAAAGATCTATAAAATGCGATACATTCCTCGGTAATGTTTTTAAAATTATAAAAATACTACAATAATTTATTATATTTGAAATCTTTCTCGAAAACAACTGAAATTTATTCAAATGACGCCGTCGAAATATAACATTCCTGGCTCTATAAAAGTAGCATTCCATTCATAAACATTTTCCCATTCATTTCATTCATCACGATACTATAATAATTTATTTTATTTAAAAACTTAAGACCATGGAGGTACGAGTAATTAAACTCATTGCTTAAAACTCCATCGAAAAAAATCGTCATTCTCTCTGTAATATCAATGAATATTTCATTCATATCCGCTATGCAGACTTCATGAGCTAAATAATTTTGCGTTAAAGAAATTCAGCAATTCATATACAACTCATTCTACATACTTTGCTGTTTACATTTTCCATAAGTGAAAAATATGCTTCGTTGTAGAAATAATCAAATTTGGATGATCATTTAAACTCAAATATATTGAAATTGCGTTGTTTCAGTATGTAGATGCACAGAATTTAAGCAAAAATGAAGCGGTTTTAGGACGGATACAACACTCAATATGAATTAAAAAGAACTTTAAAAATCACGATTTTGACATAAGATGGATGCCATATTTTATTTTGAAGTGGGTCACGTGATCTCTTCATATAATGGTCATGTGATCACTTCATATAAGAGGTGCAATTATTATTTTTATTTTTATTTAAAAAACTACTGAATACATTTTGCTGAAGTTTTTTTATGTATTTTATGGGATAATTTGAATAATTTCAAAAATTTTCGAAGCAATTTTAAATCCGCTTAAAAATGTTTGAAATATTAGGTCCCATACGGTTCAATGTATTTCATTTTTTCAATCCGGGTTTAATCCAAAACTGATTGGGTGATATAATTCATTTATGTTCCCATAGGTCCCACATACCCTCTGAACGATATACTAAGATTTCATTTTGATTAAGTCATTTTTACAGCAGTTATCGTGATGACGGACAGACGGACAGACAGACAGACAGACAGAATGAACAAAGTAAAAAACACTCTTCAACTTTGTTGCAAAGTGCTAATAAAAAAGTAATAAAATAGTCAGCTGATCAAAACGTGGAAGAAATCGTCTGCGCCTCCAAATTATAATCGAAATTAACAGAAGGGATACATTTTGAAGTCTAAAATAAACACTTATTAAATATTTAGGACAGAAGCACAAACATGGGGAAAACCGACACCACATCTGTCATTACAGTTAATAGCTGTTCCATACCGAACAGTGCTAAACATATTTTTGCCTACCCATGGATGTTAATTACGCAACTGGTAACGGGATTTTAAGGTATTCTAAAGTTTAAGGTCCTGTCAGAAAATCACTGAACTTTACAATTCTCTATTTAAGGCACGAGTCACATAACGATGTTATCGCTTCCTTAGTGTTGTTGTTGTTGAAACCCAGACCGTCCGACCGCTTCCTTAGTGTGGAACTGTTTATGGATACTTTAATTATTGTACCTCTAGCTATGGATCAATAATGTCATTTACCATTCCTCCATCCTAAATTGCATTTTAAAGCGGTTCAGGTTTTACCATATTTATAGTACAGGGTTTCATAAAAGAAGGTTTTTTTAAAAATCATGTAGTGTGGATCATCTAATTTTGTCATGAAACGTTTGATTCTACAAAAACGTGTTACCGTAATAAAAACTTATTATCCAAATCATGACATTTTCGCAATTTTTCTTGTTTTATTTATTGAATCTCTTGACAAATGGAGTGTATTGTTCAGCTGCTCAATTGTGGTCAGTGTTTTTTGCATACATCAGCACTTTTATATACCCCTAAAATGTGAAACCGTTAAATCGAGAGAACTAGGATTTTTTCTTTAGTGTTATTGTTTGTATTTTCACAACGGATGATTGGCTTACATTACAATAACACGTTGTTGTGGATTCAATATGACTTGAACGTGCACACTATATAACTATTAGACGTAAACTAGCTTAAATTTGACAGAAAAAATGGTGGTTACACAAAAGGTTAATGTTTCTTTAGTGACACCCTGAAATTATAAGTAAGTTATTTTTAATGGTGCTAGCTTTCTATGGTCTTACCATCAAGGATTTACCACCTTCTGGATAATAAAAATCGTTGGCTAGTTACTTTACAGGTAGTAATTAATCCCAAACTCACAATTTTGAAATGGATTCTTTATTACAAACTTTAAGTTTTTATTATTAATTATAATATTCTTAATTGAAATTTTGTTTTTCTACTTTTTTAATAATAAAATTCTTACAAATCCATTATTTTAGAGATCAGTTTAACTTTCAGTCTGTTATAAAGCGGATACATTTTCTAATATAATAAGCAGTAACGAAAGGATAATACATTTTGTTTAAAGAACTAAAGTAAATTTAAAAATTCTTATGTTATACCTGTGATATTAAAATTGTTTCAAAATTAATAATATGTTATATTGAGCATGGTAAAGGAAACTATCGAAAATTTTGAAATTGATGAAGTTTTGAATTGTAAAAAAATTACATTGCATATTCTTCGCAAACATTCTAAATTAAATTTTATGTAATTTTTTAATTATATATTATTGCTTCACAATGGTTTTATACGAGTTGAAAAGTGTTAAATCGTAATGGGAAATGAGAGAACTTAAAAAACAATTACTAGGAAATGTCGGAAACATAAGTATGAAATGATGTATATTTGATATGACGAAAGTAAAAATTAAATTAAAAATAATAGTTTTATTTCAAATTTCTCTTCTTGCAAAAGCATTGCATCTTTTATGAGAATTTGATGGTTGAATAATGAATATTCTTTGATGAGATATCTTATTTTTGTATGGATTGCAATCACTTAAGTACCTGGAAAATATTTTATATTTTCGCATAAGTATTATTCGGCATAAATTGGAGATCTAAATTACCTACATAATTTATTTTAAATGCTTTAGAAATTATATTACGCAATTGTTTTCAATTATGATTATAAAACCGAATTTTACAGCAAATCATAAGAATAACAATAGTTTCTAGTAAAATCTAATTGCTAACAGGTACTTAAATTTCATTTGGAAATATTATTTTACTAATAAATACGTATTATTGAAAAATATTGCCTCCACGAAAATGTTTAATTTATATGCCTATATTTGTTTCAAAACCTCAGGAATACGTTTTACCTATTTCTGGAGTGATGGTCGTCTGTCTGTCTGTCTGTCGATTTATTGTGTGCACGATAGCAGCCACAAATATTAATAGATTTCACGAAACTTTATATCTGGTTTTGCTATCAAAAAATCTTAAACTAGAGAGAGTTTTTTTTTTAATTTTAGGGTAAACTTTTTTGAGTAATTTTTTAAGTAAAATTTATTTGAAATTTCAATTTTTTTAACATGGCAGCATAGGACAGAATTTAAAATAATTATGCATCCAAGATTTACTTATGGTTGAATGATTACGAGACTTACTATTTTCAATTATTGTGCAAAATATCCGCGATAAAATATTTTTTCAAGACGTTATTAGCTCCCTTGCGGGCCAAGTTATTTACCCCCGGGGTTACACTATCAATTATAGTATCAATCCAAAGATTTTTTTCATGTCATGTAAAGTAAATGGGAACACGTAACAATTGTAATCCTTTGGACCCATGATACTAATTTTCAAATTTTTTCTCGTAAATTCTGGAAAAGAAAAGCTACTAAAAATGGATTCTGGTATAAGAACGTCAAGTTCAGCTACATTCCAGTAAATTCACATAAAATTTAAAATTTATTTTTATTGAAAACATTGGGTACTTGCAAATTAAAAGAAAAATACAAAATTAAACAATAAAGATCAATCATGCTTAAAGCATTGATTATGAAACACTTTCCATCTTCAAAGCAATTTTATTTCAACATCTCTAAAATGTGATACATTCCTCAGTAATATTTTTAAAATTATCACAATACTGCATTAATTTATTATATTTGAAAACTTAAAGCTTCATCGAAAAAAACGGACTTCATTCAAATGACGGCATTGAAATATGAATTGCCTGCTTATATTTGAAAACTTCATCAAAAACAAATGAAATTTCTTCAAATGACGTCATCGAAATATAACACGCCTGGCTCTCTCTATAAAAGCAGCATTTCATTCATAAACTATTTTCCATTCATTTCATTCATCACAATACTATAATAATATATTTTATTTAAAAACTTAAAACCATGGAAGTACAAGTAATTCAACACTATGCTTAAAATTTCACCGAAAAAATCATTTGCTTCTCTGAGAAAAATCAATGAATGTTTCATTAATATCAGCTATATTGCAGACTCCATGAGTTAAATAATTTTGCTTTAAGGAAATGCAGCAATTCTTATACAACACATTCTACATCTTTTGGTATTTACATTCTCCATAAGTGAAAAGTAGGCTTCGTTGTAGAAATAATCAAAGTTGGATGATCATTTAAACTCAACTATATTGTAATTGCGTTGTTTCAGTATGTAGATTCGCATAATTTAAGCAAACATAAAGCGGTTTTAGGGCGGATACAACACTAAATATGAATTAAAAAGAACGTTAAAAATCACGATTTTGAGACAAGATGGATGCCATATTTTATTTTGAAGTAGGTCACTTGATCTCTTCATATAATGGTCACGTAATCTCTCCATTATAGGGTGTAATTATTATTTGAAATTTTATTTAAAATCAACTGAACATATTAAAAAACTGCTGAACATATTTTGCTGAGATTTTTTTTACATATTTTATGGGATAATTTGAATATTTCATAAAACTTTCAAAGCAATTTGTGAATTTTAAATTCACTTAAATGTTGGAAAAATTTGGTCCGTTAAGGTTCAATGTATTTCATTTTTTCATCCTGGGTTCGATCCAAAACTAATTGGGTGATATTATTCATTTATATTCCCATACGTTCCACAGACCGCCTGAAAAACATACTTAAATTTATTTGTGATAAAGTCATTTTTACGGCAGTTATCGTGCTAACGGACGAACCGACAGACAGACAGACAGGCAGAATGAATGAACAAAGTCATAAACACTTTTTAACTATATTGTAAAGTGTTAAAAATGCACGTCACTTTTATATATTTCCACGTAATAAGACATTAAATCGGAACTTATTATGTCATTCTGTGCAAAATAACGAATCCATTTAAATTAACTGAACCAAAAAATTATTTAATTTATTTATTGAAATAATTTCTAATTTATATTTTTTACTGCATTTAAAATTTTATACATGACTGCCCTGTGAAGTATACCTCGGAATCATTTGTCATTGAAAGTCATCAAAGTGTAGCCTGTGACTAAAAAAAAAATTAATGACATTAATTCTTGTTGATTTATCGTAAAATTTCTGAACAAAAAAACAATACGCAACAAAAAGCATATATCAAGAATTTAAGTATGATTAATTATATTTCTTGCTATTTTTAGAGTGAAATTGTTTTCTATACGTTTCTTTTAATGTTAAAACTATTAATAAGGAAATAATAAATGCTTCACAAAATTCGCAATATAAGAAATAATTGACAGATCACCTGTGTTTGACAATATTTCAATAGCAATTCTTGTATAGTGGATAAATTTAAATTAACAACTATGATTGCAACGTATTTGTTCACAGTTGTTATTTAAAATTTAAAAGTTTTTAAAATATATACGGGTGTGTTTAAAAAATATAGTAAATGTTACTTACTATTTTATCAACAATGCGAAAATATTTTTCGTACAAAAATATTCTTCATTAGAATCCTTGGGCACTTCGGATGGTATGAATCCCATTGGCAAATTATCTACTTATATAGTTTCATAGACAATTTGAATTTACTGGGAACCCGTATGACATAATATGAAGACAATAATAAAATTTACATTTAATCGCCTACTATTTGTTACTCACGTATAGATCTACAAATCGCAATGCGGGAAAGCAGACTGTGTGATTTGCAGCTTTATGGGCAAGTGATAGCTACCGATACACCTGCTGCGCGAGCACATGCAATGGAATGGCTAGTACGACGTTCACTGAGTATCTGCGTATGACTGCAGTTGACTTTAATTGTAATACTTCTGAATTTTTGTGTACCTGAAAATGCCCTTTTTTCTTCACGATACTGCAGTAATCTTAATTAGTAATCAACCCTGTTCTTAAACTATTCTAAATCTCCAATTTAACGCAACTAAAAACGTATAACTGCAAATGTAAATTTCTTAAATAATTAAAACTGTAAATTCACTTAATGAAATAGTCTGTCAACAACACTTCAGTATAAATGCATACTGCTTTGCAAAAATTCAACCTTTGTGTATTCCTAGACATGGAATGCCGTCCGCATTTTCCATTGGTTCGCTCGTAATCTTTGGCCCCGCCCTCCTTTTCTCGTATAGTCATAGCCCATGTACTTCAGCCATCCCAAGACGAAGACGGCATCCCACCAGTCGTCTCTAACTCCAACCAAGCATCTACGCTGTGTTGAATGCATATTTCTATCATTTCATCATTCAAAAAACTATCCACAGCGGACTTTTTCTGCTTCCTGATGTGGACGTGAGGGTCCTTAGGACCCAGGAAGCGTCTTGGCTTGACACTGAGCTGATTGCTTTCACATGACTCTCTAGATGAATGCCTGAAATGTCTCAAAGGCTGTCCGATGAGTAGGGGCGTACGCGATCACGTAGCGGGTACGTACCTATCAGTTGACAGCATCCATTCGACGCTCTGCGCGCGCATGCAATATATCGTAGGCTGTGTTGCAGCGTAACTTACCGAGTAGTGTGTACATTCTTGTGCTGCAAACATAGTCCTCTCTACATTGCTTATGCTTCATTTAACTTTCGATTGCAATGATCTAGACTAGAGTTACAATAGTAAGGTCTATAAACTAGAAAGCTACTATGCACTATCGAATGAGAACGTTTGCAGCGCTTCTAGCGGATAATTAAAGAAGTTAAACTTTCTGTTTCGAAAACAAGCAGAGAGGAGAACATTTTCAATTACAATGTAGTAGAAACTTCTTTGCAAAGTATGGGAATACGTGCGGTTTTATTATGTCATGTACACAGGTGATAAAAAAAAATATATCAACGAAATGGGATAATTGCCTATTTGTTGAATATGTTCTTTACTGTAATAAGGATACATTACATACATACATGCATTACATACATACATACATTAATATTAACTATAATTTATTAGTAATATTAACTTATTACGCGGATTGCGTATTTCACCCATGCGTATTTCCTCTATTTCTTTCAGAAGTATTTCAGTAAAACGGGACATTTGCATAATTATCGATTTTCATTAACATAATTATTTATCTTCTGAGTAAATGCTGTGCACAAACCACACGCCTATCTATACTAAGTTTAGAACCCTGTACACCTTTGTAATTAAAATTTTTCGATTATCTTCCTTAATTTTTAAGATAAGAATTTCTATAATCCTCCGTTAGTGGCGTTGTTAACATTTTCAATCGATAGAGCATAGTCACATTCCTGTTAGTATATCCTGTTTTTGAAGCAGTATAACACTTCAATTGAACTTTAAAGGCATGCATAAGAACTTATGAGGGAATCCTCTATATAAAACTCGCATTCAAATTGCACATATAACCACTATGAAATTATATATATATATCCCCCCCATATAAGCTAGTTCTATTATATTAATTTGATATAGATACCTTTATTTGCACTCTAGCATCCTCCAAAGCTTTACCAATTTTATTCTGATAATAATTTACTTCATCAAAGTTGCAATTGAATGAGTTTATTCCACATCGTAATTCAAGACAGTACTCTAAAATGTTGTACATAAAAATGTTTTTAAAACTCCTGGAAAAAGTTATGCACGTATTATATTCTAACCAAACATATTCTAACCCCAAAAGTTTAGTCATTAATATGCTCTTCAATCCTAATTTGTAAAATAAAAAATAAATTAATCACATCACTCCCAACTGACTCTAGTATACTATTGTTCTTCGATTAAATAGAATTTTCCTCGTAGTCTTTACATTTTAAACTGCTAATTTCGTTTTTCGCCTTCAAGCAGGTAAAAGCAGCCGTGCAAGATTTCCGTTTCCGTTTAGATTTATTTTGAAAGTTTGTAAACCGTAAGAGATAAATGATTTGTATCCAGAAAATTTCTCGAAAGTGACTTAGTTGTTTCTAATGGATGAAAGTTTCTGTACTTTTTCCTAAAAAATTTAGAAAAGAGGCACAAACTGCAAAAACATTCCATTAGGTGTATAGTCAAGGAAAAATTAACCGGGGTATATATCAACTGGACCTCCTCGTACCAGAAACCATTTTAATATCTTTATATATATATATATATATATATATATATGTTAGTGTGTGTATATATTATATATATGCATATATATATATATATATATATAATATGAACATATAATATAATATGAATATATAATATAATGTATATATTATATATATATATATAATATGAACATATAATATAATATGAATATATAATATAATGTATATATATATATATATATATATATATATATATATATATATATATATATAATATATGGCTCTCCGGGAGTGTTGTCGCGACGCAAAGCATGCTTAACCGGGGTGAGGGGGTCACAACTCCCCCCGGCCATCTTTTGGTACATTGTTTCCATCCATACCTCTTTTCTTTTTGAAAAAAAAATATATATATATATATATGTGTGTGTGTGCGTTGTTAGAAATGAATGATCTCTTATCACTGCGAAAAACGTATCCAAAAAAAAAAAAAAATACCACTTTCATGCACTTTTGACATTTTTTTTCATCCCCCTACTCTCTTCTTTCCGCAAGAAAAGGAATTTGTTATATCATGTGATCTGCGCGAGCTTTATAAAAACATATACAGGTACACTTGCGTGAACTCTAATTTTTTTTCTTCGTTCTTCTGCTTTTGTATTACTACAGACCAAAATGCTCGTTTGTTTTAAGTGTAACTTTTAATGCAGAATTTAATAAAATAATCTGTTTTTTTCAATCAAGTGCAATCATTCCGTATCACAAAGATGCCTGACATCAAGAAAAAACCAAACGATATTTTTTAAGACTTTAAAGGAATTGGATCGAAATAGTAAACTACGCCTTTTGTACAGAAAATGTAAGCTTCTTTACCTTATTATTATTATTATGCTGTTATGAAAGAAAAATGAAATAATGACATACTTCTTAATGGTGAGGCAGTGTGCAATTACCTCTGCACAACCTATGTTCTAATTTTTCTATTAGATTATGAGACTTAAGCCTGCCTCGCTAGAGAGATTTGTATTTATAAAATAAAATAACAGCATTTCCACGAACAATGCAATTATTATTTAAAAAGGGCATAATAATAATCAACCAAAAAGGAAATAGATATGCAAATATATCACTTTCTTTTCATTCCCCATAGACTTTGTAAACACTTCTAAACCGAAAATGATTTTTACGGGATAAAACAAGAAGAGATCCCGTACTGCAGATAAACACAAAAAATTATTTCTCAAGGAAACTAAAATAAAATAAATTATAATGGCATCTATGAAGGAAAACCAGTTGATTGAAAAGTTAAACCAGAGTAACTACCCCAATTGTGTTACATTATGGCACAGAAGAATAGGCCACAAAAACTTCGGCTCTATAAAGGAAATTAAATCGAAACAGTTAGCAGAAGGCATAAGCATCAACGAATGTAAACACGAACTAAATTGCGAAACTTATATAAAATCAAAACTCGCCGACATGCCATACCCCAAATCTACTCAAAACAGGGGAACTCATATTCTGCAACTTGTGCACAGCGACGTATGCGGACCGATGCAATCTCCCACCATGGGAGGAAAATCATACGCCCTAATACTTATTGATGATTTCTCCAGGTACACAGTGATCTTCCTCTTATCCAAAAAGAGTGAAGTTATGACTAAACTGAAGGAATACGTCGCTTTTACGACAAACAAATTCGAAAAAAAAAAACAGAAATACTGAGAAGCGATAACGGCGGCGAGTACGTCAGTAAGGAATACGAGGAATATCTACGTGACAACGGAATGCCTCAGCAGTTGACCGTGCCACACTGCCCATCCCAAAATGGCGTAGCGGAAAGAAAAAAAAGTCAATAATCGTGATGACACGCGCTATGTTGTCAGAAGCAAATCTAGACAAAAAATTCTGGGGAGAGGCTATAAACACTGCCAATTACCTACAGAATAGACTTCCCACAAAGGTCAATACAAAAACACCCTACGAAATGTGGACTGGCAAGAAACCAAACCTTCGTCATTTAAGGGTCTTTGGCTGCAAGGCCTATTCCTACATCCATAAAAGCAAACGAGGAAAACTAGATGAAAAAGCCCAAGAAGGAATTTTTGTCGGATACGACTACAGGTCAAAGACTTGCAGAATATATACGGAAGACAAAAACATAACACTTGCTAGAACAGTTAAATTTCTCGAAAAATCAATGCAAATTTCAGAGTTAAGCTCAAAAAAATTATTCGACGGAACAGATAGTGAAGTAAAAAAGGCTAATCCTCAAACAGAAGAAAAACCTGAAGAGGGTGAGATGGAGTTTGACGAACCGTCAGATGATGAACAAATAAATTCTGATATCATAACCGCCAATCAACCTCGCAGATACGAGAGACCAAACAAGGGAGTACCTCCCGATCGACTCATCTACTTAGCGCAGCAAGTTAACACCGTCGAACCCAGAGACTATAATGAGGTACTGAAAATTAGCAGCCCACAAGAGAAACAAAATTGGCTAGACGCCATGGAAGAAGAAATGCAATCTTTACAGGAAAATAACACATTCACATTGATGGACCCCCCGCAGGGACGAAAAATAGTAGGTTCAAAATGGACATATAAAATTAAACA